>ONZH01007309.1:0-29567 GCA_900303285.1 Rhinella marina | reverse complement strand
GCCATGCTGTGTCAGGGTAAAATTTTATGTGATTCACCTGCTACCTCAGTCTAACTTGGTCACTCTGGGTTCACCGCCATGCTGTGTCAGGGTAAATTTTTGGGTGGTTCACCTGCTACCTCAGTCTCACTTGGTCCCTCTGTTGTCACCGCCATGCTGTGTCAGGGTAAAATTTTATGTGGTTCCCCTGCTACCTCAGTCTAAGTTGGTCACTCTGGGTTCACCGCCATGCTGTGTCAGGTTAAAATTTTATGTGGTTCCCCTGATACCTCAGTCTCACTTGGTCACTCTGTTGTCACCGCCATGCTGTGTCAGGGTAAAATTTTATATGCTTCACCTACTACCTCAGTGTAACTTGGTCACTCTGTTGTCACCACCATGTTGTGTCAGGGTAAATTTTTGTGTGACTCACCTGCTACCTAATCTAACTTGGTCACTTGGTGGTGTCACCGACATGCGGTGTGAGGCTAAATTTTTGGATGGCTCATCTGCTGCCTCAGTCTAATTTGGTCACTCTGTTGTCACCGCCATGCTGTGTCAGGGTAAAATTTTATGTGGTTCACCTGCTACCTCAGTCTCACTTGGTCACTCTGTTGTCACCGCCATGTTGTGTCAGGGTAAATATTTAGGTGGCTCACCTGCTACCTCATCTAACTTGGTCACTTGGTGGTGTCCCCGCCATGCTGTGTCAGGCTAAATTTTATGTGGTTCACCTGCTACCTCAGTCTCACTTGGCACTCTGTTGTCACCGCCATTCTGTGTCAGGGTAGATTTTTATGTGCTTCACCTGGTACCTCAGTCTAACTTGGTCACTCTGTTGTCACCGCCATGCTGTGTCAGGGTAAAATTTTATGTGGTTCACCTGCTACCTCAGTCTCACTTGGTCACTCTGTTTTCACCGTCATGCTTTGTCAAGGTAAAATTTTATGTGGTTCACCTGCTACCTCAATCTAACTTGGTCACTCTGGGTTCACCGCCATGCTGTGTCAGGGTAAATTTTTAGGTGGTTCACCTGCTACCTCAGTCTCACTTGGTCACTCTGTTGTCATCGCCATGTTGTGTCAGGGTAAAATTTTATGTGGTTCACCTGCTACCTCAGTCTAACTTGCTCACTCTGTTGTCACCGCCATGCTGTGTCAGGGTAAAATTTTATGTTGTTCACCTGCTACCTCAGTCTAACTTGGTCACTCTGGGTTCACCGCTATGCTGTGTCAGGGTAAATTTTTGGGTGTTTCACTTGCTACCTCAGTCTCACTTGGTCAGTCTGTTATCACCGCCATGCTGTGTCAGGGTAAAATTTTATGTGCTTCACCTGCTACCTCAGTCTAACTTGGTCACTCTGGGTTCATCGCCATGCTGTGTCAGGGTAAATTTTTGGGTGGTTCACCTGCTACCTCAGTCTAACTTTGTCACTCTGCGTTCACCGCCATGCTGCGTCAGGGTAAAATTTTATGTGGTTCACCTGCTACCTCAATCTCACTTGATCACTCTGTTGTCACCGCCATGCTGTGTCAGGGTAAAATTTTATGTTGTTCACTTGCTACCTCAGTCTAACTTGGTCACTCTGGGTTCACCGCCATGCTGTGTCAGGGTAAATTTTTGGGTGTTTCACCTGCTACCTCAGTCTCACTTGGTCAGTCTGGGTTCATCGCCATGCTGTGTCAGGGTAAATTTTTGGGTGGTTCACCTGCTACCTCAGTCTAACTTTGTCACTCTGGGTTCACCGCCATGCTGCGTCAGGGTAAAATTTTATGTGGTTCACCTGCTACCTCATTCTCACTTGATCACTCTGTTGTCACCGCCATGCTGTGTCAGGGTAAGATTTTATGTGTTTCACCTGCTACCTCAGTCTAACTTGGTCACTCTGTTGTCACCGCCATGCTGTGTCAGGGTAAAATTTTATGTGGTTCACCTGCTACCTCAGTCTCACTTGGTCACTTGGTGGTGTCACCACCATGCTGTGTCAGGGTAAAATTTTATGTGCTTCTCCTGCTACCTCAGTCTAACTTGGTCACTCTGTTGTCACCGCCATGCTGTGTCAGGGTAAAATTTTATGTGCTTCACCTGCTACCTCAGTCTAACTTTGTCAATCTGTTGTCACCACCATGTTGTGTCGGGGTAAATTTTTGGGTGGCTCACCTGCTATCTCATCTAACTTGGTCACTTGGTGGTTTCACCGCCATGCTGTGTCAGGCTAAATTTTTGGGTGGCTCATCTGCCACCTCATCTAACTTGATCACTTGGTGGTGTCACCGCCATGCTGTGTCAGGCTTATGCCCGCGTCCTGGGGCGGGGGATAGGACAGCAGTGCCAACATGGGCAGTGGTGTCACCTGCAGGCGGTGATTGACCTTTGTTGCACCTAGTTGGGTGCTTTACTAACATGTGATGGGCATGTGCCTTGCCCATCTTGGTCTGGGTCAGCACAATTGTTTTGAGGGTCACCACCAGGCTGTTGCCCAGAATTTGGCGTAATGGTACGATTAGGCAGCCTCAGAGGCATCCATGCATGCTTCCCCTGCTGTTTCCTTTCCATTTCCGTGGAGTTTCCATCATTTTCTGAGGTTTCCAGGTTTTCACTCAACCTTCCCTGTGAATAGCTTTGGTCCCCTGCAAAAAATGCTCGAGTCTCCCATTGACTTCAATGGGGTTCGTTATTCGAAACGAGCACCCGAGCATCGGGAAAAATTCGACTCGAATAACGAGCACCAGAGCATTTTAGTTCTCGCTCATCTCTAGTTCCATCCTTTTTCTTTACAAAGAAAAACCCTGCTGCCACTGGAGATTTGGAAGGTCTTATGTGTCCCTTAGCCAAACTCTCAGAAATATACTCTTTCATGGCCGTTCTCTCCGGTCCAGAGAGGTTATACAGTCTAGATTTGGGCAATTTTGCTCTGGGGATAAGATTGATCGGGACAATCGTATTCCTGGTGAGGTCAGCAGTCAGGATAATACAGGTACTACAGGATGAAGACAAATGCACATTTTCTGTCTCGCCACCCACATCTCCAAGAGTGAGATGGGAATTCAACGCCCCCTTTCCTTTCCTCTCTTTTAGAGACTGAATGCATAGACATGCCTTGATAAAGTGTCCTTTCTGTCCGCAGAAAAAAACACACACCCTTTTTATTACCAGAATGCTTAAAGGGGTTGTCCGAGTTATTGAAAAAAAATATAGCACTGTAAATCTGATGGGCATCAATATATAACTAAGTTAAGCAAGTTTTAGGCAAAAAAAATCTATACTTCCTCATTTCCCTCCTCTGGCCTTTGTTTACCTGCAGTAATAACAATCTCTGCCCCTCCCCCTTACTGCTATGCAGAGGCAGTGAATACAAGAGCTGGCCTGAGTGACATGTTTGCTGGAATACTCTGCAGCATGTTGTATGTGTAGGACTACAAGTCCCAGCTGTACAATGACACTGCTGATGCACACAGGGACTTCCCCCTACCTGTTCTTGTACAATACAATACTTTGCATCTCCTCCAGATCAGCTCCAGTCAGTTCTGTGTCTGTAGGGTGAGGAGGGCAGATCCTGTGTCTCTTTACATCTGCAGCTGCTGTTGTAAAGCCTTCAGTGTGTTCTGGCTGAAGGGGTTAATGTTTTATCTGAAAGAATCCAGGGAGAGAGCAGATAGCAGCAGCGGCAGAGCCGGGGGGGGGCGTGGCCAGCACAGTGACGTCTCGTGTACAGGCTCTGTGCACGAATATAAGATTAGCAGGGAGGCAAGCTGACATCACAGGTCATGTGACCCTGAGTGAAATCTGATAAGCTTTAGAAGCAGAAAGTGTATGGAAAAGCTGTTGTATTTGACTAGTTAGAAACATACAAAGGACAAAAAAATAACTTGGACAACCCCTTTAAGAGTGGAAACAGGAGTAGCTCCCCCTTACTGCATAGGTTCGTCCCCAGACATCAACCTAGGGGTATCTTCACCCAAAGTGTCATAGGAAGACAATACACTATGTGATAGTGCGTCCAGAGAGTGAAGTCCCTAGATCTCTCTGTCAGGCGTCTATCCATGCGTACAGCAAGAGACATAGCAGCTTCCAAAGACACAGAAGTTTATTGAAAGGCCAAAGCGTCCTTCAGCCTTTCTGATAATCCTTGACAGAATTGACTACGGAGAGCCGGATCGTTCCATTCAGTATCCGTAGCCCACCTCTGAAACAGCGCAATAGATCTCAACAGAGCGCTCACCCTGACGAAGGTCACGTAGCTGGGTCTCTGCCAGGGAGATGCAATCCGGGTCATGATAGGTAAGCCCCAAAGCCTTGAAAAATTAATCTACCGACTGGAGAGACTGCGATCCGGTCGGCAGAGAAAAGGCCCATGACTGTGCATCTCCTTTAAGCAGCGATATGACCACACCAACTTTCTGTTCCTCATTACCAGAAGAATGTGGATGCAGTCTAAAGTACAATTTGCACGCCTCCCTGAACAGAATAAAGTTATCACGTCCCCCAGAGAATCTGTCCGGGAGAGCGACTTTAGGCTCCAGACAGGCCAGACAACCACCACCCCGGAACCAACAGCCTGTGGTTTCTGAATTTGGGTGATGGTTGTGCGGTCCGCTACCTCCAAGTATAGACCCTGTAGCTGTTCAGTTAGTGCAGTAATTGGGTCCATGTCTGCACTTAAAAAATGACGTTTTCTTGCGATTTATAATGTCATGCTCTGGTGTGGAGGGGAAAACCACACCAAGCGTAGGAGGGAAGGGGATAAGGCCAGGAAACAAGTGAAGGAAAAGGGTCACCTCCTGCAGGAAACCCTGACACAAATCCTGACTGACTAAAAGTATGAACAGGCCTCAAAGGTAGGAGAGTTCATACACAGGAACCTAAAACCAAACTGAACCTATAGGACCCTGCAACTACTGACAGGAATGAGTCTACCCATTCCTCCAAAAGGAAGGACGAACAGGAGTCTCCAAAAGGCCAAATAACACAACAGGGAAAAGCAGGGTAAACACAAAAGAGAAAGAGGACACTTATCTTAATAAGAAATGGAAGCAACCGGATCTCAGGAGAGAACCACACCAATACACCACAATGTCCACTGAAACTATAAACTGCAAGTAACTGTGGTAGAAGCAGGAATAAATAGGGGAAGGACAATTACCACACCCACAACAGCTGAGGGGAAGGGGTGTGGTAAACAGCAACAGCACAAAAAGGAAAACATGTCAGATTATGTCACATGTGCAAGCCTAGATGACTTTCTGCAACCTGTTGCAGGAACATCCATGACAGACCCATTCTAAAACCTTCCCGGACACCTGGTGTACCTGTGTGCCAAATTTTGTGATTGTAGCTGCGACGGTGCGGATTCCTTAGCGGACATACACACATACATACAGACACTCAGCTTTATATATTAGATTTTCGTGGAGAGACTGCACATTAGAACAAGACATAAAAATGTTAAAGGGGTTGGCCACCCTAAGTATCAAAAATCCAAAGTTCCCCCAGACAATAGTTAACACTATTAAGTATTTCTCAGGTGACATGTGCTGGCTGTACGTCATTTATCTAACCTGTTCACCATGACACACTTCCCTGGAGGAGGTCCCTCAGACAGGCTGTGTGGGAGGAGCAGCTGCAAAGTGAAAGTAACAATCCCAGCATGCACTGCAGCAAGCATGTCTAGAGGACCAGTCACATGACCTCCCCGCCCACCTGTGTTCCCCTAGAGACAAGAGCCTCTTAGATAATATCAATAACCCAGTTATCAGTGAATAACTGTTGTACAGACATAGCAATAGAAAGAACGCCCCAGTCCCACCAGTAAAGGGAGGGGGGGGTTACCCTGTTCATAAATTTCCTGTGGGGCCCAGTCATTTCTAGTTGTGCCACTGGATGTAAGCCAAAAACAGAATTAGGGGGGGAGTTATCAATTCCCTTGTTCCTAAAAAGTGGCGTTAAAAAGTTGCAAACTATGGGACAGATTTATCAAAACTGGTGTAAAGGAAAACTGGCTTGGTTGCCCATAGCAACCAATCAGATTCCACCTTTCATTTTTCAAAGCTCCTTTGGAAAATGAGAGGTGGAATCTGATTGGTTGCTATGGGCAACTAAGCCAGGTGTCCTTTACAGCAGATTTAATAAATCTCCCTCTATGTGTTTGCAAATTTTTAACTGAGCTTTTTTTTTTTTTTTAAGGGCGTGACAAATGGCAGAGACAGGGCGTGACCAGTCACCCCAACAAATTTATGTTCATTTTCACCAGTTTTCTGACTCAAATGAAGCCAGAAATCTATGGCAGCTCTGAGCTGTCATAGATTTCTGTTTAGGTGCATGGACTGCACAAATCGATCTGCTGACATACAGAGGAGGCTCCTGTCTATCATCATACGACCTGCTCCCAGCTGACAGCCCATCAATCATCTATGAATATATGACTACCCTTCATCTGGGAAAAAAAGGGAAAATGAGTGTAGTCAAATAGCTATATATAACGTACAGGGGGGTCACAAGTCACTATATATAAAGTACAGGGGGTCACACATCACTATACATAATGTACAGGGGGTCACACATCACTATATATAATGTACACGGGGTCACACATCTCTATATATAATGTACAGGGGGTCACACATCTCCATATATAATGTACAGGGGGTCAGACATCTCTATATATAAAGTACAGGGGACACACATCACTATATATATAATAATGTACAGGGGTCCCGGGTCACACATCACTATATATAATGTACAGGGGGTCACACATCACTATATATAATGTACAGGGGGTCACCCATCACTATATATAATGTACAGGGGGTCACACATCACTATATATAATGTACAGGGGGTCACACATCTCTATATATAATGTACAGGGGGTCACACGGCACTATATATAATGTACAGGGGGTCACACATCATTATATATAAAGTACAGGGGGTCATATATCACTATATATAATGTACAGGGGGTCACACATCACTATATATAATGTACAGGGGGTCACACATCACTATATACAGTGTACAGTGGGTCACACATCATTATATATAATGTACAGGGGGTCACACATCTGATATCACTGACCTCAGCCATACTGACAGCTCAGAAGGTTAAAGCTCCTGACCTGTTGGTCTGGCTGGAATAAACATGTCTGTGATAAGATCACATTGCAGAGTGGTCATAGACAGGACAGACACTAGGATTGCTCACACTTTGTTGTCCACAGCACCTTCCTGGCTCTGCTACATCACTGCAGTCAGTGAGGTCCATCACAGATTCTCCTCAGTCTCTCTTCCTCTTGCAAAGTTTCTTTATTTCAGCTTCTAACAAGTTTCTCTGCTAAGCCCCTTCAGACCTGTATAGTCAGGACTGCAGTCACAGCAGAAGGAAACTTCTCTGACACAAGCAGGGTGCCTTTAGGACCCAGGAGCAGCACACTCCTTCCATGGACTAGTGCATGTGCAGGCATGGACGAGCCAGGCAGCTATGAGCGCAGGACTGAGGGGACGTGGCTGCCAATAGCAAGGGAACCAGGCAGATCTGCTGCAGAAGATACACTCACCGGCCACTTTATTAGGTACACCTGTCCAACTGCTCGTTAACACTTAATTTCTAATCAGCCAATCACATGGCGGCAACTCAGTGCATTTAGGCATGTAGACATGGTCAAGACAATCTCCTGCAGTTCAAACTGAGCATCAGTATGGGGAAGAAAGGTGATTTGAGTGCCTTTGAACGTGGCATGGTTGTTGGTGCCAGAAGGGCTGGTCTGAGTATTTCAGAAACTGCTGATCTACTGGGATTTTCACGCACAACCATCTCTAGGGTTTACAGAGAATGGTCCGAAAAATAAAAAACATCCAGTGAGCGGCAGTTCTGTGGGCGGAAATGCCTTGTTGATGCCAGAGGTCAGAGGAGAATGGGCAGACTGGTTCGAGCTGATAGAAAGGCAACAGTGACTCAAATTGCCACGCGTTACAACCAAGGTAGGCAGAAGAGCATCTCTGAACGCACAGTACGTCGAACTTTGAGGCAGATGGGCTACAGCAGCAGAAGACCACACCGGGTGCCACTCCTTTCAGCTAAGAACAGGAAACTGAGGCTACAATTTGCACAAGCTCATCGAAATTGGACAGTAGAAGATTGGAAAAACGTTGCCTGGTCTGATGAGTCTCGATTTCTGCTGCGACATTCGGATGGTAGGGTCAGAATTTGGCGTCAACAACATGAAAGCATGGATCCATCCTGCCTTGTATCAACGGTTCAAGCTGGTGGTGGTGGTGTCATGGTGTGGGGAATATTTTCTTGGCACTCTTTGGGCCCCTTGGTACCAATTGAGCATTGTTGCAACGCCACAGCCTACCTGAGTATTGTTGCTGACCATGTCCATCCCTTTATGACCACAATGTACCCAACATCTGATGGCTACTTTCAGCAGGATAATACGCCATGTCATAAAGCTGGAATCATCTCAGACTGGTTTCTTGAACATGACAATGAGTTCACTGTACTCAAATGGCCTCCACAGTCACCAGATCTCAATCCAATAGAGCATCTTTGGGATGTGGTGGAACGGGAGATTCGCATCATGGATGTGCAGCCGACAAATCTGCGGCAACTGTGTGATGCCATCATGTCAATATGGACCAAAATCTCTGAGGAATGCTTCCAGCACCTTGTTGAATCTATGCCACGAAGAATTGAGGCAGTTCTGAAGGCAAAAGGGGGTCCAACCCGTTACTAGCATGGTGTACCTAATAAAGTGGCCGGTGAGTGTATATGAGGAAGTTTATTGTCTCCCTGCTTTCTTTAGAGTTTTAATAAGTGCTAACAAAGTGGCCAACCCCTTTAAATGTCTTGAATGAAAAGGGATCAGAAGCTGCTTATTACAAATAATCACTTTGGGCCACAATGTGAATTCCTTCTTGGCTCCTCTCAAGATAAACAATAAGTAAATGTATTTTCTCTCATTGCAGGAATTATACTGTGTTTACAAGGTGAGATCACTTAACTAATTGGACCTTACAGAGAAACCTTAATGGACGACGCTCAAGACTTGAATGAGCAACCAGTAAGTACCATGTATCTTTCTCATTCTACAGATGTTGAAAATATTTCACAGCTGCTAATTGTTCATTCTTAACATAAACAAAAATATTGTTTCCTTTTTGACGTATTGTTTCACAATCCGTAATGAATTATTTGTGTTTTTGATGGCATCATTTATTATGCAGTGGTCTGAATACATCAAGCGCTTCACATCAATGAGATATGTTAATAAAAACTTCAATCCTGTGGAGATCCAGCACTACTATTCACTATGCTGAAGAAGAACCAATGATGCTTTTATTACCAGTGAGAGTGGGCAGGTGAGGGGCATAACACTGGCCAGCAGGGCAATATTGCAATTTGACAAGAGAGATGGGGGACCAGTAGGGCACATCACACCACTGTGCCAGGGTTCTATCTTGAATCTGCACTGTATTCATTGGGACGCTACCATCAAAAAAATGTAGCACATATTAACAACCTAAATGTGAATATACTATGTAATTTTTTTTTCTTAAATGGGTAGATGATTTTCTGGGTAGATAGTCACTTGTATTCTATTTCCTGTCGTAGCTTTTTAAAATCATCTTTTGTTGGATTTTTAGCACTGCAAACAAACAGTCTGATTTGACTTTCTCAGTTAGAATACTTTCACACTAGCGGCATCACGGATCCGGCACCTAAAGGGTGCCGACGGATCCGTACTGCCGCTGATACATGTGTGGAGCCGGAGCAGCGGTCCGGCCCCACACATGTTCACACACACATTGGGACAAGACACAGACAAACATACATACATACACACACATACATACATACAAACATACATACATACACACAAACACATACATACTTACATACTCTAGCCAGGGACGCCGGCAGCACGTCTTCACGCGCCTCCTGCGCGCAGTGATGACGATTCCCAACAGCGCCCTCTGCTGGGGGCAGTGGGGAAACGTCATAGCTGCGCGCAGGAGGCGCGTGAAGACATGCTGCCGGCGTCCCTGGCTGGAGTATGTGAGTATGTATGTGTTTGTGTGTATGTATGTATGTTTGTATGTATGTATGTCTGTCTGTATGTATCTCTGTAGCCGGATCCGGAATGACCCCCCATTGCAAGTCAATGGAGGACAGATCCGGATTACTGGTGTGTCCACACCAAACGGATCCATCCCCATTGACTTGCATTGGGGGTCATTCCGGATCCGTCTTGGTGCGGATGCCTGGACCGGAGAGCAAACCGCAGCATGCTGCGGTTTGTTCTCCAGTCTGAAGACGGAACGGAATGCTTTCAGGAGCATTCCGTTGTCTTCAGTTCAGTTTTGTCCCCATTGACAATGAATGGGGACAAAACTGAAGCGTTTTTTTCCGGTATTGAGCCCCTATGACGGAACTCAATACCGGAATTTAAAAACGCTAGTGTGAAAGTAGCCTTAGACTATTCACTCTGACCAAAGTTTCCTGTAGTGACACAACCAGAGCATCACAAATTACACTTCATACAATACTTTTCTGTGGTCATCTTTATCTAGGACTATAAAGAGAACAATAGAGCCATCATCCTGTTATCAGGTCACTAGAGTTGGCAGCACTAAAACCTAACTCAAGTAAGAATTTCTTAAAACGTATAAGCAAACATAAACAAAGAAAGGATCAGTCAATATACTATGTAAGTTTTTTTTTTTTCTTAAATTGGTAGATGAATTTCTGGGTAGATAGTTACTTGTATTCTCCTTCCTTTCCTAGCTTTTTAAAATCATCCTTTGTTGGAGTTTTAGCATGGCAAACAGTCTCACTTAACTTTCTTGGTCAGACCACTCACTCTGACCAGGCAAACCTAACCATTTTATGATGTAACAAACTTTGTATCTGACTGGAATTAATAGTTTTTTTGTCTTTCATCTAGTTATGAAATGTGAGGACTCAGTAGCGTAAGGCAGCTGCTCCACCATGCAGTATTAAATGGGTTGTCTGAGATTTTTCAATGGCCTGTCCTCAGGTTAGGTCATTGTTATCCGATCAGTCAGGTCCGACGCTTGGCACCTCTGCCAATCAGCTGTTTGAAGGGGCCTCTGCGCGTTGGCAAGTACTATGGCCTCTTCCTAGGCCAGTGACGTCATGTTCATTGGTCACACGGCCTAGGTGTAAAGTGAATGGGCCTGAGATACAATGCCAAGCATAGCTGCTGTACGATGTACGGCAAAGTACTTGGTATGACCACCACTGGTCAGATTTTGCAAAGCTATTTGGGCAATATTAATATCCAAGACGATCCCTTTAATACCTTGGTGGCCTACTTTATGTATTAGTGCTATATTTTTATCCTTGTGATTTTTATCTGAGGAGCAATCTGACTGATATCTATGTTTATGTGCTTATTCCATATTTTATGGACCTATTAAAAGTGATGCTTTATAATAGAGGGATTTTGTTTCTGTGATAGTATGTTTATAGCAGTAATGAAACTGCAATACGATGTTACTTTATAAAATACCTAAATTCACAACCCACTGGAGGCATTATCGTGAACATTTTCAATGTATTTTGAGGAAGAACACTAGTTACTAGGTGAACACAAATACAATCACAATGTATGTACATTAGAGCAGTGACCTCAGCTCTAATGCTTCCAAAACTAAGATTGTTTTTATTTATTTATGTCAGTAGTATGATTGTGAAAGGGATTAGGTATACCCACCTGCCAATCTTTCCTGTGCATGGGCTAGAATCTACTACAATATTCTTATTGTTTGACATACAACTTTTTTTTTGTAGTCTTTGTTTTCTTGGGTAAAACTAGCAGTGATATCTGTATGTAGATTGTATGCTTTGTATTTCAGTTATATTTCAATTACTCAACTATTGCTCCTTTAAGTTTTGTCCCATTGTAATACAAGAATAAGCGTCTGATAAATCCCCACTTCCCTCCACCCTCGGACAGTGATAGCTTGACAGGTTGCTGTGCGTTCCTGGTGTAATTTCATCCTGTGAATCTCTTGTACTTAGAGCTGTGTTTTTTGTTTGTTATAGTGTTAAGAAATTACACAATGGACTAAACAGATGGCACTAAAAATATTTGGTTGAGTTTATGAAGGTGTTGTGAGCAACATCCAAAGAGGGATTATTTTCACCTTCATTAAATAATGCAAAAGCTTTTAACCCACTTTACTGGTTGCACGCCAATTATATTTTAACCCCTACCATAAGGACCGTCTGCAGTTCACACTGAATATGGCCTGGAAGGTTATATTTGTTTGTAGTCAGAAGTGAATCTATGAAAGTGAACCCACATGGGTTTAGACAGAGAATTGTAAAAGGGTTTTCCAGACAAAACATGTATGGCATGTTCATAATACACAAATGTTAGACCAGCACTAATCATGGTTCTGAGTTCTTGGTTTCCAGAAAGGATTGGCGATTAGGCAGTGCTTGCAATATAACATACGATAGTTACAGAAAAAGCTTGGAGATCATCATCTTTCAATTCACTTTCTCCCTCAGCAAACAAGAGCACAAGATCTGGTGGATTTCCAGTGCTCCTTTTAATTTTAGTTTTAGTTAATTTGAGTTTTTTTTGCATGCGCCCCATAACCTTTTCTCCCATACTGATGCAATACCATCCTTAAAAGTTTCCACTTAACACGGATTTGACAAGTGAAATCACTAAAAAGTGTCAGACTCCTTTGGTAGCATGTTACATATGAAAAATACTTTAGTTCACAATGTCCAGTTTAATGGACAGGTCCTATAATTTTGAAGTGCATTTTAGGTGGACCAACGAAACATTGACACATTAAATAAAATCTTTATCGAAATATAATAGATATAAGTATAAATAGAAATTCAAGCAATTCCTATAATTCTGTTATTATTACTGAGTGCTGCGGCCATATAAATCCCGGCAGCGAGAATGGAGAAGCAGTGTTGGAATGGAGGGGGTTTGGGGTGAGTGTATAATTTATTATTATTATTATTATTATTATTATTACTATTATTTTTATTACAACATCATCCTTGCCTTTTTTTATTTAACTGGGACAACTCTCTTAAGGGTCACTGTGCTTTCAGAAGTTTTTTGATGTTATGGGGACATATCAAATGTTTTGATGGGTTGGGGTCTGATTGCTGAGACGCCTGCCAATCTCTACAACAAGGGAAGGCAAGCATTCGCTTAGCAAATTCAGCTTCCTTTATCCCATCATATGTATAACATATACCAATTATGTGTACTTTTAGTTTAGTTTTTTTATTCTTTTTTTAAACATTTAAATATTTTAGTCTTATTTTACCCCCACTAGGGGACTAGACAATGTAAACTCTTATATAATACACTGCAATACTTCTAAATTACAGTGTATTATGCTGAATAGAGGGTGAGGTATAGAAGCACTTTACAGCTGTAGTCTATACTGTTTAGTTAGGAAAGGGGTAGAATCGTAGCATGGGAAGGCTATAGAGTGGAGAGGGGTGAATGACATGGTGAATTGTATGGGGGGAGGTTGTGAGGCAATTTTGCTTTTTAGGATGCTTGCCATGCATCCTATTAAGTAGGTGAATGAGTAACACCCAGTTGTCAATTTAGACACTTATAGACACTAAGAGGGACATTTTTCAAGACCAGCATTTTCCATGCTAGTCTCATGTCCCTCTGGGCTGTTGTAGGAAGTGCCAAAGTTATGTGGTAGTGCAGGCCTCTATGTAAGTTTAGTGCTTCATCCTGAGGCCATGCAACAAGCTTAACTTTTTGCCAGCCCTTTTGCTGGCTCAGATTTAAGCCTGTTCCCGCACCAAAAAACAGTATCGACAATGATAAATGAAGTGGACCTGTTAGCCTGCTCGCATCCCTACCCATGTCACACACCCTTTTGTTGCTACTTTGGGGGAAAAAAAAATTCACCGCAAAAAAATTTATGACCTATTTACGCCACTAAACTGACATACATACTGTAGATTGGTAAGTGTCTGCCCAAATTCAGAAAAATGCAGCATTCAAAAATCACAGGATGTGTAGATTTACTCGCCCAGTGTTAAAAGCAATGTTTCATTTTATTTTTAGACTGCAAATGGCTCCAAGGAGGAGCTGAAATGTTACTCTTAAATAGGCTATCCCATGATTACTGTAAAAAATGAAAATCAGACATCATAGTACATGGCAATCTGTTTCTAACAAAACTAGAACCAATCTTGTACTTTACACAGAACCAGAGATCTCTTCAATGATTGCTTTTGCAATTGTACTTCTAGATTTATTTCATGTTGGTAGCTCAGGGGGTATGCCCTTTCTCAGTGGCTGTGTCCCTTCTGATGCAGCTCTTTCTCTGTAGCTGTAACAGCTTCTAACAGTAGATACAGCTGGTGGCAGTTAAAGAATGGAACTGAGCATGTGTGTATACTTCAGCAAGGTTACTGAGGTGGATAGAGAAAGAAGAAAAAGAACAAACAGCAGGTGGTGCTATACAGATACATCATATTGAATAGCTCAGTGGCTATATTGAATTTTTAATTACATGCAATTACAAAAGTATTTAGATCCAGGTGCTGGTTTGGAAAAAATTGGAGAGGCTCCATCGTCTGGGAACTAGCACAGCTGCATGCCTTTTGCATTTAGGGTCAACAGCTTCTTTACTTTTCCATAACCAATATATAAATGCTGCCATTTAAAATCAAAAAGTGTATCTCATCACAACAACTCCTGTATCTGTTGTAGAGATTATCTGATGGTTGGTGCTGCAACCGAAAGACCAGGGAAGACTTTTCAGATGATCTCAACCATGCTTCACAGAGAAGGACTCTTTATGGTTGGAACATGTTACAGGAATTGTGATAGATTGCTAGAATATGCCATCAGTGTCAGGTTGGTAGGTGTCTGCTGTGAACCCTACCAATTGCTAGAATGAATTGGCACTTTGCTTTTTGGCTCTGCACTGCTCTTTCCGGAGGTTACATGGCTACCTTTGATTATAATGGGTTGACTATATGACCTCTTTTAAATGGCAATGAAAATCATTTGTAGTATGAAAATATCTTGCACAAAATTCCTTTACTGCTGGTTTAATATATTACATGGTAAATCCCTCTTGTCTGTGTTAGTGTATAGCTCAGGTATATTGCATGTCATTTCTAGAGGGCTGCGTAAAGTAAGTCATAGCTGGGAAGCAGACCTCCATGTCTAGACTGCGATAGATTTGGCTTGCAGCCCAGAAAATCTAGACTTTAGTTATGAGAGCAAACATGTAATTAGAAAAGACTATTTATCAACATACGTTTGCTCCAAAGCATTGTCAGCTGGGTCCATATTTCCATATCCAATTTGATTATGCCTTATATTTAATTAGCCCCTAAGGTTTTCCTTTTATTGTTTAATTATTTATTTCCCAAGGTCTGTTTCCTTCCTTTACTGCAGTCTCCCAAGTTCCTCACTTGCAGGAACAGGAATGTATCCCCTTATTCAGCTTTCAGTATGCCAGATGTTGGAAGCGAGTTTTACAATACAGCGCAGAATAAGCCACACATCTGAATGGGCTAGTTAAGTGGTGGTTTCGTATTCATTTAATGCAATAATAAGTCAGTGTTATGAAATGTTTTGGTTCACTTGGGAATAGGGTTAAGTGTAGGCTCCAAATGATGCTTAACACTTCTGCACCCTGCAACAAATTATTGGAACATAATTAGTACCTTTTTATGTATCCCAGATGGATTGCAGAGAGGCTTTAAGTAACTGACTGTGATGAACTTTGGACGATCCACAGTGGCATAGCTACCAGGGAAGCAGGGGAAGCAGCTGCTTTGGGGCCCGAGCCGACAAGGGGCCCAGAGCAGTAGTAAACAGTGTCAGACCGGTCACACCCCCTTCCACACTAACTTCAGTGCAGTAGAATGTCCTCGGAGCAGAGAAGGGAGATAAGCCCCGCCCACCAGCACGGACCATTAGTAGAGGAGCCTGGCTGCTTTATAGTGCAGCCAGGGCTTAGTACAGTGTACCACAGGGAGATCCTGCCTCCCCTCTCCCTCCTGTACTATTGGTACAGCCCAGCTTCTGCTTCTGAGACTGCTGTGTAGTCGGCAAGGAGGGAGAGGGGAGACTGAACAGTGACAGGAAGTGCTGCAGATAGGAGAGCCTGTGTCTGTCACTCTCAGGAGCCCATACTTTCAAGGTTTTACCCAGCCAGCTCTAACTGTCCTGCATCTCATGTTCTCTGCACCACCAACCCCCAGCTGCATTCATTTGCTACATCCCCCCGGTCCTGTGGCCCCTACCCATCTCATGCCCTGTCCTCTAGGCCCTCTACCCATCTCATGCCACAGTCCCCTTGGCGCCCATGTGCTGCTTGGGGACACACCGTTATGAGGCCCTATCCACCCAAACGTTTACGGAATGGGGACTGGAAGGTCACAGAGCTTTATTTTCATGTCGATGATTATGGCTTACAGTGACTGAAAACACAAAAGTTAGTATCTCAGAAAATTAAAATATTATATAAGACCAATTAAAAATAATTTTTACTACAGAAAAGTTGGCATACTGAAAAATATGTACAGTATACAAGTATGCAAATGGTGCTTGGTTGGAGCGCCTTTTGCATGAAACTGCATCAATGTGGTGTGGCATAGAAGCGATCAGACTGTGGCACTGCTGAGGTGTTATGGAATCCCAGGTTACATTCATAGTGGCCTTCAGCTTGTCTGCATTGTTGGGTCTGGCGTTGCTCATCTTCATTTTGACAATGACCAATAGATTCTCTATGGGGTTTAAAGGGGTATTCCCATCTCACAAATGTAGTTTGTATAGTTAGATATAGCCATACCAATATTATTACTAATAGAATGTATTTATATAAAATGTACCGTTTAGAAGATTTCCCTATTTGTATATCCATTGTCCCACACACATCAGTCAGGCCGTTGCCCCTAGTTACAACCACAGCAGCCATGTAGAAGTGGTGGCCAGCTTGCTCTTGTTCAAACCCGCTCTGGGGTAACTGCTGTATTGTGTACGCATATTTCATGAGCATGCGGAGACACATCTTAGGGTACTTTCACATCTGCGTTTCCAAAATGCAGAGAAACGGATCCTGTTCCAAGATCAATTCATCTCTATGGAGCAGGATTCGTTTATAAAGTCTGCATTTTGGACGGATCCTGACCATTGCGTTTTGGACTGGTAGCGTCCAAAACGTAGATGTGAAAGTACCCTAAGATATGTCTCCGCATGATCATGCAATGTGCATTCACAATACAGCAGTTACCTCAGAGTGGGTTTGAACAACAGCAAGCCGGCCACCACTACTACATGGCCACGGTGGCCGTAACCAGGGGCAACGGCCTGACAGATGTGTGTGGGACAATGGATATACAAATAGGCAAATCTTCTAAATGGTACATTTTATATAAATACATTCTATTAGTAATAACTCTACAAACTAAATTTGTGAGATGGGAATACCCCTTTAAGTCAGGCAAGTTTGCTGACCAATCAAGCACAGTGATACTGAGGTTATTAAACAAGGTATTGGTACTTTTAGCAGTGTGGACTGGTGCTAGGTTCTGCTGGAAAAAGAAATCAGCTTTTCCATAAAGCTTGTCGGCAGAGGGAAGCATGAAGTGCTCTAGAATTTGCTGGTAGATGGCTGTGCTAACTTAGGACTTGAAATAACGCAGTGGACCAACACCAGCAGATGACATAGCTCCCCAAATGATCACTAATTGTGGAAACTTCACACTGGACCTCAAGCAATTTGGATTCTGTGCCTCTCCACTCCTCCTCCAGACTCTGGGACCTTGATTTCTAAATGAAATGCAAAATTTATTTTCATTTGAATACAGGACTTTGGACCACTGAGAAACAATTTAGTACTTTTTCTCCTTAGCCAAGGTACGACACTTCTGACATTGTCTCTGGGAGATGTGTGGCTTGACACATGGAATACAACAGTTGTAGCTCATGTCTTGGATACATATGTGTGTGGTGGCTCTTGAAGCACTGACTGAAGCCGTAGTCCACTCCTTGTGAATTTTCCCCCAAATTCTTGAATGGCCTTTTCTTGACAATCCTTTCAAGTCTGTGGTTATCCCTGTTCCTTCTGCACCTTATTCTAACACACTTTTTCCTTCCACTCAACTTTCCATTAATATACTTGGCTACAGCACTCTGAACAGGTAGCTTCTTTAAGAATGATCTTTTGTGACAATGACTGTCTTCTGTACAACTGTCGAGTCAGCGGTCTTCCCCATGATTGTGTAGCCTTATCAGCCAGACTGAGGGACCTATAAAAGGCTTAGGAAACCTTTGTGGGCGTTTTGTGTTGATTAGCTGATTAGCATGTGATACCATGAATCTACAATATTGAACTTTCACAATATTCTAATTTTCTGAAATACTAACTGTGTTTTCATTAGTTTTAAGCCATAGTCATCAACATTAAAAGACTTAAATAGCTCACTCTGCATGTAATGAATTTAATTGCTGAAATAAATTAGCTTTAGATGATATTCTCATTTAAGTTGCACCTGAAACCCCTTTTAAGTTATGTAAATCATTATGCTTTTGTAGGAAAGAATAGTCCTTTTTTATTCACCCAAGGTCAGACAGCTGGGTTAATAAAAACAACTATTTTGCACTGGAGTGTTGCTTTATTCGTTGTTTTTGTAGACTGATGAGAGTCTGGATTCGATCTCCCTAGAGATGTGCACCTGAAGTTTTTCACTTTTGAATCACAATGCTACATCAGTTGTCTTTTCTCTGGATTAAAATAGGAATGTCAATAAGCATATTGCAGCTTTAATAGTTACATCTATCATAATTTAATCACTTATATGCAGATGTAGTGAATGTTAAATTGGCCTTTGACAACATACATACCATTCTTTTCAATGGTATATAACACATTAAAAGTCAACTTAACATTTGCTACATAATATACTATATTTTGAAGTTGTTTTTAAACATTTGGTTATATGAAAAATGGTCCAAACTATTTTTTATGTGATTTTTACGCCAGATCTACAAATATCAGGACTTTCTTCACCTTGGAAATCAGTTTGAGATTCTAAAACTAATCTCAAATATAACATTTCCCCTCTATGTAATGATTCTTTATTAAATTTACACTTAAACTCAGACGTCATGCACACAATTCGCTTCATACAGTTGAAATATTACAGGCTGCTAGGGGCAGACTTTACTAGCACACAAACCAAGCAAATGCCACAGAGATCAGGGGGCCCCTAGCTGACGATTTACACCGACTGACACTTCTAGTTCTGTAGAGGTCACTTGTCAATAGTCATCCCATTATCATCACAAGCAGGATTACATTGTAAGATAACACCTTTATGATAAAGCTGAAGGTAGATAACACAAGATCAACCCCCGCCCAGCGCAATAACCTCTTCACAGATCGCAAAGCATGTTTCTCTCATTGAAGTTAGTAAGTCATCTCCAGGCCCTAGTTTTCCTTTGTCCATGTAGCAGATGTAAGGGTATGGTGACATGGCTTAAATTTCATAAGGATTATGAAGTATATTGTCCACATTGCCATTCATACTGCCACGGATGCACTCTGCTTGGATTTGAGATCCATGTCAAGATGGGACATATCCATTTTTGATATAGAATCCATGTAAATTCTAGGTGGTGTCACGACAATTTAGCTGCATGCTAATTGCGATATGTGAAAAATCACATGCAATACATAAAGAAACTTCGGGCCACATGACAAACTCAGCTATGCTGCATTGCAACATTGCTGCCATCGACAAAACATTGTTCTATTACATGTATGTACAATGCTATAAAATGCTGAACAAAAAATGTATGCGTATGTTAGTCATGGAAATCACCTTTGACCCCCAAATAGTTTTTCTACACTCTTGTAAATCGAGTACTTATTCACGTTCATAAGTTAAAAGGGTTCTCCGGGCTTTTAATATTGATGATTTATCCTCATATAGGATAGGTCATCAATATCAGAACGGTTGGGGTCTGACACTCCTGTGTGTAAGAAGGGAAGGCCTGCACAGTGCGTGTGCCTTCCTTTTATACAGCTGATCAGCGGGGGATCCCTGCCATCTGATATTGATGCCCTATCCTTAGGATAATTCATCAATATTAAGAGTCTGCATAACCCCTTTAAGAAGTTTATTTCACAAGAATACTTTGTCAAATAGCTAAGCCTGAGAAGTGAAATCTGAAAAATGCACAGTCAAATATGCACTTTTGACCTCTCCTAATTCTTTTTCTTAGCAGATTTAGATGTGTTTTTCCAAGTATTTTAATAGTACATTTGCGTGCTCTATTTCCTCTATAACGTAATCAAATCATTTACCTTAAAATAGTAGTTTAAGTAGGGAATTTAATTTAGATTTTGCAAGAAAATCAGTAGGTTTGTTTTAATAGACCATAATCAGTAGGTATGTGTGGCAATTGACCATATAAGGAATCTTGTTTTATTTGAATATTTTAATCTTGTTGTTTTCTAACAATTAATGGTAAGATATTGATTAGTTAACATTAACATATCTGTCATTTTATATCCTACTTCTTTGTATTTACAAAAACTCTTTGTTCGAACAGTTTTTATGCATGAGACCATTGTTTCTGCAGAGGGATTGCAGTTTTGTTTAAATTGCCTCCAGCATCTGCAAACTAGTAGTTGCTAAATGCAGGCATAGCAGTTTGGTAAGGGGGCTATAGATCGTGTACACCATCAATATGAATGTCACTTGCGATTATAGTGATTTTCCATGACTTAGATACTGATGGCCTTTTCTCAGGATTGGTGGGGAACCAATACCCAGCAGCAAACCCAATCAGCTGTTTTAGGCAGCCACCAACACCATAAACTATACAGTGTATGGAGATAAAAGCAGACAGCCCTCTACTGTCCATGCCGGGGTACTGCAGCTCAGCACCCATTCCTGGCAGCTGAGTTGCATTATGTCAGTGTCAGAAACTACACAGTGGATGAAATCTTCTGCTTCCTCTCCACACAGCTTATAGTTTCCGTCTCAGATGGCTGCCTTAGACAGCTGATCAGTGGGGGGTGCCAGGTATTAGACCCCCATCAATTTATATCCCTTACAAAACATAGAAACATTTATCCCCATATTATACCAACCTGGTAACAGATATAAGCTTGTTTTAGGAGTTGTCCAGTAACTACCCTAAGTGACTTTTTATTGCCCTTGGATATTACCAAGGAGCCCAGTGGTTTAAATATCTCAAAGAGTTTATCTCATGAATAATGTAATAATACAGTGGCAGAACCCTTAGCCTCGGCACAGCCACACAGGGAGAGACGTAATGCTGAGCCACGCCCCCTTATGACCTGACCGCATCCTTATTAACAGAATACAATGCTCTTTCTCCCTCCAGCGGGCATGTGCTGGGGAAGATTAGCAGTTGGCTGATTGCTCAGCTGCTCTTTTCCTGGGCGCTAGTGTTTCTGACTAATGGAGCGCTGTCATAGACCTATTAGGTTCTGATCCTGGGATTCAGCACTCTCTTTGAACCCCTTCTTGGCCCTATGCCAGTGCCAGTGAAAGTCTTTGTTGCCTCTAGTTTGTTCCTTTGTTCCTATATTGCTATTTGTTACCAATGTTCCTGACCCCGACTTGTCTTCTGACAATTCTCTATTACGTTTTGGTACTGCGTTGCCCATCTGGTTCTCACCCCTTTTGTATGATCCACTTTGGTGTATCAATATTGTGTCTTGTTTGGCCTGCACCTCTACTAGGTGTAGGGACTGTTGTCCAGTTGTCGTTCTGCCATTTAGGGCTTACACTGCAAGTAAGTAGGTAAAATGGGCTGGATTCTAATTCAGGGATTTAGATACAGGCGCTAGTTTGAAAACTGTATAATATTTTTGTGAGACAACCCCTTTAATCTTACATCTCTTCTACCCTGGGCAGAGATTACGTGCAACATGCCTGCTTCTATCTGCCAACTTGATATCTTTGTGGTGGAAGGGAGCATCACATATTTTGTACTGTACAGGAATAATGGCTGCTTGGTGTTAAAAATAATAAAAAAGTTGTACCATGAAATAGAGGGAGCACAGGACAATCACAGTGTGCAGGTAAAAAGCACAAGCTGTGTTCTATGTCATATATATATTTTTTATATTTGATTGGATTTTTCCCCTTTAACTAGTTTTGTGCATCTTAAAGGGAGTCTGTCACCTGTTTTTCACCAATATAACTAAGAGCACTGCCCCATAGAAGATTGCAGACACATTCCAAGCATACCTGTATGCACTTTGTGTCTGTATTCCATGTCCAGAAAAAGCACTTTTATTCTGCTGGAAAACAGCTCCCAAGTGCCCAACTCTGCTGCTCCAAGTGCCAAGCTCTGCTGCTCCAAGTGCCCAAAGAAAACTAGTAGAGATGAGCGAATCGAATCGGACGAAGTGGAATTCGATCTGAATTTCAGGAATTATTTGATTCGCACCGATTTAGAATTTCCAGACGATTCATGGTGACAAATCGTTTTTTTTTTCCCACTAAAATGCCGGCTTTGGACATGGAGAAAGGAACATGAGGGAGGGAGGGATCACCCACAATGCCATGCATGCAGCCAATCAGCAGCCAGCCAGCCCTGTGATGTCACAGCCCTATAAATACCATTTTGAATTCTGTCATTCTACAGTGAACTCAATGCAGGGAGAGACGTTTGCAGGCGCTAGAGAAAGTGATAGAAAACCTCATCAAAAGTACAAATTGCTGAATAGAAGTGTAGGGAAAGGATAGGGAGTGAAGTATTAAGGCCCAACAGGCTTCTATTGGGGTGTTTAGAGACAGTACAGTGAACTTAGTACAGGGAGAGACGTTTGCAGGCGCTAGGCAAAGTGTTACAAAACCTCATCAAAAGTACAAATTGCTGAATAGAAGTGTAGGGAAAGGATAGGGAGTGAAGTATTGAAGCAGAACAGGCTTCTATTGGGGTGTTTAGAGACAGTGTGAGATATGGAAAGAAGTGCAACCACAGGGTAATAGGAAAAATCGTATTACACCTTGGTTTCAGTGACTGGGATTCAAAATTGCCATGCTACAGCTGCTCATGTCATGTTCATGCTCATGTTGCCTCTGTAATTCTGGTTATTAGGGTTTTGTTAACCCTTGAGCGCTGTAGTTACATTTAGTACAGCACTTTTTTGCTGTTTTAGTGTTGGGGCTTATTAGCTGTGGTGAAGTGGGAAAATTACAGCCCTTTGTAGCGTGTATTATTGTTAAAAAAGTTTTAGTAGGCGTACAGCGCCAAAGTTATGTATAGTAAAGTGTTCTAGCAGCTATTAGTGTTGAAAAAAAATGTATTATTCGCTCTGTGCTGAAGCAGGAGAATATCAGCCCTTTTGTAGCGTGTATTATTTTCAAAAAAAGAGTTTTAGTTGGTGTACAGCGCCAAAGTTCTATATTTTAAAAGCTACTGGCATTTATTACTGTCGCCAAAAAATGTATTATTCGCTCTGTGCTGAAGTGGGAAAATTATAGCCCTTTGTAGTGTGTATTATTGTCCAAAAAAAGTTTTACTAGGCTTACAGCGCCAAAGTTATATATAATAAAGTGTTCTAGCAGCTGTCAGTGTTGCAAAAAAACATATTATTCGCTTGGTGCTGAAGTGGGAAAATTACAGTCATTTGTAGTGTGTATTATTGTAAAAAAAAAGGTTGATTTGGCCTACAGCGCCAAAGTTTTATATTTTAAAAGCTACTGGCATTTATTACTGTTGCCAAAACAACATATTATTCGCTCTGTGCTGAAGTGGGACAATTACAGCCCTTTGTAGCATGTATTATTGTAAAAAAAAAAGTTTTAGTAGGCGTACAGCACCAAAGTTATATATAGTAAAGTGTTATAGCAGCTATTAGTGTTGCAAAAAAATGTATTATTCGCTCTGTGCTGAAGTGGGTCAATTACAGCCCTTTGTAGCGTGTATTATTGTCAAAAAAGCTTGATTTGGCCTACAGCACCAAAGTTCTATATTTTAAAAGCTACTGGCATTTATTACTCTTGCCCAAAAAATGTATTATTCGCTCTGTGCTGAAGTGGGACAATTACAGCCCTTTGTAGCGTGCATTATTGTCCAAAAAAAGTTTTAGTAGGTGTACAGCGCCAAAGTTAAATATAGTAAAGTGTTCTAGCAGCTATTAATGTTGCAAAAAAACGTATTATTTGCTCAGTGCTAAAGTGGGAAAATTACAGCCATTTGTAGCGTGTATTATTGTAAAAAAAAAAGGTTGATTTGGCCTACAGTGCCAAAGTTCTATATTTTAAAAGCTGCTGGCATTTATTACTGCTGCCAAAAAAACATATTATTCGCTCGGTGCTGAAGTGGGACAATTACAGCCCTTTGTAGCGTGTTTTAATTTCCTTTTTATTTATTTATTTGATCTAACAGCATGTCAGACAGAGAAGTGGCAGACCCTGCACAGGGGAGTGGCAGAGGCCTAAATGTTTCTGGTGCAGGCACAGGTTGCATCAGAGTAAGGGGGCGTGGCAGCAGGGGTGACTTTCAGAGGCCTGAGTTCACAATGTTATCTAGAGGTTGTGTCTTGAACCCAGCGGTTCTTGGATGGTTGACTCAGTCTTCAACTTTGTCGCAAAGGACATCAGACACCCCCAGCCACATTAGCATGGTGGCAGCAGCAGCACCTTGCCACCCATCATTGAAGATCCGCTGGACTACTGGGCAGCCAAACTAGATTTGTGGCCGCAACTGGCCGTGTTTGCTCTGGAAAAGCTGTCCTGCCCGGCCAGTAGTGTGGCATCATAGCGGGTGTTTAGTGCGGCGGGGGCCATAGTTACACCAAGGAGAACTCACCTGTCTATCCAAAATGTGGAGAGACAAACCTTTGTCAAGATGAATCAGGTGTGGATCAGCCAGGATTTCCAAACACCAACGCCTGATGCATCAGATTAGATCATTCATGCTGTTTTTTGACTGTTTCTTCTGGCTACCTGCCTCAACAAATATTCTGATGCTGCCATCCGCCTGATGCCACACATCTGATGCCAAGTGCTCCTTCTTACACCCACCATTGTCAGCGGGTAGTGTTTTTGCCACCCACCTCCCCACACTGTCGTCATGCCACTCTATAAGTCTGCTGATGTTGCTACTGCCTCCATAATGTCGTCGTACCATTCTGTAGTCTGCCCATGCTGCTGCTGCTGCTGCTACTACTACTGCCTCCATAATGTCGTCGTACCATTCTGTAGTCTGCCCATGCTTCTGGTGCTTCTGCTGCTACTACTACTGCCTCCATAATGTCGTTGTACCATTCTGTTGCCTCGAAAGTCTACTGACTGCCCAGTCACTGGGCCTGTGACTGCGAAATTATACTTACTGATATTTGATATTTGTCACTGGGTCTGTGACTGCGAAATTATACTAACTGATATTCCATATTTGCTCTGTGGGCCTGTGACTGCGAAATTATACTGACTGATATTTCATATTTGCTCGGTGGGCCTGTGACTGAGAAATTATACTTATTGACATTTTCAATCTTGTTGGGGCCACTCTGTGGTTGCTGCCACTTCCACACCCTGTCGTTGTGCCACTCTTTGGCCTTATAAGGCTACAGCTACTGCCACTGCCTCCTATATACTGTCGTCGTGCCACTCTGGTCTCCTGATTCTACAGCCTCTGTCACTGCCTCCGCTACACTGTCATCATACCACTCTGTGGTCTCCTGATGCTACAGCTGCTGCCACTGTCTCCTGATGCTGCTGTCACTGCCATCTTCACACTGTCTAGGGGGGAACTCTGCTAGTTTAAGCGTGTAATAGAACAGGTTCTGTAAGAAATCTATGTGGAATCAGTGAATTTGTGTAAAAGGAGTGCACTCTTTGGCGCTCTAGTAGGATCTTGGGCCTCTGCACGGTTCTTTATAGCTGGCGCTATCATTGACCTGTAAGGCTGAGTTCAGACTTTAGTTATTTGGTCAGTTTTGTCCTCATAACTGCCAAAATACGTAACGTGTGCAGCGATTCTAAGAGCGGCACCTGTTATCTGCATGTCATACTGGCTGTTTCACTACCACAGCAGACTCCCTATGCGTGTTACTGCAAGGCACAGTGTTCTACACCACTATACAGACTCTCTGCAGGCCGGAAGTAGCCGTTTTTTAACGCGTTTCGCCACAAATTTATTCAGATCGAATCATTTCGGAAAATTTGTCGAACCAATCGAGTCGAATTTTTGAAAAATTTGCTCATCTCTACAAACCAGACTGAAGAGGGTAGAGCTGCTTTAGCTGCTTATATCTTAGAATTTGTACCAGATAGAAATATAAGTCTGATCTTGAAAGCTGGCATTCCAACCTTTCAAACGATACCAGAATTATAGCATTATATCCATCATATAAGAAAATACAGCTGTTAGAAACTGAGTCAGGAGTGAAAGCTGTTTTTACTTTCACTTTCAGCTGGGAGTCGTTTTCCAGCAGAATAAAAGTGCTTTTCCTAGACATGGAATAAAGAATTAAAGTGCACACAGGTATGCTTGGGATTTGTCTGCAATCTTCTGTGGGGCAGTGTTCTTAGTTATATCAGTGAAAATTAGGTGACAGACTCCCTTTAAAGATGTCTGTGCAAAGAAGTATTACAGAATTACTTTCTTGCTTATGTAAAAAAGGCATACATAATATAAAGAGAATACCTACTGCAGAGAAAGAGCTAATATGGGGCAAAAAAGATTTAGGATGAAGAATTCTATTAGGCGATATTAGCCAAATTGCACCATAAGTAAAGCAGACCTGTCCGTTTACTATACTGCCCTTACACAATGCTGCAAAGGATGATGACAGAGCTGTTTGAAGCATTTTTGACTTGGCTAATTACTAGTGATGATCAAGCACCCCGATGTTCGGGTGCTCGGGTGCTCTGGCCGAACACTAGGTGGTGCTCGAGTGCTCGGCCGGGCACCCGAGTATAATGGAAGTCAATGGGAGAAGACCAGGCACCCCCTGCTCAGATGAGGGGAGGGTGTCTGGTCCATGGGAAACGTCAGAAAATGGTGGAAACACCACAGAAATGGTTAGGGAACAGCATGGGGAGGATGTCCGGATGCATCTTGGACACCGAAGTCGCTGCTATTAACGATGATGGCCGACTATTACGCCACTTTTACGGAATGACCGTAATTACCCCCCCAAAACCTAAGATAACATCGATTTTACAGGAAATATTGTTAGGAAACATAGATTTACTTGTACGTTAAGCACAAGTGCTGCCAAAAATTACACGGATGAGACACTCCCATACAACCGGTATATCATATAAAGGAGGGCCTCATTCACATTGTGGTATAATTGTGGGACTCCGACACTCACTCACACTCGCACTAAAGGAAAGGGCTGCCAAAAATTACAAGGAACAGGCATTCCAATACCCCCTTTATTACACTTAAAGGAGTGCATCAGACACACCTTTGAAAAATTATGATTGATGGTGGTGATGTGCTGCTGCCGATCAAACTGTCCCAAACTTAAGGGTGGCACGCTGCTGCCCATTAAACTGTCCCAAATTTAAGGTTGACATGCTGCTGCCGAGCTGACCGTAAAAAAAATTTAAGGGTGAAATGCCGCTTAGCTGAACGTCTGAAACATTATAAGTGACATGTAGCAGAGCTGAGCGTGTTGAAAATTATTTTTGACATGCCGCTTAGCTGAACGTCTGAAACATTATAAGTGATATGTAGCAGAGCTGAGCGTGTTAAAAATTACTTTTGACATGCCGCTTAGCTGAACGTCTGAAACATTATAAGTGACATGTAGCAGAGCTGAGCATGTTAAAAATTATTTTTGACATGCCGCTTAGCTGAACGTCTGAAACATTATAAGTGACATGTAGCAGAGCTGAGCGTGTAAAACATTATAGTTGAGGGCCTGCTGGTGAGCTGACAGGAAAAAAAATTAGGGCGCAGGCCCAGCTGGTGAGCTGACTGGCTAAAAAATTAGGGTGCAGGCCCAGCTGGTGGACTTCGAGGGCAGCCTAATAAGCGGTTTCATATGATGGAGGAAGAGGAGGAAGAGTATGAGAAGAGGAAGGGGTACATGTTAATACAGTGTATTCAATACACCCTAAAAGCCAGATTTAAGGTTCCTTCATGTTAAGCCGCTTTCCTCTGGTGGAGTAGAGAAGTCAGGGGCAATCCAGGCCTTGTTCATTTTGGTAAGCGTCAACCTGTCAGCATCGTCAGTTTACAGGTGGATGCCGCTCAGATAAAACGCTGACGGCAGGGCAGGCCAGGACCCCCAAGGCCTAGAGCACCAGTTCGTGCCATGTGTCCTGCTTAGACACCCAATAATTATACGGCACAGAGGGATCACTGAGGACGTTGACACGGTCAGCTACGTACTCCTTTACCATCTTCCAAAACTTTTCCCTCCTTGTCACACTAGGCCGCTCATCAGGGTGAGGGTGCAGTCATAAAACTGTCCCAGGGCTTGGAGAGTGTTGCCCTGCCTTTGTTGGAACTGCTGTGTGTCCCCCTCGTCTTTCCTCCTCGGGTGGCCAAGGAACTACGTACTCTGCCGCCAGCGTTGTCAGATGGAAATTTGTGGAGCAATTTTTCGACAAGGGCCTTCTGGTATTGCAACATTTTACTTGTCCTCTCCACCACAGGAATGAGAGATGGGAAGTTCTCTTTGTAGCGGGGGTCGAGAAGGGTAAACAACCAGTAATCGGTGTTGCCTAATATGCGTATAACGCGAGGTTCACGGGAAAGGCTGCATAGCATGAAGACACCCATATGTGAGCCAGAGCCAGAGTCCCAACAGACAAGGCTTCGCTCTCCCCACCAGGAACATGACTCTCAATATCCTCCTCATCCTCTTCCTCTTCTTCAGCCCATCCACGCCGAAGAGATGGTGTAACCGTGGTATGGCTACCCTGTGTAGCGGTGACAACCGTCTCCTGCTCCTCCTCCCCTCCAATTGGCGCTAAAAAAATTAATCAAGGGTGGTCTGGCTATCACCCTGTGTAGGGTCTTCCCCCATTTCCACCTCTTCCAGACGCAGAGCATCGGCCTTTATTATGAGCAGCAAGCTTTTTAGTAGACACAGAAGTGGGATGGTTATGCTGATAATTGCATTATCGCCGCTCACCATCTGTGTAGATTAATCAAAGTTGCGTAACACCTCACAGAGGTCAGACATCAATGCCCACTCGTCGCTTGTGTAGAGCAGAAGCTGACTAGAAAAGTGCCAACCGTGTTGCAGCTGGTATTCTACTACTGCTCTCTGCTGCTCACAAAGCCTGCTCACCATGTCGAAGGTGGAATGCTCAGGTCGCACAGCAGTTGGTGAGCTGGCAACCGCAATCGCTGCTGCAGCGCTGCCAGGCCGGCTGAAGCTGTCGGTGACTTGCGGAAATAGGCACACAGGCGACGCACAAATTGCGACACGCAAATTGGGGTAGGTTTTCAGAAACTGCTGAACCACTAAGTTGAATACATGCGCCAGGCATGGTATGTGTGGGAGGTTGGCCAGCTCCAAAGCTGCTACCAAGTTGCGGCCATTATCGGATACAACCATGCCTGGCT
>ONZH01007308.1:0-23302 GCA_900303285.1 Rhinella marina | reverse complement strand
CCCCATAAAAAAATAAACACTTACTTACCTCCATGGAGCCGGCAGCGATGCGATGCAGGCCTCTTCCGGCCTGTGTCCCGCGCTGTACGGCTCAGGCGGCGCGATGACGTCATCGCGCCGCCTGAGCTGGCCTCTGATAGGCTGCAGGCCTAGGGCCTGCAGCCTATCAGAGGAACGGGCAGGGGAGACGCCTCTCCCTCTCCTGCCCCGCATCTCCAAAGGCAGACTATGGAGATGAGCGCTTCCACAAGGGAAGCGCTCATCTCCCTCTGCCCCACCGCTGCCCCCAACTGTGCGGCACTTGCAGGGCACGGCCGGGCCATTAAGGGGGCGCTCTGGCAGGGCGCCCCCTTAAGTGGCCGGGAGTGAAGCGCCCCAAAGGCCGGCCCTGCGCACAGTCCTACACCGATGTAGCAGGCCTCGGATCACCACCTCTATGACCTCCTTTTTGTGGACATGTTGATGGCGGTGTGGGCCATCATATTTCTCCCTGTCCATAACACGGACCATGTATTTTAGCTCATCAGAGCTAAACGCAGCTGCTCGTTTTGCCATCGCTATGCCTCTACGTCGTGTGTGCGTACGTACATACGAAGCATTCGTGAGAATATTACGCTACAGATTTGTACACTAATGTGTACGTATTCCGTTAAGTAGCGTACTTTTAACAACGCTAGACTGTATATTCGTTACTTGAGTAGGAATGTTTGCAGACGCAGTGTATGAGTACGCTAATGCGTACATATTCAGTTAAGTAGCGTACCTTTGACAACGCTACACTGTATGTTCGTTATTTGTGCGGGAATGTTCGCATTAGCGTACGCATTAGTGTAAATTCTCAAATATGCGTATATTTTGCGTCGCCGTTGTTGAAGTCACTTGGATTTTTTCCCCTTTTTTCATTGTAATAGCAACTGCAAGTAAACAAAACTACACCCTATCAGAGTCCCATTATTGTAGCAGCAATTATTCAGCCGTTATAGCAAGGTTAGTTTTAGGTTCGGTTCGTACGAATCCGAACTTCACGAAAGTTCGCTGAAGCGAAGCGAACCGAACTTTTCAAAAGTTCGCTCATCCCTAGTATTCACTGAGGAAAATGAACTGTCAGATGAAATGAAGAATATAAAAGTAAATTCCACATTAAAAGTGCCCTGTCTGACCCAGGAAGAAGTAGAGCTGCGTCTTAAAAAGATTAAAATAGACAAATCTCCAGGACCGGAAAGCATACACCCCCGTATCCTAAGAGAATTAAGTAATGTCATCTCCAGACCCTTATTTCTGATATTTAAGGACTCTATACTGACAGGGAGTGTTCCACAGGATTGGTGCATAGCAAATGTGGTGCCAATATTCAAAAAGGGTCCAAAAACAGAGCCTGGAAACTATAGGCCGGTAAGTTTAACATCTGTCGTGGGTTAACTGTTTGAGGGTTTTCTAAAAGATACTATCTTGGAGTACCTCAATGAAAATAAGCAAATAACTCCATATCAGCATGGCTTCATGAGGGATTGGTCATGTCAAACCAATGTAATCAGTTTCTATGAGGAGGTAAGTTCTAGACTGGACCGCAGCGAATCAATGGATGTCATATATCTGGACGTCTCCAAAGCATTTGACACTGTACCGCATAAAAGGTTAGTATATAAAATGAGAATGCTTGGCCTGGGAGAAAATGTCTGTATGTGGGTAAGTAACTGGCTCAGTGATAGAAAACAGAGCGTGGTTATTAACGCCACATATTCAGATTGGGTCACTGGGGTCAGTATTAGGCCCTATGCTCTTCAATATATTTATTAATGATCTTGTAGGAGGCTTGCACAGTAAAATATCAATTTTTGCAGATGACACTTAACTGTGTAAAGTAATTAACACAGAAGAGGACAGTACACTGCTACAGATGGATCTGATTAGACTGGAGGCTTGGGCAGAGAAGTGGCACATAGTCCCTAAGTGCCATAGCAGCCTCCATTAACTACAGAGGATGCAGGCTCCACATGCATGCTAAGCCGACATTGTATTGTACCTTTTATGGTGCCAAAATGGCCTCCACTGATGACCAGTACATACTAAATGGTAAAATATTGGGTAACTCTGACACGGAAAAAGACCTAGGAATTTTACTGAACAGCAAACTAAGCTGTAGAAACCAGTGTCAGACAGCTGCTGCCAAGGCCAATAAGATAATGGGTTGCATCAAAAGAGGCATAGATGTCCGTGATGAGAACATAGTCCTGACACTTTACAAATCACTAGTCAGACCACACATGGAGTACTGTGTACAGTTCTGGGCTCCTGTGAACAAGGCAGACATAGCAGAGCTGGAGAGGGTTCAGAGGAGGGCAACTAAAGTAATAACTGGAATGTGTGGACTACAGTACCCAGAAAGATTATCAAAATTAAGTTTATTCACTTTAGAAAAAAAACGACTGAGGGGAGATCTAATAACTATGTATAAATATATCAGAGGTCAGTACAGAGATCTCTCCCATGATCTATTTATCCCCAGGACTGTGACGAGGGGACATCCTCTGCGTCTGGAGGAAAGAAGGTTTGTACACAAACATAGAAGAGGATTCTTTACGGTAAGAGCAGTGAGACTATGGAACTTTCTGCCTGAGGAGGTGGTGATGGTAAGTTCACTAAAAGAGTTCAAGAGAGGCCTAAATATATTTTTGGAGGGTAATAATATTACAGGTTATAGCTACTACAGATGAGTCGTTGATCCAGGGAGTTATTCTGATTGCCTGATTGGAGTCGGGAAGGAATTTTTTTCCCTAAAGTGGGGAAAATTGGCTTCTACCTAACAGGGTTTTTTTGCACTCCTCTGGATCAATTTGTAGGAAAACAGGCCGAACTGAATGGACAGATGTCTTTTTTCGGCCTTATAAACTATATAAACAGGTGGATGGTTTTCTAGATATATAGTAGTTGTTTTGTCACTCCATGTATTCTACTTCCTGTCCTGACACTTTAGGCCCCTTTCACACGAGCGAGCTTTCTGGGCGGGTGCAATACGTGATGTGAACGCATAGCACCCGCACTGAATCCTGACCCATTCATTTCAATGGGTCTATGTACAGTTCTGCGTTGCGTGAAAAACGCAGCATGTTCTATATGCTGCGGTTTTAACGCATCCCTGGTACCATAGAAGTAATTGGGGATACATTGAAAAACGCATTGCATCCTGAAGCAAGTGCGAATGCAATGCATTTTTCACTGATGGTTGCTAGGAGATGTTGTTTGTAAACCTTCAGTTTTTTATCACGAGCGTGAAAAGCGCATCAAAGCGCCTTGCACCCGCACGGAAAAAACTGAACAACTAAACGCAATCGCAGACAAAACTGACTGAACTTGCTTGCAAAATGGTGCGAGTTTTCCTGAACGCACCCTGAACGCATCCTGACCTAATCCGTCACGCTCGTGTGAAAGGGGCCTTAACTTCCTCTTTCTCTGAACATTTAGCATGGTAAACAACCCTGCTTAACTTTTTCAGTCAGACCATTGCTGTGACCAGAGGGAGCACCTCCTCTTCATTCCCCATGTCTGTCAATCTTGTGTATGTTTCTCCTATAGTTTCACTCTTGTCTTTCTATGCCTAGTCCGATGAGTGCTCAAGAGATAGGCAAACAGGTTAAACAGTCTAAAAAACACGCCACATTTATCACAGTGGCTGATGCTGGATTATTAATTTGGCATACTTTTAGACTAGTTTATACCACCTATTGGCTGGCTTATTTTACATCAGAATCATGCGTGAAAATTTTGGCAAATTTGTGGCACATGTTGTCACATGGTAAGCTATGCCCCCTTTCTAACATAGCCATGCCTCTTTCCTGCTAAGCCACAACCCTTGTCAGATGAGTTGAAAAAAGTGTCTAAAATACTTAATACATTTGGTGGAAGCATGTATACAATTTTTTTGGTACAAATTGAATTCTGGCTCATTCAACATCTCCCCCTATATGCCAACCTCCATATACCTTGAAAGCTCTAAATAATAATTGAAACTCCTTCCCTAAGATGGTCATAAAATTTAGCTTGGTCGACAGCTATACCTCTTAACATCAATGGAAGGAGGTGAATATGTTCAGTGGTAAAGAACCACTTGTGATTATTTGTGACCATCTGTAATTTTTGCTGTTTTTTGTGGTAATTTTATTGTGGCCCAGATTTACTAAGGTGTCTGCTCCAAAAACCTGTCAAAAAAGTGGTGCAAGTTTGATCAATTTGGTGCTTTTAAGCTTTCTCTACACCTCTTTTTAAAGTGCTCTGTAGGGACCGGGGCTTAGTTAAAAGGGAGCAGAGCTTCATGAAAAAGTGGTAGGGCCTAAGACGTGCAATTTTGTGCCAAAATTAGGGAACAATTCTGGCAGAAAACTTAAAGGAAGCCAACAAACTGTTGGTATAGAGTCAGAGAAAAGTGTCCATCTCTGCACTAGCTTTATCATCCAGCCTGAGTCCCTCATAAATCTGGTGCAGGTCTAACCTTACATTGTCTTCAGGATTAGTACTGTAAATCTGGGCCAATGTGTTTTGCCACTAGCTTTTTTCTCATGCCATTTTTCCCCTAAAGAGGAGATGTCAGAACACTTTAAAATGCCTACAGCATTTTTTTTTTAAAAAAGAACCCAGAAAGATAAAAAACAAAAAACAAAAATGACATTTAAGGGTATGGCCACATGTTCAGGTTTCTGCATGAAGTTTTGGAAGCAAAAACCAGGGGTGAATTCAAAACAGAAGATAAGTCATATCTGTCCTTCATGCTTTCTCTCCTTTTATGATCCACTCCTGATTTTGGCTTCTAAAACTGCATGCAGAAACTAGACCACGTGGTTGTACCTAAATACAAATGTCAGTAGCAAAAAAAAAAAAAAAGAAAGGAAATCCACACCAAAATCCATATCTTACAGAGTTCTGTTGTGGATTTTGACTCAGATCTGCCCCAGATCTCAAGCTTCGAATTATAAAGGGTGAAATCCGCACATGCCATTGACATGCTGCAAGAAGTAAAAAGCTATCTAGAAACAGTGCCCTTGTAATTATAACATGCTTTAATTTAACAGCATAATGACCCATTCATGTCGTGGATAATTGCAGGCATTTCCTCACTACTACCCACCACACAAACCTGGCATCCAAAGTATTGGACGGAACTGCACCCGTCACCTGATCCACACGCACCATCCATTAGCATACAAACTAGTACATTCTCCTTCACGTAGACGCAGGCCTCTTGAAATGCACCAGGTACAGAGCCGCAATGTTTTGATTTACAGTTGCACTGATGTGTGAAATTTTGCCTCAATTACATTAAATTGCTGTAAAGCGTTGTCGGGTTTCTTGGCAGATACAGAACTGGCGTGAAAGACTTTTTCTTAACTGAACCTTGATTCAACTACTGAAGGAGCACTGACTGAGCGCTTGGTTGCACCGTAGATTTTCTTTTAAGTGAAGAAAGAATATGTCAAGCCTTAACTCCCAATATATTCACACATTTGAATATATAAATGATACTGTTACTTACCTTTAGTATGTTTTTTTTTTCTCCCACTGACAGGTATGCTCAGAAAAACATCTCTCGGTTAAAAAAAAAATGAAATGTTGATATAAATATCTGAGAAGAAAATACTAATCAGAGAATACATTGAGCAGACTTACTGATCTTGTATACCTGGAAACTGATTTTCAAACAGACTCTGTCAGTTCAGGCTTGGCATTTCTTGTCAAACAAAAGCACGCCTAAAGACACATTTCAAAAGCAGACAATACAGTACTTGCTAACCTGCAGAAAATCGAAAAGGATCACGGAGACGGAGAACAAACAGAATAGGTAAGCATTAAGAAATGGAACACAGTTCTAAAGACGTGTTTCTGAGAGCCAAATATGTTTAAAGAAGCAGACATTAATAATTTAACGCGAGTAAGTAAAATTCAGTATACTTCTTTTTGCTCGTATTGTCTTAAGATTTGTAATGTAGAAATAGAATAATTGATTCAATATCAGCAAGGAACGAGATAACGCTGGAAATAAAATTACTGTCAGGAGAGGCGACTTGGCCTGAAATCTGAACTTTAGTGAATGGCAACGCATACTTTTTTTTTCCTCGGTATTTGCCCATTGCAGTCACATGAAAATTTGGGTCAGGTAGCCGTTATGTGAATTGACAGCAGCTATCTCACAAAAAGATGTTTGCTTATAATGTGACCTTTCCTATCTGCTGTGTCACATTTACGCCACTCATGTTGCTTATATTGTGTCATATTGTACGGTGATTTGATGCTACATAACACAACATGACAAGAGCCACAGTTGACTGCTATTCGCATTGCATTCAGCTCGCCTCTTCACTCAATTCTCTCTGCCGTATGTTTTCTCTGGGAAGTTATGTTGTTTTGGTCTTTTTTTTTTCTGATATTCTTTTTAAGATGGAGAAAATGTTTTCCAAAAGCTCCAAAAATGCATTTTTCATGATTCGCAGTGCAAAAGTTTGGTCCACTTCAATCACTTAGGAACATTTATTGGCCCTAATTTTAAAACTACTAAGGTTATTTTTTGCCTGTGGCAGAAATCCTTGAAAATACTGCTTGATAGGTAGAATATTTGAACAAGTTTTCAGGATAGAAATAATAACCAATTCAGACTGAAAACAACTTTAATCCCTTCGATTTCAGGAACCCTACAGCAAAAAAAAGGTTATTTACTGAGGCAAATGCTGTTTTAAAGCAAATCACTTTAGATTCCAACAACTGATAGCAGAATGTAGGGTTGTGTACCTGGCTGAATAAGACAACTCTGTAAGAATGTTATTTCCACGCAAAACCTCTAAAACCAATGCAATTTTGTGCCGTTGTATACCGTTCAAAATTCTAAAAGAGTAAGATGTAGTGTCCTTAGTACATGTGGTACCTTTTTAATGTGGTGCCCTTTGTATGTGAAATCCTTAGTATGTAATGCCCTTTGTATGTGAAATCCTTAGTATGAGGTGCCTTTTGTATAGGGTGCCCTTAGTATCTAATTCCCTTTGTATGGAGTGCCCTTTCTATGTGGTGTCCTTAGTGTTTGGTGCCTTGGTGCCCTTAGTATGTGGTTCCCGTAGTAAGTGGTGTCCTTTGTATAGGGTTTCCTTAGTATATGTTGCCCTTTGTATGGGGTGACCTTAGTATATGTTGCCCTTTGTAGTTGATGCCTTTGTCTGTAGAATCCTTAGTATTTGATGCAGTTTGTATGTGGTGCACTTAGGATATAGTGAGGTGTCCTTTGTATGATGTGCCTCCTAATATGTGCCCTTCATATGGGGTGCCCTTTGTATGCGGTGTCCTTAGTGCATGATGTTCTTTATATATTGAATTCTTGATATGTGGTGCCCTTTGTATGGGATGCCCTCAGTAGGTGGTGCTCTTTGTATAGGATGCCCATCGCCTATGTGGCTTTTTGTGGTGTCCTTAGTATGTGGTGCCCTTAGTATGTGGTGCCCTTTATATGAGGTGCCCTTTGTATGTGAAATCCTTAGCTAGTGGTGCCCTTTGTATGGGGCACCCTTTGTATGTAGTGTCCTTAGTACATGGTGACCTTTATATATGGAATCCTTAGTGTGTGGTGCCCTTTGTATGGAGTGCCCATAGTATATGGTGCTTTCTGTATGTGGCATCCTTAGTATGTGGTGCCCTTTGTATGTTGCTCCCTTGATATGTGGTATCTTTTGTAGGAGGAATGCTTTGTATGTGGTGCCCTTAGTATGTGATGCACTTTGTATGGGGTGCCCTTTGTATGTGGTGTCCTTAGAATGTAGTCTCCTTTGTATGGGGTGACCTTAGCATGGAGTGCCCATTGCATGTGGTGCAATTTGTATATGGAATCCTTAGTATGTGGTGCCCTTTGTATAGGGTGCCCTTAGTATGTGGTGGCCTTTGTATCGGATGTCCTTAGTATGTAATGCCTTTTCTACGTGCTGCCTGTAATATGTGGCACCCTTTGTATGTGGAATCCTTAGTAAGGGGAGCCCTTTTGTATGGGGTACCCTTAGTATGTGGTGCCCTTTGTATGTGGTGTCCTTAGTATGTGGTGACCTTTAGATATGGAATCCTTAATATGTTGCACTACCATAATGTCTAGGCAGCATGCCCACTGTCTCGGTGTTATGTTTGTCATTGATCTTCACACCCTATATTCAATCACTTGTCCACTCATCTGGACCCTGCACCTAAGAAATATCTCTAAACTCCTCCACTTTCTTACTGTGCAAACAACAAAAACTCTCATTGTTACCCCAATCCATTCTCCTCTCAGTTACTATAACGCATTATTAATTGGTCTCTGCCTCACTAAACTCTCCCCTCTCCAATCTATCCTTAATGTAGCAGCCAGACTCTATCTGTCTAACCTCTACACTGATGCCTCCACTGTGTGTCAGTCATTGCACAGGTTGCTCATACAATATAGGATTCAATGTAAGCCCTATTCAAATGACCGTATAGCTACTGTGCCTGTGTTGAGGACCTCAAACAATGCGTTTGCAAAACACGAGCACCGGCCGTGTGAACTCTACACCGTGGACCTATTGACTTGAATGGGTCAAGTGCCAAGGCAATATATGGTAATTGCTGGTGACAGATTTCTATTAAAGAAAAGTTCCACTTTTCATATTTGTTTTTTTCAATGTTCAAAGCATATTCCAATGTTCACTACTGATGGCAACACGAAACGGAAGAAAATCTATTGACTTTAATCGACATTACACTCAACTATCACTATGAGTCTCTATAGTGCCTAGTGCTACCTAAATTCAAGGGTGATTATTGTCTTCAAATGTTGGCAAATCGTCGCCGTAAGCATCTAGAGCAATATAATTAGTAAAATGCAATCACACAAGTGTAGTACACTTCCAGGTGAGAACACGTTAGCATAAGCAGGTTGTAATTTATTTTTTTTCATTGTGGATCTCAGAAGATGATGTTATTACCTTGCAAGATTGCCACCTTCCACCTGCAACCATGGAGATCCGATACGTGTCACTGACAACAAATGTGATGAACTTGTTTGCAGGGATTTGTTGACTCATGCTTGGAAGCATCTGAGAGATTTGCCAAATGACAGGAAGACGCTTACATTCACAAGGTGTGATCGCCTAAGTGTTTGCTTGTGTCTAATTAGCTCATCTTTGCTGGATGGTACCTCCACAGCCAGAAGCAGATTGACTCTGCAGGGTTTAAACTGAAAGCTGTGATTGGTGTTATTATCATTTGTTTATTTAACCCACTTTTAGATCCCAAACCATCTTCATGTAGAAAAGCTAAATCTGCTTTCCTTGCCTGTCTGATGTACTCATTAATTTCATTTTCTTCTATATTAATAACTGAACCTTTTGAAATCCTTAATGACCAGTGTGCCTGCAAGGCTTTGAAAAGGTGTTGACAATATATTAGTGTAAGGTAGTTCTTCACCAAGTGAATGGCTATAGGATTTCTGCTCATGTGGATGCAACGCTGGGCTGGGCATGAAACCGTAGAACAGTATATACAACTGTACAGAAGGAAAACTCTAAAGCAGCTAGCTATAATTATGATATATTAATTTTATATTGATTTACAGTTATAGCATAAAATGGAAAAAACTGTGAAGATATTTTTTTCAAAAACAAGGAAAATTCGGAGGAATTAAACAAGAGATGGTCCTTCATCTTGTTGTGGTGGTAAAGTGTTTGGTACAGTGGTGGCTCTGACAAGAGGAAGGTGTGACATAAACAATAGGTTTCATAGACATCTCTCTGTGGTTAGTATGAAGCAATCCATTTCTCTAAGTCTCCTAAACATGTGAATTTGAAAACTGAATAAAAACACACCTGGCAGATGATATCCTTTCAGATATTTTCTTAGGAGGAGGAAATGTGGACTAACGTGAATATAATGTGGTATAAAATAAATTACAGCTTTAAAAAACAGTGCCAAAGTCTAGCCAATAGGTTAAAGGGGTTATTCAACCCCTATAATGATTCCCTTAATGCCCGCGCACCTCATATAGGTTATACTTACCCTGCTCCCCAGCACCCACGTCACTCCTGATCCCCGCACAGCCGCTGCTGCATATCCCCGTCCAGCCGATCAAAACATCTGTGCAACCGGGGAGTTGTCTCCTTAACATCACCTGCGATGCTACGGAGGCTCATCCCTGTCGCCGGATGTTTTGATTGTTGTAACAGGCCATGTGAGGAGTAGGAGCAATGTGGGTGCCGGGAGCAGGCTAATTATAACCTATATGAGGTGCTCGGGCATTGGGTTTTTTTTTATAGGGGTTGGATTAGCCCTTTAAGATTTTAGATTTAAATGGAAATATGACTTGAGGGAAGAGAAACTGACATCATAGGATAAGGTCACAGGTCAAAACATTGCAGAGAAAAAACAAACACACAAAGTAATTATTAAGAGGTAGAATATTTGAGGTAATAGGTAATTACTTAATAAGTAATTATTAAGAGGTGGGCAAAACAGTAACAATGCTTACATGACAAGAATCCGCATAACTAATCATATGCTAAACAGTTACAAGTCCAAATTATATATGAGATAGCCAAGATAGCCAATTTTTCATTTTCACAAGGGTCACAAGAAAAAAAGCACAACAGAGATCAGAAGGGAACGAGCACCATATGGTTTTTGGAAGTCATATTTTGCTGGAATGGTTTTTGCTATATTTGAAGTGAAGAGACCCTGAGGTACCCCTACAGTAGAAACCCTCAAAAAGTCACCCCATTTTGGAAACTACATGATGTAATAATTGTTTTGGCCCTACAGGTGTTTCAGAGAATTTAGAAACACTTGGTTATGAACATAAAAAACATGATTTTTCCAATAGAATGTTGTTTTAGCCCCACATTTTCACAGCAGATAAAGCACCCCAAAATTGTTTACCTATTTTCTCCTGAATAAGGCAACACTCCATATGTGGTTGTAAACTTCTGTATGGGCACACCACCGGGCTCAGAAGGGAAAGAGCGCCGTGCGGCTTTTGGAGGGCAGAGTTTGCTGGAATGGTTCACAGACGCTATGTCAAATTTGCAGAGCCCCTGAGACACCAGTACAGTGTAAAACCACATAAAGTTACCCCTTTTTGGAAACAAAACCGTTCAAGGAATTGGGACATGAAATTAAAAATTACATAGTATTTCAGTTATATGTAGCTTTAGCAAATGTTGTAATAAAAGCAAAAACATCCCAAATTTTATTACAGAATATTTCCACAGTATGGCAATACCTCCTATGTGGTTGTAAACTGCTGTTTGAACACACTGCAAGGTTCAGAAGAGAAAGAGCATCACGTACCTTTAACTAGATAGTATATACTTCACGGGCCGACAACTGCAGAGGCTCTGGAGGTGAAATAAATAAAAAATAACCCTGAAGAAGTGACGTCAGTTTGGAAACCACACTCCACACAGACTTTACCAAGGGTAAAATGAGCATTTATACCCAGTAGGTGTTTCGTGAAAACTCATGCACAACAGATGGTGCAAAGTGAAAACTGCAATTTATAGACAGATATCCCATTTCAGAGCCCGATATGTTGACCCCAGCATATGCCAGTGTAAAAAGCAAGCCATATTATTATTATGCAGTGTTTCCTGGTTTTAAAACACCCTACATGTGGCCCTATTCTTTTGCCTTAACGTATGAGAGGGCTCAGGAGTAAAGAGCATTTTGAGGCCCATTGTGGGGATTTACAATTTTGACGCCAAGGTATTTTACAGAAATGAATGCGCACTGGACTGTAAAAAAAATGATAAATGCCAATTTTCCACAGATATGGCATTTCAGTGCCCAATATGTTCAGCTCATGCTTTCTGAAACTTACAGCACACTACTTGAATTTATAGGCTAGGTTCTACTGGGAACGGAAATGCCATAAATATGGACGTACAGTAAGCTGCTGTATGGGCAAATGGTATGGCTCAGAAGGGAAGGAGCACAGTTTATGTTTTGGAGTGCAGATTTTGCTGGAATGGTTTTCGCTTCCCATATTAAATTTGTAGAGATCCTGAGGTACCCCTAAAAATGTATAACTACACCCTTTAGTTATTTATCAAGAGCTGGGGTGAGCATTTTAACACCATAGGTATTTTGCAAAAATGAGCAGGTGCAAAATGAAAATTGCAAGTTTTCGAGATATGGCATTTCAGTCCCAAATATGCTATTCCCAACTTGTGCCATCTGAGACTCTCACAGAGCCCCTAAGATTGTTCGGGGGTTCTTCTGAGTACTGAAGATATGTGGACATAAACTGCTGTTAGGGTACGCAGCAGGTAGAGATCAGCGAATCATTCAAAATTTTATTCGCCTAACATTCGCCGAACTTTTCCTAAGATTCGTGTATTCGACGAATAGATTCGTTGTATTTGCGTACAAAATATACGTTATTATGTGGCTGTTAGCGAACATTCGCGCACTAATAACGAATGGTCAGTTAAAAATGTATGCAACTTCTTAGAAGACGTACACATGAGCATACAAATCATGTACGAATCCTCAGCGTGCTATTGTCTAGCGATTACGTAATATGCAGGCAAGCACGACAAGAGGCCGCGGCGTGCACTCCTCAGAGGCTGAGCGAATAGTTGAAAATGGCATTCAGGCGATCCTCATCATTTAACTCTGGAGAGCTGAAATACCTGCTCCGGCTGATGGACAGAGAGGATTACGATGGCACACACCTCCATCCAAACCAGCATAAGAAGGAGGTGATCCAGCAGGTGATCCGAGGCTTGCGCTATCGTTTCCACAACGTGCAAACCCTGGGCCAGATCCAGCGGAAATGGTCTGATCTGAAATTCAAATGCCCAGAGCGGCTTAATGAGATCCGCGCAGAGATACGGCAGGGTGAGTAACAAAATATTTGATTAAAAACATGTTAAAAAATTAGTGTACTGTATTGTATATATACCAGCAGTGAGTGCGAATAATGAAAAAAGTATAGAAGGACAATGTGGGCGTGCGTAGTGCGCTGCAGTAATTTTGTTTCATGCTAGGCAACGCCTCTAACTCGACCCAAACAACTTAAGTGAAGGTATTCTAGTCATTATTGTTAACGGTGCTGGCCGTTCTCCCGTTTGTGTCAGGCAAATGCACTAGTGTGAAAGAAAGTACCCTTAGATGTATGCCCCTTCATAGTTAGCACTTCCTCCTCCTACACACAGACTCAAAGACGTGCCCATGCTACAGCTACTGTCATTGGGCGATATCCAAAGTATTCCTACGGCGCCGTGTTAACGATATTAAGAAAGTTATTGCGACGATAGTGTTCTCTATTGCCATAAATACCTTTTTAGAAGAAAAAAATATGATATGGCCCCCCTCTCACACCCATAATATCTTCATAGTAATATGTGTTAGTATTAAAAAGAGTCATCTAACAATTGTGTACGTTTTTATGTTGCATCACCACCATCGAGGCAGGATGGACCCTGAAGTATCTGCAGCCTCTAGTAAGTGTCAAACATATTTAATTTATTTTTCATCCAAGCTACGTGGGAGTGCAGCTGAAGTAAGAGCACTAGTGGTAAGGAACGGGATCCTTACCCTGACTTATCCTGACTGCCACTAGTGTAGAAGTAGCCTTAGGCCATTATTTAATGATTTTTGACAGCTGCTGCACCACACGCTTTCACCATCCTCCATCCCAGCGAGAGAGGACCCCACCTGCCCCTCCAACACCACCAGCCCAACTACCAGAGGCAGAAGGTAGGTAAAATAAAAAGTGTAATGGGTGGACCTTCTGTTTTCAAAATATGAGCTAAATGTAGTTTTATCTTTTGTAGCTCCAACCGACAGAGAGCAGTTTTCCCCTGGACCATGGGAAGACCACTCCATATCGGTGTCCAGTAAGTACTACAAACCAAAAAAAAGGCTCAGTCAGTACAGAATACATGTCACTGAATAAGTCGCTCCAGTACATGTACCAAATATATAATGACATTCAATTGATAACGTATTCTGATCCAGGTGCTGGTTAAAGTTTAGATTTTTTTGTGGGACAACCACTTTAATTCGATCATCCACGCTGCCTCCCGGCTCATTCGTGGCCTGCAGCTGGACCTGCAAGAGCTGCAGGACATGATGGCCCGACGTCGGCAAAAGCCGGCATAATCTTTTTTTTTAGTTCCTTTCTTTTGTTTATTATATTATTTACCGTATTTTTCGCTTTATAAGACGCACCCGAAGAAAAGATGCACCCCAGATTTTAGAGTAGGAAAATGAGAAAAAAATATTTTTCATCAGACCTCATGTCAGATCCCCCATAAATTTCAGGACATCACATCAGACCCCCATTAGACCATAGATCAGCCCAGTGTGCCCGCAAGGGAATTTGGCGTTGGAGCTCCTCTACAGTGACAGCATGGCGGGAAGACAAATGGCCAGGATTTCCTTCACCCATTGCCCCCCTGCTGCATGAGCGTGAGTGTCTTTTCCAGCACAAATATTATTGAAATTACGTCGTTCACACCGCAGCTGTCGCAGCTGACCAATTTTGTGGCTTCTTCTAAGGGCCTTAGAAAAGTGCAGGCATCTCGGCCTCCACTGCCGGAAATCAAAGCCGCACCTGCTCCCTATGGTGGAAGATTCTGGCTGCTGCTGGACAAAATCGTCCACTGCTCTACGCTGCTCTAGGAGTCACTGCAACCTACTGTATGAAGAGTGGAATTCCACCTATTAAGCGGTGTGGAGGAAGACCGTTTTGCCCTTGCAGTTCCAGCAGAGCGTGCCGAGATACATATGAATGGATGAAATGAGTGCAAAGCTTCAGCGACTTTGCCAGCACTGTGCGCAGGCCAGTGAATGTTTTTAGAACTCTCTGCACCACTAAATTTAGGACATGTGCCATACAGGGAGCATGCGTGAATTGACCCAGGTTCAGCGCTGCCACTATATTTGTCCCATTGTCACTCACTACCTTGCACACTTCCAGCTGCCGTGGAGTCAGCCAGCGCGCTATTTGCTGCTTCATGTAATGCAGCAAGTGCTGGCCTGTATGGCTGCTACTGCCAAGACACTAAGTCTAACACTGCATGGCAGCGTTTCACCTGGCACATGTGATATGAAGGAGCGGGGGTAACTCGCTGCCCTGACGCTCCAGCAGGCGGACTGCCCGTGAAGGTGGAAGCGGTTAGTTGTTGGGTGGTCTGATGCAATCCTGGCTGGAAAGCGCGTGGAGGTGCCAACAGCAATTGACCCGGTTGCTGGGGGATTCCTGCCTCGCTGCCACTAAATACATTCAGCCAGTGGGCAGTAAAGGACATTTATTGCCCCTGGCCATAAGCACGTCTCCAGGTGTCCACCGTGATGTGCACCGTGCTGGAGAGAGACAGCTGCAGGGAGCGTCCAATATTGTCAGCCACATGGGAGTAAAGGGCGGGGATAGCTTTGTTGGAGAAGTAATGCTGGCTAGGGGCCTGCCAGCGTGGCTGAGCACAAGCCTTTAGCTCCCTAAAAGCTGGGCAGCCGACCAGCTGGTACGGCAGAGACTGCACAGCCAGCAACTTTGTCAGGTGACCATTCAGTTTGCGCACTGTCGGATTACTTGTGGCGTAAAACTGCTTCCTGGCCACACACTCGGCAATGGACGGCTGCCAAATGAGAGGAGGTGGAGAAATGCACACACTGGCCAATGATGAGATGGATGTACTAATTACACCCCGGGAAGCGGGCTGAGCTATGGCCCTGGAGGTGGCCTGCCTGACAGAAGGGACCCCGGGAGAAGTAACCAGCTCTTCAGTATTAATGGGCTGCTCTAAATTGCCGGCATGATGCCGCTTCAAATGGTTCAGAGCACAGCAGAGCAGTGGTCCCAACATTTGTAGCTTTCCCACGGCTCAATTTCTGTTTACACAAATTACATGTGGCCATACTGCTATCCCCCGGCGGAGTGGCAAAATACTTCCACACACCCGACGTGCGCCCTCCACAGCTGGCCAAGCTTGTAGCCCTTGCATGCTTACATCCTGGTGCCAGCCCCACTATATTTGGGTCTCGCTAGTTCCCAGGAAAGCACTAGCCCTGGGCCTAACTCACCTCTGCCCTCTGTTGCTGCCACTACTACTACCACCCTCCTCCTCTGAGATCAAATCCTCCTCACCAGCCCGATCCGCTTCCCAGGTCCTCAGGTCTAACACATCAGATTCATCATCAGACTCCTCCACAACACATTTTTCGGAATGCAAATTAGGCTGTTCCCCGCCAACCGACAATTCCGGGCAGTCCAAACTCTGACTGCCCTCTAAGAAATCCTCAGGGAGGCTGTCCTCTATAACCGCCGGATTATAAGGTGGGCTTCAGTGGCTTTTTTTTTTTAAATTGCAGAAGGGACACCACTAGGAGGAAACACTGAAGCCCGAGAGGTGGCAGAAAATGATGGGGTTTGCTGGAGTGGAATGGTGGAGCAGGACGAGTCTGACCCCTGGCTACATATGGATACTGTATCAGCAGATGACAGCAGATCATCCGGCTGAGACTGAGATGAGCGTGCCATCCACTCCACTACCTCATCCACTTTCTCCTCTACAATTTAGTGCCTTGATGGGTTAGCCTGGTGGAACAACGGCCAAGTAGTAGATGCTCCGGCTACAGGTCCTTTTGGCACTTCTGCCCTGTGCCACCTTCTCCTTTTTTTTTTAGAGCTCGAGGTCTGCCTGGAACTGGACCCCTTTTGCTTATCCATTCCAGACATTTTTCAATTCACTCTGTCCCTGCAGCTGGTCTTTGCCCCTGTATCTCCGTGTCTCTCCCTATCTCTCCCTATCTCTCCCTGTCTCTCTCTCCCTGCCTGATTAATTACTAGCCCTGAACTGGCCCTGCACTGGCCCTGCACTTGCCCTGCAGTATCCCTGATATGTGTAATATGGATTCCCATAGCAATTACACCAGATTTTCACAAAACAGGTCTCAGAACTTCACACACAGTGCTTCTGCTCGTCTCAGCAGTCACAGCAGAAGTGATGCATCACTGGCTTACCGAGCCTGAGCCAATCAGAGCAAGCCCTGCCCACTAGGTCAGGTGACCGCTTTCTTCCCGGGCTTTTGCGCATGATGAACTAACAGTAAAAGTTCGCTAATGAATTGAATTCGTATGCAACAGCGTATACAGTAACTTATACATAGCAATAGAGTATAATTTATAGGACAAACTACGTAGTGAATGCGTACAAAGCCGAACCGAATCACCTAATATTCGGATTCGCTTCGCAGCTAAAAATTTCCAAGATTTGATACGAATCAATGAATCGGCGAATAGATTCGCTCATCTCTAGCTGTAGGCTTCAGAAAGGAAAGACCACCTTTTGGCTTTTGCAGCACAAATTTTGAAGGATTGCATACAGGCACCATGTTTCTTTCAAACAGCCTCTGAGTTACCAGTACAACTATTGTCCATATAGTTTCTTTTATTTTTCTCTTGACAGTGATGTGTGATGGCTTATTTTTGCGGGATGAGTTACCATTATTATTGGGGTATGTTGGGGTAGATACCACTTTTTGATTGCTTTTTATTTCAGTTTTTGGGAAATAGGATAAAGAAAAGGGAATAATTCTGCCAGTGCTTTTTGTGTTTTGTTATTGTGCCGGAAAAATAAGTATTTTTCTTAAATTGTGTTGACATATTTTTCTTTATTTTTCTTGAAGTAGTCATGTGTGACTAACTGTTTTTTGTGGGATGAGGTGAAATTTTCTTATAATGATTTTTACGGGACAGGTGACCAAAAAATGGCTTTTCTGTCGCTTTTTTTTTTTTTTACGTTATTCATTCGATGGGGTAGATCATGTGGTAATTTTATAGAGCTGGTCATTATGAACATGCCAATACCAAATATGTATTTTAATATTTTGTTTTTTTTTTTCTATTTTTTTTTCAAATGTAATTTGCTTGATTTGGAGAATGGGGCACTTTTTAACACTTGAAACTTTTATTTTTTAATAAAACACTTTTTCATTTTTCTTTTTTTAAAGTCCACTAAGGTACTTCAACTTGAAGTACAATACATTGAGTGGACCTCATTGCCTTGCATACTTGGGAAGCCCAGAGGCCTTTGTAAAGCTTCCAGGTGCCAAGACAACTATCATCACACTGCGATAGCAATACAGTGAGCCAATGTCCCTCCCTCTGTAAACTTCTTTGATTGCTGTGGTCAGCATTGACTGCAACATCTAAGGGGTTAATCCACCAGCATCAGAGTTTTGCCAGCCAGCAGATACTTACATTCAGGCCCCTGTACTTATCAAGCGGGCACAGCTCCTGTGTCTGCCCAATTAGAGCACCATACATGTTCAGCACTTTGAGCAAGTGCTATATTTGCTTTACCCACTCATCATCTAGGAGATAAATATAAATTATCATTAAAATGTAAGTGTTCCTTACAATAGCTCAGAATTATGTGTATATACAAGAATACAAGGAATTTTTCTTAGATGGTCAAGGATGGGTCAAGGGTCAAGCTCATGAACAGATATTGAATTATCTTTTTAGATTTATTTAATGGGGATTCCATGATTAGAAAAAAAAATCAACTTTTCTTTTCAGAAACAGTGCCAATTTTGTCCAAAGGTTCACAAAGAAAAAACAGGGAAAATTGGCAATACAATCCAGAGGGTACCAAAAGAATTAAGTCTATATTTGCTAATGCATTTCGGCACTAAACCAGTGCCTTCATCAGGTCACGATACAGTTGCAGCAAACATTAAAGATTTATATTTAGAATAAAGCATTATCAAACAATAAAAGGAAATTACATCATAGAATGAGGTCAAGGATCAAAACACCACAAAAACAGACTCCAGGAAAAGTATGAAACCAGGAGGCTCATTAAAGGTGCTCTCAAGAAAGCATCCTCTCTCACCCAGCAAGAGTTCCTTAAACCATCCACTAAAATGTTTTCAACTAAGCAAAACAAATTCAATATAAGCAGCACTGTCACCAATGGACATACAGACATCAGGGGTATCCTCCAATGGTACTGTTATTTCTTGCTTAGGGATCCATTTTTAAAGAATGTCCTCCTAACCAAATCTAGACTAACTTTCTGTAGGGCCTCCACCCTAAGGAACCTACTGGCTCTGAGCTCTGAGTTATTGCTTTATGAGGAGACTTCTTTTTTGTTATTACACTGTTCTCCATAGTGTCTGTTACTGCATCTTATCCTTTTTTCAAGTGAATGGGACTAAGCTACAATACAGGTACAGCCCACTGACACTAGCTTTGAGGGAAAAATGCAGATCAATTATTCTAATGCTGGTCAACTTTTTTAAAGCATACCTAAACTTTCAAAAAAGGTTGCATAATTATAGCAGTGTGTGCACATGAGGAATATCACTACTTATGGCCAACATATCACTTGTATCTAGCATTATTTAACAGTTTTCCTCTGTGCATAGTGAATGTCTAATTTGCAATTCTCCCAAACATGGTGGGCAGGGACCACCTTCCATCCACTTTGCACAGAAAGTAGAAGAGAATCTGCTTCCTAACTTTCTCTTATTCACTAAGAAACAGCCCCGAGATCATCAAGGACATTAGAGAGAAGTAGTGGCCTGTATGGTTGTAAAAAAGGCACTCAGGAAGGAATCTTAACCGCTTAGTGACCACCCATCCTAATTTTTATGGCAGTCATTAAGGGGTCTTAGGCTGGCCCGCTGCCTTTTCACGGTGGCCCGGTCAAAGCCCTACACAGGTCCCCCGTGGAGTGGAGAGTGAGGGCTTGGCTCTCATATGAGTGCCAAATCCCAGCTGATATGCCAGAGACCAACCAGATCCTGCTGTGTCCGTCCTAGTTATGCCGGATCTGGAGAACTCCAGCAGGTTATTTTCTGCAGGAACAGCCTGCCAGATTTCTTTGATGCATGTGTGAAAATAGCCTAAGTAATGCATGATCATCATCAAAATATTTCTATTTCTAACATAAAATGGCAATGCCTAATGGTTATGCTTTTTTTATACTAGATTTTTGGCATTCTGCTAATTACAGATTTTCTTGAAGATTTTCTTTCTGGATTGAAAATAGTATTTTATTTCTGCATTGTGATAAAAATAGACAGAAATTGTTCATTCTATTTTTACCTTTGTCAATCTTATTTCTTTTTACACATTTTAATTATTGTGTGTAAAATAATAAAAAAATGAACTAAACGATTATTTACAATATTGGCACCTTCTCAATTGGTGTCTCATGGGCAGTGTAGTAGTAAAATGCGTCATTTAGAATCCCAGGAACTTTAAGAGAATGCTATTTTAGTCCTGAAAATTGTACAGCATTGACATGTTGTCAGAATGTCGTCTCTTTCTGCTAGAACTTGACTTGTTTTTTTTTTATTTTCATCCCACCAGTTGGCACACGGTGCTTCTTTCTAGACCATTAGGATGAAATTATACATAAAGCATTAATTAGAAGTACAAAAAAATTCAACCTTCATTCAAGGTTCTCCATGGGATATCAAATGAAGATGTACTTGTAACCAAGGAGAGGGCAACATTTTAATTGTTAAACTTTAACAATTAATTTGGTGCCTTTTGAAATGGAAAAAAGAGCAAAAGCCCCAGGTATAAAATCTTTGTTAAAAGGCTAAGTATTTTTACAGTGAGTGACAGTCGATGTCTTCAAGTACTGACTTTTCCCAGAGCTCTGTAAATGTCACTGTTCCCTAAGCTTTTAAGGCCACTTTTTCTCCAAGTCCAAATTAATAAAATGAAGTCTGTTCACTCAGTACTTTTGGCTCTCTGGCACAGTAGGTAACCTGTAAAAAAATGCTTCAAAATATCGTGCTAATACTAGGTGCCTACAGACAGCTCGAAATTGAGATGAGAGAAGATTATTGTCCTAACCACCTTGTTATAGTCTAATATGCCTTTTAAATTGAGTTTCATTATGTGACATTATGAAGCAATACAGATTTTTTTAAAGAGAGTTTTCATTGTCTTGGTTAATATGCCACAAAATGTTAATGTGAACATTCTGCTCTTTTATTTTAGAGCTCCTAACTAGAGACAAACTAATTTCCTAAAATTCTTTTCTTTCTGATTCGCTGGAGTCAAGAAATTTTATTTAGGTATGAATTCATTCTTCCCAAATCAAAAGTGAGTAAATGCCTTGAAAATCTCTCTCCCTGAAAAAACTCTACCAAACTGAATCTGAAGAAATTCTGAATCTACCAAACATTTTATTATTGCCAGCATAGCACCCCAATGGCATTCTACAACAAACTCTGAGCACTTTGTTTTCCCCGTGCATTATTTCCATCCATGTTGTAAAACATGTTGCATTATGGCAAAAATATTTTATGGCAATTAAATTTCTCCCTAGACTTGTGCCTACCTCAGCCCGATGATTACCAGTGGTAAACAGCAGCATCAGAAGCAAGGGAAGCACAATTTCTACTTTGAGAAAGACGTGGAGAGAGACAGAGTGGGCCCTTGAGCTTCCACATAATCTCCACCATTTTCAGCGTTGGCTTCATCATCTCCTCTGGCCGACCAGTCCACAGTGATACCTTCAGTTAAGGGCTTGCATCACTCCTTTTCCTGCAACATGCCTTCCTTACTGAGCCATTCACCCAGGCACAGTGGAGGCCCATGGCAGTATGATGCCATCTTACCCTGCCACGAGATGCTTAGATTATAGGTAGCCTCACAGCTTGAGGAAACTTCTCTTGATGACCTCACCTCAGAGCATTGGCTCACAGCAGCTCTACAGGACTTTCCTACTTTGGATAAGCCAGCTTCTGGCAAGCTTCTGAAAGATACGCTACCAGTGTTCAGCAGCCCGCTGCGCAAAGAGTTCTCAGCTCTATTGTAGAGCTTGATGCACGAGTTTCACACATGGGGACAAAGATGGGAGCTTTTGCTACGTCTCATAATTACCATGTGGATACCCACAATGATATGTCTGAGATGCTGGAGCAAATGAAATCTAAGCTGATAGACCTGGAGGATTCCTCTAGACAAAATAATATTAAGTTTTACGGCATTTCAGAAGAGACATCGTCTGCTGACCTAACTTCTCATTTGCAAGTTTTGATAAAAAACCTTCTTCCAACTTGCTCTGCCCACAACGTCATCATAGACAGCATAGGATCCCTCGCCATTTACCTGAGACCAAGGGATGTTTTAGTGCGTATCCATTTCTATTATATACAGGGACACATTATGGATATTGTCAGGAGGTCACCTGATCTCCCTTCACCTTATCAGTCAGTGAAATTGCTGCAACCATGCACCAGAGACAACTCGTGGCTCCTGTTACTGCTGTCATCAAGGAACATCAAAAAATTGCATACAGAAGGGGATTCCCTGTCAAGTTATTGATTACCAGCAATGGGGTACAACATGTCATCTCCTCAGTAGAAGCTGGGCGTGTCCTCCTTGATGTGTGGAATGTGGCAATCCCCATCACCAATGAGGCCTCCAACTGTCCTCTGCGACCTTTGGATTCAGAATGGCATACTGTCACCACGAAGCAGGGTACCAATGTATAAATATATCAGGGGTCAGTACAGAGATCTCTCCCATGATCTTTTTATCCCAAGGACTGTTACCGTGACGAAGGGACATCCTCTGCGCCTGTAGGAAAGAAGGTTTGTTCACAAACATAGAAGAGGATTCTTCACGGTAAGAGCAGTAAGACTATGGAACTCTCTGCCTGAGGAGGTGGTGATGGTAAGTTCACTAAAAGAGTTCAAGAGGGGTCTGGATGTATTTCTGGAGTGTAATAATATTACAGGTTATAGTTACCAGAGATGGGTTGTTGATCCAGGGAGTAATTCTGATTGCCTGATTGGAGTCGGGAAGGAATTTTTTCCCCTAAAGTGAGGAAAATTGGCTTCTACCTCACAGTTTTTTTTTTGCCTTCCTCTGGATCAACTTGTAGGATAACAGGCCGAACTGGATGGACAGATGTCTTTTTTCGTCCTTATAAACTATGTTACTATGTTACCAAACACTGAGACTGCTGAGTCTCCATTCTGTGCCATGGTGTGGCATATTTGGTCTTGGCATCATATTGGACTTTGTCCCCCCCAAGTTCTGAGGTGCCAGCATGGTTGGCACTGTTCTTCTACTTTACTCTGATTACTGTTTCTTCTTTTACTCATTTCTATTTTTGTTTGGTATATTTTCTGATATCCCAGGTAGCCTTCCACATGGGTATATTATGGTTGTCTGACCTTAGCCAGGAAGGCACGGTAAAGGGCTCAGATGGGAAGGTAGCCCTTACAGTATCTACAATGGTGCTTTAAATAGTCTCATTGAACACTAAGGACCTTAACAGTCTGCAGAAGT
>ONZH01007307.1:0-17208 GCA_900303285.1 Rhinella marina | reverse complement strand
GACCTAAACCAAGCTCGACTGCAAAGGAATGTCAGTACCATCATGTTCCATATTGTATGGATGCTGCTGTCGCCATCATGCCAGTGTCGCTGTCTGTTTGCCTACCGTCATGTTCCGTACCATATAGCTGCTGCTACTGCCACTGCCGCAGGTGATACTTCCTGCTGCTAAAACAAGTACTTCCTCTTCCATTTCCCATACTGCCACTACCATTACCACTACACAGCTACCACTATTAACACTACACCTACCCTTAAACAGCTGCACACACATCTACTGCATTGTGTGTTCTATTGTGTGCTGCTGCTGCTGCTTATTGCAGCCACATTCCACTATTAACTTAGCATTTTCCCATCCACACTGTACTACTGCTGCTCCCAATTGAAAAGGAGAAAGTTTCCAGGCTCATTCAGAACAAGCCACTCTTTCTACTGACAGTTACCACTTTTGGGTGTATAAATGAGGGCAGGCATTCTGCACCCATTTTTGAGAGCTTAGTCAAAAACAGCCACTGTTTTTTTTTCCACCCATAACACTTGGAATATTTAAACATCATCTGCCCCAATAAGGTACAATATTTGGAAGCTCTCTAATATGAAAAAGCTTAAAGGGAGTCCGTCACCTCATTTTCACCTATATAAGCTGTTTTCCTGGGGAGCTGTTTTCCTGCAGAATAAAAGTGCTTTTTGTGGACATGTACTACAGACACACAGTGCACACAGGTATGTCTAGGATGTGTAAGCAATCGTCTGTGGGGCACTGCTGTTAGTTATATAGGTGAAAATGAGGTGACAGACTACTTTAATATATGTGATTGTTCAGTGTGTTTTTAAACATGCTGTTTAACACTGTAAACCATGTGCTTACCCATAGCTATATGTCATTTGAATTCGGGAACTTAAAAGTGGGGAAACATTTCTAAAAAATTTAAAAGAAATAACATTTTTTTCTTAAAAAATAAATAAATAAATGATTCCCAGGGGGACTAGAGGGTGTTATATACCCATTTTCCAGGCAATTGGAACTATTTTGATTTGTGGCTAATCAATTTGGGTTTTAATCCAACTATTTAAAAAAAAGGAACTGAATTGGACACAAAGTGAACTTCAAGAAACTTGGTCATCTCTAATTTTAATGCTTTATTTTCAGCTCCCTAGACATGAACTAATTTTGGGCCAATTTATTTTATAACTCTATTTTTTGCTAATTCTATTATCTTTCCATAAATTTTAGGAATAAAATGATAACTGGGTGATGACAGAGTGAGACTGTATAGAGACACCCTGTTGATAAGGTGAATGCATAAGTGTGTCAAATGGGAGTAAGTACTCACGCGCTCTGAGATGTGCAGGGATAATGAAGGGTGCACTTTTTACTCCTTTTCGGGAAACTCCCTATTTCTCAGGGTCTCCTGCCCTGTGTCGGTTGGTGATTCCATGGTGGTCTTAAGTTGAGAGGTACAAGACAGGTTTTCTCAATAATGAGCCTGGGGTTGGTGCAACAGGTTAACTATACTTTACTGCAGAACTTAACAGATGTTCCATAGACAATGTACACATGAAATGCAGTCACTACTGTTGGCAATTGCAAGTCCCAAAGCTGGTCTCTTTTCCTTTTAAATCAAGAGAAGCACTGTCCCTATCTCTATATATTTAGATACCTCAATGTTGTTAGTGGAATACAATCTCTGAACAGTGGCTCTCTTCTGTCCCTTTGATATAATAGGAAACCTGAAGCTTATTGCTCCACCACATGTAGAGATATCTGTAGCCTCAATGTAGGCGCTTTACCCTTCGTCTGCAGCTCACATTAGACTAAAACTAAGTTCCTCCTAGTGGTGTGCCCACCCTGCCTAGCTATTGTGCAAACTCCTACTCCATGCATGCTCCACACTCCCACTCCGTACTCCATACAAAGTCTCTGTAACAGATGAAATACCATGGCATTAACACCTTAAAGTGAGTTTGTCACCAGCGACCTTTCTGTTTGCATAGTTGTGGTTCACCTTAAAATGCAAGTTAGGCATTTGGTGCAATGAGTGCATTACCATCATTATTGTTGCACCAAGCTCCATTCCTTTCTGTGGCCGGCCCCTAAAGGCCTAATTTTCATATTAAGAAAAATATCATAACCTGTGAACTGATGCTTGGATCAACAAAAGAAAAACACTATTTTCATCATGTGAACCACAGCTATGTGTCTATGCAAGCAGCTAGATAATGAGGTCGCTGATGACAGTGGTGACACTTCATTCAAGTATTTACAAGTCTTAGTTGGCGACAGGTCCTCTTTAACCACTTCCCATCCACCCATAGGACATAAACGTCCGAGAAGTGGTTATTTATCTCTGAATGGACGTTTCTGAACGTCCATTCAGAGATAGCAGCTGCACGCTAATCATGCAGCTGCACAGCGGAGGACTTGCTGTCAGTGACAGCAGGGTACCCCATAGAGAAGGCAGGGACCGTTCCCAGGAGTCCCTGCCTTCTAGATCGCTGTATACACGGCGCTCACCGAGCGCCGTGTATACAGATCAGGAAGCACTATTTGCGCTTCCTGTCCCGGCCCGGTGGTCACGTGATTACCGGGAGAGTGCAGGAGCTGCCGGGTCTTGTATGACCTTATGTAAAAGTGTAAAATAAAAAAGTTAAAAAATGAAAAAAATAAAATAAAAAAATAGAGTATTATAAAAAAAAAGTTTCACATAGGAGGGGTCTGCCTTTATGTAAAGTCCTGTCTAAAGCCCACACTCCGGGAATATATAAGAGAGGGACATGAAGATGTGGAGTCACTGTGGGTAGAAATAAATGGAGCAAAAAACAATAATAAAATACTAATAGGGGTTTATTATAAACCCCCTAGTATACCAGAGCCCATAGAAAATCTACTTCTAAACGAAATAGACGAGGTGGCAAATCATAATGTGGTTGTTATTATGGGGGATTTCAACTACCCAGATATAGACTGGGAAACTGAAACCTGTATATCTCATAAAGGAAATAGGTTCTTGGAAAGAAATAACCAAAGACAATTACCTTTCCCAACTGGTTCAGGACCCGACTAGAGGGACGGCCATACTGGATTTAGTATTAACCAATAGACCTGACAGAACAACAGATGTGCAGGTTGGGGGACACCTGGGAAATAGCGACCATAATATAATAACCTTCAAATTGTCATTCAAAAGAGTGTTTCTTCAGGGAGGAACAAAAAAAAACAAACTTCAAAAAAAGCTAAATTTAGCCAACTAAGAGAGGCCATAGGCCTAACTAACCGGGACAAAATCCTCAAAAATAAAAATACAGCCACAAAATGGGATATTTTTCAAAGTATCCTAATATCTAATTGTGAGAGGTACATACCTTATGGGAATAAAAGGTTAAGGAACAAGAAAAAACCAATGTGGATAAATAGAACTGTAAAGAAAGCAATAAATGACAAAAAGAAAGCATCTAAATCACTAAAACAGGAGGGTGGCGAGGAAGCATCGAAAAACTATAAGGAAAAGAATAGAATATGTAAAAGACAAATAAAAACAGCCAAACTAGAGACCGAGAGATTAATCGCCAAAGAGAGTAAAACTAACCCGAAAATGTTCTTTAATTATATAAATGGTAAAAAGTATAAACCCGAAGGTGTCGGCCCCTTACAGAGTAATGAGGAGGGAATTGCAGAGAGCGATGAGGAGAAAGCAAAGTTATTAAATATTTTTTTCTCCACGGTATTCACTGAGGAAAATAAACTGTCAGATAAAATGCAGAATATAAAAGTAAATTCCCCATTAAAAGTGCCCTGTCTGACCCAGGAAGAAGTAGAGCTGCGTCTTAAAAAGATTAAAATAGACAAATCGCCAGGACCGGATGGCATACACCCCCGTATCCTAAGAGAATTAAGTAATGTCATCGCCAGACCCTTATTTCTGATATTTAAGGACTCTATACTGACAGGGAGTTTTCCACAGGATTGGCACATAGCAAATGTGGTGCCAATATTCAAAAAGGGTCCAAAAAGGGTCTGTCGTGTGTAAACTGTTTGAGGGTTTTCTAAGAGATGCTATCTTGGAGTACCTCAATGAAAATAAGCAAATAACTCCATATCAGCATGACTTCATGAGGGATCGGTCATGTCAAACCAATTTAATCAGTTTCTATGAGGAGGTAAGTACTAGACTTGACCGTGGCGAATTAATGGATGTCGTATATCTGGACTTCTCCAAAGCATTTGAAACGGTACCACATAAAAGGTTAGTATATAAAATGAGAATGCTTGGACTGGGAGAAAATGTCTGTATGTGGATAAGTAACTGGCTCAATGATAGAAAACAGAGGGTGGTTATTAACAGCACATTCTCAGATTGGGTCAATGTCACTAGTGGGGTACCACAGGGGTCAGTATTGGGCCCTATTCGCTTCAATATATTTATTAATGATCTTGTAGAAGGCTTGCACAGTAAAATATCAATTTTTGCAGATGACACTAAACTGTGTAAAGTAATTAACACAGAAGAGGACAGTACATTGCTACAGATGGATCTGGATAGACTGGAGGCTTGGGCAGAGAAGTGGCAGATGAGGTTTAACACTGACAAATGTAAGGTTATGCATATGGGAAGGAATAATGCAGTCACCAGTACATACTAAATAGTAAAATATTGGGTAACTCTGACATGGAAAAGGACATGAACATGAATTGCTAGTCTAAATTTTCTTGTAGTATATATTGAGGGTAGCAACCTCTTTTAGACTGAGCAACGCCCATCTACCTGGGGCTTCTAAGCAGAGTATAAATGCTGCTGGTTCCTACACCGCCCCGGAATATTATAGGCTTAGGTAAGTCCAGGAGAGGCAGTCTGTTAGTGTTAGGTACCCATCTGCGGAAGCCACCTTGACACCTGGTGGATGGGTCCGACACACGTTTGATCAAAAATGTGCGCAAAGAGCTTCTATTTTTTCAAACTTTCATTTCTAGTAGGTATAATACCACTTTAATTTAGAATGATCCCCATTCTTTAGTTCTATTGTTTGCATGTGAAATGTTGTGCAGCCATATTTTTTTTATTTTTCTGTATGATTGCTTTATGGATATGCACTTGTGAACATGAATTGCTAGTCTAAATTTTCTTATGGAAAAGGACCTAGGAATTTTAGTGAGCAGTAAACTAAGCTGTAGAAACCAGTGTCAGACAGCTGCTGCCAAGGCCAATAAGATAATGGGTTGCATCAAAAGAGGCATAGATGCCCGTGATGAGAATGAACAAGGCAGACATAGCAAAGCTGAAGACGGTTCAGAGGAGGGCAACTAAAGTCATAACTCGAATGGGTGCACTACAGTACCCAGAAGATTATCAAAATTAGGGTTATTTATTTTAGAAAAAAGACGACTGAGGGGAGATCTAATAACTATGTATAAATATATTAGGGGTCAGTACAGAGATCTCTCCCATGATCTTTATATCCCCAGGACTGTGACCGTGAAAAGGGGACATCCTCTGCGCCTGGAGGAAAGAAGGTTTGTTCACAAACATAGAAGAGGATTCTTTATGGTAAGAGCAGTAAGACTATGGAACTCTCTGCCTGAGGAGGTGGTGATGGTAAGTTCAGTAAAAGAGTTCAAGAGGGGCCTGGATGTATTTCTGGAGGGAAATAATATTACAGGTTATAGTTACTATACAAGAGCCTTGTCGCACTCTGCTTATTCCAATACCGGAGTAGGGTTCCCACCCCGTTGTCAAGAGATATAAAACTCCGGAGAAAAGAGTAATTTCTCGTGTTGCTTTATTTCAACATTTGCGGCACAAATTACGTGACGTTTCGGCCCCTTATGGCCCTTTTCAAACTGTGGTCAAACAATCATATAAGGTATACATTAGTGGTACAATAATAAAAGGAAAATATTTCAGATTTTCATATTTCAGAATATTTCATATTTCAGACTTTCAGATATTCAGCCATATTTACCATGGCTGAATATCTGAAAGTCAAAAGAATCCCACGTGGTCTTCGTATACGTACGAGACCCTCCTTCTTCAAAGATAATACTGAATACTGCTCCCAATTTGAACAAATCTTGAACAAATGCTCGTTTGACATTATGACTCTTACAATATCTTATCTTCACAAGGCCATCCTTGAGAACAAAAATCAGATTCAGGTTACAGAAGAAAAACTACAAGGAATTATCACTCCTGAGGAATACCAGAAAATAAAGAAGAACTAGAAACAACAAAGAGAAATAAATTCATCGACACAGAGGATTACCGCCAGAATCGGGTATACCGATGGCCAGAAACATCATCTCGTCCAACTACCAATAGAGGACGATCCTCTTCAGATGACTCAACACGCACGGGATCCAGCACTGAAAGACACAGAACATCCCATCCATCAACACAACGCACATCACGCAGCAGGAGAAGAGGCAGAGGAATGCCCACTTCATCCAATACTGGCCCGATGACAACAAGATCCCAGGTACAGACAGAGTCGCTGGTAGTAAACATTTCATCATACACACTCACTCCAACCCAATTATCTCTTCTAGAAAAAGGTCTGTCATTTAGTCCATCAACGGGAATTGACACATTTCAATTAGAGTTAGACCTTCTTAGATTCTTCCGTAACATTAGACTGAGAATACACTTTGACAACCCGAGAATACCCGATGATATGACTCTATCCAACAAACCTGTAGTCACACTCTCAGAATTGGGTTTACGTAATAAAAGCACTTTTATGCCTCCTAAAACCTACCCACCAGTAGAAACCTTTATAAACCTCGTACAACGTGATATAGAAACATTTCGCAAAAATCTTAACCAGGGCCATTTCAAGTATCCCAACAATCTCACTAACACTGACCGGCAGGCACTAAGAGACTTGACATCACAGAAACAACTGATCATCAAACCAGCGGACAAGGGAGGGGCTCTGGTAGTAATGAACAGAACACAGTACATAGCAGAGGCACTACGACAACTCAGTGACAGTACAGTCTATGTTCCTCTTAATAAAGATCCAACTCATATCATAAACTAAAAGATTCGGAATACTTTGACTAAATATCATACACTGGGCATAATTGACCAAAACACGGTACGTTTCTTAACCAAACAGGACCCCATTACTCCAGTCTTCTACATTCTCCCCAAAATTCATAAGAACCTACTCTACCCTCCTGGCCGTCCCATTGTGGCATCGACAGATTCCATTCTATCTCACATCTCCATCTTTCTGGAAAAAATACTCACCCCATACATCAAACTCACTAAGTCCTTCCTTCTAGACACAACAGCCTTCTTAGAAGACATTAACAATCTAGAACCACTCCAGGAAAACACCATCCTAGTTACTTGGGATGTCTCTAGCCTGTACACATCCATCCACCATGACAAAGGCATTAGAGCAGTTACCAAATTACTTGAAAAGGCACAAGCCGATCAAAATCTGATTTCCCTATGCACAGACCTACTATCACTCATACTAAACCATAATTTCTTTTTATTCCAAGACCAGTTTTATCTACAACAACAAGGTACAGCAATGGGGTCGAATGTAGCCCCCCCATATGCAAATGCATACATGGCAGATGTCGAGGAAACATTCCTGTACAACAATCCACTATTCATATCCCACGCAATTACATGGAAGAGATATATAGACAATATATTTTGCGGGCAGGGAACTCAGGAGACGTTACTTCTTTTCCACACTCACCTCAATTCAATTTATCCGGAATTACAATTTACGATTACTCATCACCCGACCTCTCTAAGCTTCCTGGATACGGTGATTACCAAAGACGAACAGGGCCACTTAACAACAGACCTGTTTCGTAAACCAACAGACAGAAATAACCTACTTCACTTTACGAGCTTTCACCCCCCCCAACACTATCAAGTCATTACCCATCTCACAAATAAAAAGAGTTGAGCGGAGAGTCCCAGCAGGCCCGATCCGGGATAAGAGGATCGAGGAAATGAAAGCTAGGTTTTCCGAGAGGGGATACCCATATGCTATATTAAATATCAAACCACAAAAAAAGTCTACTCCAATACAATCTTCAAATAGAATCCCCTTCGTCCATACCTATCATCCTTCAATGCGGAAAGTAGAAAACATCATTAAAAAATATTGGCACCTACTATCCAAAGCCTATCCACAAATTGAGGGATTCCGCCACCCCACTCTCATGTGTAACAGACGACCACGTAATTTGAGGGACACTCTAGTAAGAGCAGATATTGGGTCAGATACACGCCTACCTCGCCAATTATTTCTACGAACACAAAAAATGGGAACTTTCCCATGTCTACACTGCGCACAGTGTACAAATGTACAAAGAGGCCAATACTTTTATCATCCACAGTCAGGCAAGTCACATCCCAGTAACCCCTTAGTGACCAGCCTGTTTTTGGCCTTAGTGACCAAGCGTTTTTTTTTCTTTTTTCATCGTCGCGTTCCAAGAGCTATAACTTTTTCATTTTTCCGTCTATATAATTGTATGAGGGCTTATTTTTTACGGGAGAAGTTGTAGTTTTTAATGGTGCCATTTTGGGGTACAGATAACTTTCTGATTAACTTTGATTAACTCTTTCTGGGAGGGAAATGGGAAAAATTGCAATACCACCACTGCGTTTTTACGTTATAAATTTTACGGCGATCATTTTTCGGTATAAATTACAACATATATTTATTCTCTGGATCAATACGATTACAATGATACCAAATACATATAGTTTTTTTTGCGTTTTACTACTTTTTTGCAATAAAATCCTTTTTTTAAAAGAAAAAAAAAGTTTTTGCATTGCTGATTCCCAAGAACAAATTTTTTTTTAATTTTTCTTTCTATGGAGTTGTGTCAGGGCTTCATTTTTCGGGACAACTTGTACTTTTCATTGGTATCCTTTTTTAGTAAATGACGCTTTTTGATCGCTTGTTATAACGTTTTTTTGGTGGCAACTAAGAATAAATTAGCAATTTTCTTTTTTTTTTTTTTTTTTTTTTTAAATTGGGTTTACCGTAGGGGCTAATTTTTGTGATATTTATGTAGTACGGGTCGTTACGGACGTGGCAATACCAAACATATGGGGGAGATTTTTTTTTTTGCAATTTTTTTCATTGAAAAGCTTATTTTCAATGGAAAAAAAGAGTAATTTTTTTTTATGGGATTTTTTTAATAGAATAAATGTGTTTTTTTTTAAACTTTTTTTTACCACTTAATAGTCCCACAGAGGGACTATAACAAACAGTACTTTGATTGCCTTTAAAATGCAATGCATTATCCCTATAGTGCATTGCATTTTAATGGCAATGCAATTCATACTTTGACCAGCAGGCTGCGCCAGAGAGGCGCAGCCTGCTGGTAATGTACTTCAAGGCTGGTCTGGGGCCTAGATCAGACCCGCTACCCACTCCTGCCGGTCCGGGCTGTTAGAGCAGGGCCGCGGCTTTCATGTGAGAGCCGGGCCCGTGCTCCCCGCTGCACGAGAGACACCGTGCAGCGCTTAGACTGGGCCGCCGTGAAAAAGCGGCGGCCCAGCCTAAGGCCCCTTAGTGACCGCCGTAAAAAGGCGTATGGGTGGTCACTAAGGGGTTAAAGAATTCTTTAACTGTGATTCAGATTATGTCATTTACATCCTCAAATGCCCATGTGTATCCGAAAACCCAATCTTCTCCTCCCAGTACCGGCACATTTCCATCATGCATCTCATAACATTAGTCAATTTAAATTTCAAATCATAGAGCATGTCCCACAGGCAAGACGGGGGGGCAACAGAACCAAACAGCTGAAACGCAGAGAAGCATTCTGGATCCACAAACTCCAAAGCTTGGAACCACGAGGACTTAACAGAGATTATGAAGTCCACCAACTAATATAACTCATCGTACAAATTTATTTATGAACTAACACACTTCTCTTTTTTGTCATTCCAGGCCGTCTGATCATAAACGGGACCCCACTAATGCCGCAACTTGTATCCTTCATCATTCCACTGACTTTTCCTCTCTCCCTTTATTCCCCTTTTATATTCCCTTTCAGTACCCCTTGTCTTCCTTTTTTTAGCCAGCTATTAGTCTATCTTCATCTTTTCCCTCTCTCGTTACACAGCGCATGCGCCACACTGATACGCAGATGCGCTCCATTCCCAGCTTCCGTCCGGGTGGAACGCACCTGCGCTCCAGATGCCGCCATTTTTCAACGACGTCTCGTGTGGAACGCATCCGCGTTCCACGCGATGTCACTTCCGGTGACACGGACTGGAAACCCGGTCTCACGGGCACTTCCTCCACCGCGCCACACATGTGCAGGCCCAGGTCTTTAAAGGAGCCTCAGCTTCACTTCCCTACAGCGCCTGATCTCAGTTGCAGCTTGACTGCAAGCGCTTCCACCTACCTATATTCTCCTCCAACCTCATTCTCGGCGGCATTAGGTAAGTGAGCCCGTACAAGTCAGAGGGCTTTATTCTCATAGATTATGTATACTCAGTTTGTGACTTATCCTTGATTCTATAGCCAGATTCATATCCAAGGATTGTGATTCTTTACTTCACAAGGTGATAGATAATGGAGAGCACACCGTTGTTGTACCGGTGCCACAATAGACAACCATCTATAACTCATCGTCCAAGACTCATGGATACATGAAGAATGGCATTCCATATACATTATGACAAATACCTTTTTTGTTTTTTTGTTTTTGTTTTCAGTTTTTTTCCTTTTATTATTGTACCACTAATGTATACCTTATATGATTGTTTGACCACAGTTTGAAAAAGGCCATAAGGGGCCGAAACGTCACGTAATTTGTGCCGCAAATGTTGAAATAAAGCAACACGAGAAATGACTCTTTTCTCCGGAGGTTATAGTTACTAGAGATGGATTGTTGAACCAGGGAGTAATTCTGATTGCCTGATTGGAGTCGGGAAGGAATTTTTTCCCCCTAAAGTGATGAATATTGGCTTCTACCTCACAGGGGTTTTTTGTCTTCCTCTAGATCAACTTGCAGGATAACAGGCCGAACTGGATGGACAGATGTCTTTTTTCGGCCTTATAAACTATGTTACTATGTTACTATGTTACATATTAATTTTTTTTTACTCAAATATGTCATTTAAAAAATCTTACAAATAAAAATAAATAAATAAAATACACATATTTGGTACCAACGCGTCCACAACGACTGGCTCTATAAAAATATCACATGATCTACCCCATCAGTTAAACGCCGTAAAAAATAAATGAATAAACATTACGCCAAAACATATTTTTTAATTACTTCACCTCTCAAAAAACATAATCAATCAAAACATCGTATGTATCCCAAAATGGTAGCAATAAAAATGTCACCCCACACAAAATCATAGCCAGAAAAAATGAAAAATATGTGGCTCTAAAAAAATTGAAACACAAAAACATGATTTTTTTTTCTAAAAATGCTCTTATTGTGTAAAACGTTAAAAAAAAAGACATATTTGGTATCATTGCGTCCGTAACAACCGGAGCTATAGAAATATCACATGATCTACCCCATCAAGTGAATGGTGTAAAAAAAAAAATATAGACAAATTACAGCAAACTGCTTTTTTTTTGTTAACCTCCCAAAAATGAGATAAAAAGTGATCATAAAGCCAAATGTACCTCCAAAATGGTGCCAATAAAAAGCACAAGCTTCTCCCACAAAAAAATAAGCCCTCACACAGCTCAGTCCACAAAAAATTAAAAAGTTATCGCTCTTAAAAACCATGACAGAAAATTCCATGTTAGAAAATGCAGATGCCGCTCCTCCCCTTCTGAGCCCTGGCATATCCCCAAATAACAGTTTATGACCACAATTGGGGTGTTACTGTATTCAGGAGAAAATGGGGAGCAAATTGTGGAGGGATATTATCTTGTTATCTTTTGTGAAAAAGAAAGTTTGGGCCTAACGCACCATTTTCTTGTAAAAAAAAAAATAAAAAAATTCTTTTTCAAAGCCAAGGGTTATAAATTGTATGAAACGCCTGTAGGGTCAAGTGCTTGCTTCACCCCTTAAAAATTCCCTGGGTGGTGTAGTTTATAAAATATGGTCACTTTTTGGGGGTTTCCACTGTGGGGGTGCCTCAGGGTCTCTTCAAATGCAACATTGTGCCCAAAAACCATTCCAACAAAATCTGCCTCCAAAAACCATATGGCGCTCCTTGACTTCTATGCCCTTCCGTGTCCCCATACAGCTGTATATGACCAGATGTGGGGTTTTTCTGCAAACTGCAGAATCGGAGTAAATATTGAGTTTTGTTTTGTTGTTAACCCTTGATGTGTTACAGGAAAAAATTGATTAAAATAAAAAATCTGCAAAAAAAAGTGAAATTTTGAAATTTCACACCTATTTTGCTTTAATTCCTGTGGAATACTTAAAGGGTTAACAACATTTCTAAAAAACTGTTTTGAATAGTTTGAGGGTGTAGTTTCTAAAATGGGGTCATTTATGGTGGTTTATATTATGTAAGCCCCACAAAGGGACTTCAGAACTGAACTGTTTCTTAAAAAAGTTGATTTTGCAAATTTTCAAAAAATTCTTCTAAAATTCTAAACCTTCTAACAACCTAAAAAATAAAATGACACTACCAAAATGATTCCAACATAAAGTAGACATATGGGGAATGTCAATGAGTATTTTATGGGGTATCACTATCTGTCTTAAAAGCAGAGAGATTCAAATTTAGAAAACAGTGAATTTTTTCAAATTTTCGTTAACTTTTGGATTTTTTTTATAAATAAAGGTAAAACATATCGACTCAAATTTACCATTAACATGAAGTACAATGTGTCACGAGAAAACAATCTCTGAATGGCTTGGATAAGTAAAAGTGTTCCAAAGTTATTACCACATGAAGTGACACATGTCAGATTTGCAAAATTAGGCCTGGTCAGGAAGGGGGTAAGTGGCCCGGATGGGAAGTAGTTAAATAAGAAATCAGAATAGAAATTCTAGCATCAGTAACGTGTTTTGTATAAAAGTAATTAAAATTTAATTAAAAGAAACACTGTTGACATTACAATCTCCATATATAATTATTATGAGCATTCTACATTAAATAAGCCTGGAACCAGTTCAAAGATGGTAAACTAATAACATATGTAAAATTGATGCGTGATATAAAAAACATGAGATGCAAGCAAGTAGCATGAGTGACACTGAGCCTTAGGAGCGGGTTCATAGCAACAGCGAGGGATTAGAAAATGTGAGCGGCCAGATAATAAACAAGAGAGAAAAATTTAGATCTATATACACAACATTTAGGATTGTGTATGTGAATGTACAGATGTAGCCAAGATAAATTTGATGGTTAATGTGTTAAGTAAAGAATAGTAAGAAAAACTTTTCAATGGATTTTAAAGGCTTTTGTGATGAGATAACCAAGATAACACTGTGACGTGTTATCAGAGTCAATTTTAGCTTGGGTACATCTGTATACATATACTTTTAATATGTATGATTATTTTTTTCTTATTTAAATATTAAAAACTTTTTATGTTTTAAGGTGTAACGATATGGAGTCTCAATGGGTTAGAGTTTTGACATTTGGTCTCACTGATCTGGTATGTGGGATCAATTTTTTGGTCCCATTCTTAAAATACAGCTGTACCATGTATCAGTTTACATCACTGAGAGTAGCCTAGTGTGTCCCGTTTGGGTGATCATGTAACACATACTGCAGGTCTGAGAGTCCACTGAAGCTGTTCTTTGCAGCAGCTCTTTGCTCATGGGTCTCAAGTATTGAACCCTGCACTAATAGAGAAATCAGCTGTCTAAATATAAAACTTTTAAAAATAATATATATATATATATATATATATATATATATATAGTGAGATTGTGAAAGGGTTAACTGTTGATGGGCGATATATTTCCCCTAGTTACAGCCGTTACTTATATTAAAACAGGTTTGAAGTGTGGTCGCCCATTCCACCTTCATCCACTACTGGTTTTTTGCCTTGAGCTGCAGTCACTCAGGTGCTAGGAGCCACTGATTAGGAGGCCTACAAAGCGGCAGAGCTAGCAGACAGAGAGGAGGCTGAGTGCAGCTAAGACTGCTGGAAGGTTGTGGGCCTCAAATGATCTGCGCTACCTGAAAGGTAAAAACTTGGATTGTTTATTTCTGTGTTTCTATGGCTAGCAGCTAGTCGTAGGTATAGAGAGGGACTGCTATATGTTTAGTTAGTGCTCTGACGAGCAGGTTTTGTTTTGCTGCCTGATGTTAAAGGCTGTTTGTTTTTTCCTGCTGTCATTGGACTTGTTAATAAACACAGGCTAAACGCTTGTTTTTGGACTAAAGCTTCCGTGTCAATGTCTCTGACTGCTGTTGCACCATTATCCCGACCTCTACTGGGCTAATCCTCCCACAATATATATATTTATACTTAGAATTTTGGTGTAAATCCAGTACCACACACTACCAAACAAGGGCAATCTCCACTGAAACATTATGTGGTAGGGACTGGGATAGAGTGAGTTCTTGTTAGCAGACCTTAGAAAGGGAGTGGGAAACACTAATGCATCAAAATTGCTGCCAAAGATGCTTATACTAAATACTGATTTAATGGGGGTGAGAAGTTATACATTTAGTTATTGTGTGTGTTATTATTGTAAGAAATATGTTTGTGACAAATGTTTGTCCAACAGTTTTGTCCAGGTGGAAAAAAAACTTCTTTAGAAACAGCTCTGAATGGTTTAAAAAAAAAAAGATACTCACCCTCATCAACTCTCCACTGCTCTTGTTTCCGATAATTATCAGTCTACTCTTGACACAGAAAATTCCAGGAGATTCTTGCCCAGCCAATCAATGCCCATCGTTTCTGTGCACCTCAGCTAGTGATTGGATATCTCCAGGTATTTCCTGTGTGTCGAGAGCAAACCAGGAATCAGACACCAGTGAGGACCTAGTAAGCGATTGGGGAACATGAATATTTTTCCTAACATTTTTAAACTACTCAGAGCTTCTACAGATATTTTTTTTCCCTAGACCACTTCTTTAAAGTCTTTTCCGGTTGAACAGTTTCAAAATCCTAATTGAATTATTTAATGGAAAAAAATAGAACAGGGATCAGCAACCTCCGTCACTCCGGCTGATCTGAAACTACAGCTCCCAGAATGGGTCATTCACTTCTATGTGAGTTACAAGAACAGCTGAGAAAGTTGGGAGATGTAGTTTCACAGAAGGTGGAGTTCCAAATGTTGTGACTCTTGACATAGAACATGAAAATGACTGCAGGGAAGGAGTAGACATTTCCTATATATTCCCCCCCACACACCCTGCTCTCTCAATACACTTCTTTTCCAAAACCTGGCGAGGGTGACGTAAGAATTCCAATAGTGACTTAAAAATCACACAACTGAGTTTTGCTACTTTTTAATGCCAAAAATCTGTAGTGGGGGAATGATAAATACAGTGATCACAGGGGAGTGTACCATTCTCTATGGTCACCTTTATTTTATATTTTTTATGATGTTTGCAAAAATATGTCTGAACGTTTGTAGACAGAAAACCATCTCTATTAGTAATAGAGATGAGCGAACATGCTCGTCCGAGCTTGGTGCTCGTTCGAGCATTAGGGTACTCGTAACTGCTCGATGCTTGGACGAGTATCTCGCCATGCTCGAGGAAATGACAACTTCCGCATCGTGCTTTTTTGGCTCCTAAAAACACAGCCAATCACAAGCCAGGAGACTCGGCGTACCACCCAGCATCACGTGGGGCCCTTACATGTCGATAGCAGGGGTTGGCTGGCCTGATCAGGTGACCCTGGAATATACTACCGACTGGCCGCGGTGCTCGTCTCAGATGCCGTCTGGATATCGTTAGGGATAGAGCTGCTGCCTTTCAGGGACATAGTTAGGGCCTGAATTTAGTTCTCAGTTAGGCAGGGATCACCGACAAAGAACCCAACAGCCCTTCTAAGGGCTAGAAGACATTTTATTTATTTTTTTTGTCACTTGTCTGGCTGGCACTAGTAGTGCAGCTATCGCCATATCTAACCCTGTTTTTTTTTTTTGTTCTATCTCAGTGATACAAATCCATTGCACACAGCACTGTGAAACCTTTCTGTGTGTCACAGTTCAGCACTGACTCACTCCAATCCATATATACTGTCCAGGTTGCACTTTCTGTACGTCACACAATACAACAAGTCATTTGCTACCAATATCATCTACCGCTTGATCCAGAAAATTCTCTGTGTGACATTTGTCTGGGTCACAGACTAAATAGCCACCGTTAACAGGGTATCAGTCAGTTCTACCATATTTCCTGCACGTCACATTCCCAAAAAAACAAAATATATAAAAAAAAAAATATTTTTTCAGTTGTTTTAGCTCAGTGATACAAATCCATTTTACTCAGCTTTGTGTAACCTTTCTGTGTGTCACAGTTCAGCACATTCGCTCCCATCCGTATATACTGTCCAGGTGACACTTTCTGTACGTCACACAATACAACCAAGTCATTTGCTACCAATATCATCTACCGCTTGATCCAGAAAACTCTCTGTGCGACATTTCTCTGGGTCACAGACTAAATAGCCACCGTTAACAGGGTGTTAGTCAGTCCTACCATAGTTCCTGCACGTTACGTTCCCAAAAAAACAAAATTGTAAAAAAAAATATAAAAAAACAAATATAAAAAAAAATTATTATTTCAGTTGTTTTAGCTCAGTGATACAAATCCATTTTACTCAGCTGCGTGTAACCTTTCTGTGTGTCACAGTTCAACACATTCGCTCCCATCCGTATATACTGTCCAGGTGACACTTTCTGTACGTCACTTAATTCTACCAGACTGAACAAGTTTGTGGGTTTCAGTACACCAGGCCCGTTTAATTTTTTTTTTTATATCATACACTTATATACAAACAATGTTGAACCCCAGGGCTAAGGGTCGAGGGCGTGGGCGTGGGCATTCAATTACTGCAGGGGGCAGAGGCCGTGGTCCTGGGCAGGGTGAGACAGTACCTGCTGATGAGGGAGCTGTGGAACGCCGCAGAGTTACACTCCCTAGATTCATGTCTCAACTTACAGGGACACGTGGTAGAGGACTGTTGAAACCACAACAGTGCGAACAGCTGATCTCGTGGATTGCGGACAATGCTTCAAGTAATTTGTCCACCAGTCAGTCTTCCACGCAGTCCACCCACGTTACCCAAGGAGCACTCCTCTGGCTCTCCACTCAACCTC
>ONZH01007306.1:272500-341617 GCA_900303285.1 Rhinella marina | reverse complement strand
TTCACTACTCGCTCATCTCTAGTACTCACCACTACCCCTGTTACGGCCAGCATGTAAACAGTGAAGAGGAGGCAGCACTGGGACGGCGCGCGCCTCCTCTTCAAACAGCTGGTCTGCGGGGGTGCCGGGTGTCGGACCCCCACCGATCTAATATTGATGACCTATCCTGAGGATAGGTCATCAATAAATTTTACTTGGAGAACCCATTTAAACTTACAGACATGTGATATTTGCTCACTGGGCCTGTGACTCGGAAATTGTACTTACAGACATTTGATATTTGCTCGGCAGGCCTGTGACTCGGAAAATTAAACTTACAGACATTTGAGATTTTGGTGACACGGAAATTGTACTTACTGACATGTGATATTTGCTCACTGGGACTGTAACTTGGAAATTAAACTTACAGACATTTGATATTTGCTCACGGGCCTGTGACTCGGAAATTAAACTTACAGACATTTGAGATTTTGGTGACATGGAAATTGTACTTACTGACATGTGATATTTGCTCACTGGGACTGGGACTCGGAAATTAAACTTACAGACATGTGATATTTGCTCACTGGGCCTGTGACTTGGAAATTGTACTTACAGACATTTGATATTTGCTCGGTGGGTCTGTGACTCAGAAATTGTACTTATAGACATTTGATATTTGCTCGGTGGGCCTGTGACTCAGAAATTAAACTTACAGGCAACTGAGATTTTGGTGACACGGAAATTGTACTTACTGACATGTGATATTTGCTCACTGGGACTGTGACTCGGAAATTAAACTTACAGGCATTTGAGATTTTGGTGACATGGAAATTGTACCTACTGACATTTGATATTTGTTCACTGGGTCTGTGACTCAGAAATTGTACTTATAGACATTTGATATTTGCTCGGTGGGCCTGTGACTCAGAAATTAAACTTACAGGCAACTGAGATTTTGGTGACACGGAAATTGTACTTACTGACATGTGATATTTGCTCACTGGGACTGTGACTCGGAAATTAAACTTACAGACATGTGATATTTGCTCACTGGGCCTGTGACTCGGAAATTGTACTTACAGACATTTGATATTTGCTTGGTGGGCCTGTGACTCGGAAATTAAACTTATAGACATTTGAGATTTTGGTGACACAGAAATTGTACTTACTGACATGTGATATTTGCTCACTGGGACTGTGACTCGGAAATTGTACTTCCAGACATTTGAGATTTTGGTGACTCGGAAATTGTACTTACTGACATGTGATATTTGCTCAGTGGGCCTGTGACTCGGAAATTGTACTTACTGACACTTTCTATCTTGTTGGGCCACTCTGTGACCTCCTAATTCTGCTACTACGGTTGCTGCCACTTCCACACTTTGTCATTGTGCCACTGTGTGGCCTCATAATGCTACAGCTACTGCCACTGCCTCCTCTACAGTGTCTCAGGCAGGTCAAGTTGACAACGGTTGACACTTGTTATACGTCAGTTCCGCTGGCACAGACATTAGTGGTGATGAGAAATTTTTCTTTCCCATCTCTGTCGTCGTACCACTCTGGCCTCAAAATTTTACTGCTGCTGCCACTTCCACACTCTGTCATTGTGCCACTCTGTGGCCTCAAAATTTTACTACTGCTGCTGCCACTTCCACACTGTCATTGTGCCACTCTGTGGCCTCAAAATTTTACTACTGCTGCTGCCACTTCCACACTAATGCTAATGCTACAGCTACTGCCACTGCCTCCTCTACACTGTCATCATGCCACTCTGTCAGACCTTCTACGGTCTCAGGCAGGTCAAGTTGACAACGGTTGACACTTGTTCTACGTCAATTCCTCTGACACAGACATTAGTGGTCATGAGAACCCTTACCTTCCTATCTCTGTCATCGTGCCACTTTGGCCTCGTAATTCTGCTACTATGGCTGCTGCCACTTGCCCACTCTGTCATTGTGCCACTGTGTGACCACATAATTCTGCTACTATGGCTGCTGCCACTTCCACACTCTGTCGTTGTGCCACTCTGTGGCCTCATAATTCTGCTGCTACTGCCACTTCCACAATCTGTCGTTGTGCCACTGTGTGGCCTCATAATGCTACAGCTACTGCCACTGCCTCTTATATACTGTCGTCGTGCCACTCTGTGGTCTCCTGATGGTACAGCTGCTGTCACTGCCACCTCTACACTATCGTCGTACCACTCTGTGGTCTCTTGATGCTACAGCTGCTGCCACTGCCTCCTATACACTGTCGTCATGCCATTCTGTGGTCTTCTGATGCTGCTGTCAATGCCATCTTCACACTGTCTGGGGGGGGCTCTGCTAGTTTAAGGGTTTAATAGAACATGTTCTGTAAGAAATCTACGTGGAATCAGTGAATTGGTGTAAAAGGAGTGCGCTCTTTGGCGCTCTAGTAGGATCTTGGGCCTCTGCACGGTTCTTTATAGCTGGCGCTAACATTGACCTATAAGGCTGAGTTCAGACTTGAGTTATCTGGTGAGTTTTGGACCCATAACTGCCCAAATACGTAAAGTGTGCAGCGATTCTAAAAGCGATGCCTATTATCTGCGTGTCATACTGGCTCACAGTATTGTTTCACTACCACAACAGACTCCCTATGCGTGTTTCTGCAAGGCACAGGGTTCTACACCACTATACAGGCTCTCTGCAGGCCGGAAGTAGCCGTTTTTTAACGCTATTCGTAGGGAAATTAATTGGATCGAATCTTTTCGGGAAATTCAGCGAACTGACTGAATCGAATTTTTTAAACATTCGCTCATCTCTACCAGAGACCATAGAGACAATATAAGACCATAATGCCACAAGCCAGAAAACATAGCCACAATACCAGATCCAGAAGTCACAGCCAAAGTAAATACAATACGATTAAGGAACAGCAGGGGGACCCACAGGAAGAGAAATTTATTGGCACCTGCATCCACAGGAGTCAGACATATAGAGAGCTTGGAATGATCTCCAGCTGGCTTCCCTACATGTCAGGCAGAGCTATAAGCTGAACGATCAGACGCCCCAATGCTCTGACACTCTCCTTTATTGGCCACAGGCTGAGAGGGCTGCATCACAATGTGGTTTCCCTTGGCAGCTGGCCGTGCTGTCACATCGAGGCAGTGCCGGCCTGTGGAACCGTGACATGTAACTTACACCAGTTTCTGGAGTAAGCAGCGGCGGATTGGGAACTTAAAGTGGCCCTGGAAAAAAAACTAAAAGTGGCCCCATGTTGTAGGTAGGTTCAAACTGACAAAGACAGGCTGAAACAAGTAGGTGGGGACAACCAAAGAAGGTGGGGCCTGCAATACTGTAGTGCAGCTCAGAATACCGCCCCAGCAGAACCAAATACCACAGGACAGCACAAAATACTGCTGCCCTCATCACAGTATTCAACTGTATCACCATTGTGAGGACAGTAATACAGTTGAGTTGAGGGCACCTGCGGCCGTTGAGCATCATATCATTATGTACCTGCCCTGCGGCCATCAAGAGGGTTCAAGTGGCCCCCTGGGCATTGGTCCACTGTAGGGTCTATGGCCAATCCACCCCTGGGCATAAGTTATAGTAAATACTGTGGGTCCCTCCTCTCCTATAAGCCCTGCCTCCTTTTCTCACCCCTTCAGAAAAGTGGCAAATTATTGCATGCTTAAGGCTTGCACCATAATCATGTTGGTTAAAGACATTAGTAAATGCCCCTCAGGGTTTATTTAGGATATTGAATGTAGAATTGAGAGGAGAGGTGAATGGGAGGGAAGGCTACATGGAGGAAAGGCTACAAGCCCAGCCTGACAAGGAGAGATTGTGGTGATCAACCCCCCCCCCCCCCCCCCCCCCCCCCTTTAAATACAACTCCACACCTGCTGTTAGACTTCTGGGAGTTTATAAAACAAAATTGTAAATATATCTAGATTTTACTCGAGGCATTTTTGCTAGGTAGTTTCCTCCTAATCTGTCTTTTTCACTAATTGCAAACTTGTAAAAATTAAACCACTAGGTTCATGCTGATGACACGGTTTAAATCAGTACAGAGTAGGATTCCAGGACTGATCTCTTTAAGGAGATTCAGCACCCTGCCTAAGCAGTTTCCAAGGCATCACACTGAACCAGCCAGAATCCTACTCCATACTGATCAGGGCAAGCACTCCAAAACAGCTGTATATGGATGGCAGGGTCAGACTGGGAACTTAAAGTGGCCCTGGAAAAATACTAAAAGTTGCCCTGTTTTGTAGTCGAGTCCAAATTGATGGAAGGCAGGGCCAGCAATACCATATTGTGGCACATTATACGACCCCAACAGAGCCAAATACCACAGTCCATCACAAAATACTGTCAGCAGCACTAACTACATCCCCAAAAACTTACACTGGCCGGCCCTCTGGGCATCTGCCCACCTTGTAAGGTCTATGGCCAATCCACCCCTATTGGATGGATATCTGGCCTGGCTATATTCCCTTATAAAATCCTAAAGCTTGCTGGAAAGTTGGACCTTGACTCATAGGGAGCCACTTCCTAGTGGTGGTGCTATTGAGATGGTTCTCTTTCTTGTGAAATACCTCTTTGCATATTGGTTTCTCATGGAGCATTGCCAATAAGTCTCCATACAGGACTGGTCTCTTTATGGAGATTCATTACCCTGCATAAGACCCATAGAAATTGTTGGGTTTGTGTGCAACCTGAAAAAAATGCGGATTGGACACTAACATAGTAACATAGTTTATAAGGCCGAAAAAAGACATCTGTCCATCCAGTTCGGCCCGCTATCCTGCAAGTTGATCTAGAGGAAGGCAAAAATACCTCTGTGAGGTAGAAGCCAATATTCCCCACTTTACGGGAAAAAAATTCCTTCCCAACTCCAATCAGGCAATCAGAATAACTCCCTGGATCAACAACCCCTCTCTAGTAACTATAACCTATAATATTATTACACTCCAGAAATACATCCAGGCCCCTCTTGAACTCTTTTAGTGAACTTACCATCACCACCTCCTCAGGCAGAGAGTTCCATAGTTTTATTGCTCTTACCGTAAAAAATCCTTTTCTATGTTTGTGTGGAAACCTTCCTTCCTCCAGACGCAGAGGATGTCCCCTCGTCACAGTCCTGGGGATAAATAGATGATGGGAGAGATCTCTGTACTGACCCCTGATATATTTATACATGGTTATTAGATCTCCCCTCACTCGTCTTTTTTCTAAAGTGAATAACCCTAATTTTGATAATCTTTCAGGGTACTGTAGTCCACCCCTTCCAGTTATTACTTTAGTTGCCATCCTCTGAACCCTCTCCAGCTCTGCTATGTCTGCCTTGTTCACAGGAGCCCAGAACTGTACACAGTACTTCATGTGTGGTCTGACTAGTGATTTGTAAAGTGGCAGGACTATGTTCTCATCACGGGCATCTATGCCTCTGTTGATGCAACCCATTATCTTATTGGCCTTGGCAGCAGCTGTCTGACAATGGTTTCTACAGCTTAGTTTGCTGTTCACTAAAATTCTTAGGTCCTTTTCCATGTCATTGTTACACAGTGCTTTACCATTTAGTATGTACTGGTGACTTGCATTATTCCTATGTGCATAACCTTACATTTGTGAATGTTAAACCTCATCTGCCACTTCTCTGCCTAAGCCTTCAATCTATCCAGATCCATCTATAGCAGTGTACTGTCCTCTTCTGTGTTAATTACTTTACACAGTTTAGTGTCATCTACAAAAATTGATATTTTACTGTGCAAGCCTTCTACAAGATCACTAATAAATATATTGAAGAGAATAGGGACCAAAACTGACTCCAGCGGTACCCCACTAGTGACAGTTACACAATCTGAGTATGTGCCGTTAATAACCACCCTCTGTTTTCTATCACTGAGCCAGTTACTTACCTACATACAGACATTTTCTCCCAGTCCAAGCATTCTCATTTTATATACTAACCTTTTATGCCGTGCAGTGTCAAATGCTTTATAGAAGTCCAGATATACGACATCCATTGATTCACTGCAGTCAAGTCTAGAACTTACCTTCTCATAGAAACTGATTAAATTAGTTTGATACTGATGCAAAATACAGTCATGTGCATGAGCCCTTATATAAATAATTATTAATAATTGCTATTATTAAATAAAAGTGTCAGATAAAAAAGACAGACTTAGCTGAGCCACTAGAAAGCTATATTTTTTATTTGCATACTAGGTAATGGAAATCCTATGGTGTTTGTATTCATAGCATCAGATTTTGATGATAATTTTATATTTTTTTGTGAAAGAAAGATATTGTAGCTGCTTGGGTATTGTAACACATACACTACCGTTCAAAAGTTTAGGGTCACTTAGAAATTTCCTTATTTTTGAAAGAAAAGCACAGTTTTTTCAATGAATATAACATGAAATTAATCAGAAATACACTCTATACATTGTTAATGTGGTAAATGACTATTCTAGCTGCAAACATCTGTTTTTTAATAATGCAATATCTACATAGGTGTATAGAGGCCCATTTCCAGCAACCATCACTCCAGTGTTCTAATGGTACATTGTGTTTGCTAACTGTGTAAGAAGGCTAATAGATGTTTAGAAAACCCTTGAAAACCCTTGTGCATGTATGTTAGCACAGTTGAAAACAGTTTTGTTGCTTAGAGAAGCTATAAAACTGACCTTCCTTTGAGTTGAGAATCTGGAGCATTACAATTGTGGGTTCGATTAAAAAATGTCCAGAAAAAGAGAACTTTCATGTGAAACTCAACAGTCTATTCTTGTTCTTAGAAATTAAGTCTATTCCATGCGAGAAATTGCCAAGAAACTGAAGATTTCCTACAACGGTGTGTACTACTCCCTTCGGAGGACAGCACAAACAGGCTCTAACCAGAGTAGAAAGAGAAGTGGGAGGCCCTGCTGCACAACTGAGCAGGACAAGTACATTAGAGTCTCTAGTTTGAGAAATAGACGCCTCACAGGTCCTCAACTGGCAGCTTCATTAACTAGTACCCGCAAAACGCCAGTGTCAACGTCTACACTGAAGAGGCAACTCTGGGATGCTGGCCTTCAGAGTGGCAAAGAAAAAGCCATATCTGGGACTGGCTAATAAAAGGAAAAGATTAATATGGGCAAAAGAACACAGACATTTGTCAGAGGAAGATTGGAAAAAAGTGTTCTGGACAGACGAATCAAAGTTTGAGGTGTTTGGATCACACAGAAGAACATTTGTGAGACGCAGAACAACTGAAAAGATGCTGGAAGAGTGCCTGACGCCATCTGTCAAGCATGGTGGAGGTAATGTGATGGTCTGGGGTTGCTTTGGTGCTGGTAAAGTGGGAGATTTGTACAAGGTAAAAGGGATTTTAAATAAGGAAGGCTATCACTCCATTTTGCAACGCCATGCCATACCCTGTGGACAGCGCTTGATTGGATCCAATTTCCTCCTACAACAGGACAATGACCCAAAGCACACCTCCAAATTATGCAAGAACTATTTAGGGAAGAAGCAGGCAGCTGGTATTCTATCTGTAATGGAGTGGCCAGTGCAGTCACCGGATCTCAACCCCTTTGAGCTGTTGTGGGAGCAGCTTGACCGTATGGTACCGAAAAAGTCCCCATCAAGCCAATCCAACTTGTGGGAGGGGCTTCTGGAAGCATGGGGTGAAATTTTTCCAGATTACCTCAGCAAATTAACAGCTAGAATGCCAAAGGTCTACAATGATGTAATTGCTGCAAATGGAGCATTCTTTGACAAAAGCAAAGTTTAAAGGAGAAAATTATTATTTCAAATAAAAATCATTATTTCTAACGTTGTCAATGCCTTGACCATATTTTCTATTCATTTTGCAACTCATTTGATAAATAAAAGTGTGAGTTTTCATGGAAAACACAAAATTTTCTGGGTGACCCCAAGCTTTTGAACGGTAGTGTACTTATTGGCTTTTCTGTAATTTCAGTAGTAAAACTGGTGCCCTCATTTAAAATGTGTCCTTCATATTCCTATAAAATGCTGAATTCTTCTAAGTTTACATTGCACTGTGGAAAGAAAGATCTAACAACTATTAGACAATGGAAAATTGTGTCTCCTCGTGGAGGCATCTTTTTTCTGTAACATGGATGTCCTGCATCCATAGAGAAAACAGTGATCTTACACTTCATGCAAATAATCACACTTGCTACATAAGACACATGGATTCTAAACACTTATTTAATCCAAGCAATTTCTTCCATTAATAACTGCTGTCTTGTTAAAAATAGGAGTGTCCATTGTGTTAGGAAATGTATTTTATTCCTGAGAGATGTGTCAAAGGCATTATTAGACCACCAGTAAAGGTCTGAACTTTAAGTAAAGTAGAAATCATGCATTGAAATATTCTGGGACTTTTATGGCCATCTGGAAATGTTTATATAAAAAGTGCAGTCTGGTGGGTGGTGGTGTATTTTCATCTGCTGACCTTGGACTGTGACTTTGTACAGATGCATCTCCGCTCTTCCCTAAAGAACTATTTTTAAAGTTACTAAAAATCTCACATTGTTTAGCCCCAAGATTTTAATTTCCAAAGGGGTAAAAGAAGAAAAAAAAGCAGCACACATTTTGTTAACCAATTTTTTCTGAGTAACGTTGTTGGTAATGGGATGAAACATTTTAATCTTAGGGTGGAACTCTGCAAAGCAAAGGACGGCAGGCTTGGGCACTTTAAGAACCCAAGCACACTGGGCACTTTGGAGCCGTTATCAGGAGGATATAAACTACTTTTTCCAGACAATCCAAACATTGTCAAAGGAGTAAAAGCTATGTCTAGGATGAACCTGCCATTCTGTCATTACTCTTTCATTCTATGGAATTAGGTATCATTTATTATTTCAGATGCTGTTTTATCATCCATTTGCTCATTTGATATTTTTCTATGTTCTCATGGACTTCTTGCATTGCCTCGGATCTTATATGTTTGGTCTGATTTTGTGACCTGGTTGGCTTTTGTCTGTGTACTGGTGATACCACACTAGCACATGTCTATTGTATACAATTTTAAATCTATGTATTGTTTGTCTAATAAACTTCTCTTTATTCATTTTATATTAGGATGAATCTGCAACAATCTGCAGCCAGTGCAAGTGGTTTAATAGGTAAAAATTAGGTGGCAGGCTCCCAAATCCTACGGGCGTTATCCTGGCAGTACCCTGGCTTTCACTCTTTAACATCTATACAAGGATCTCAACTTCACTGCTGTGGAACCATTAAACTGCAAGCCCCTTGAGTAGCTCCTTTGTGGGTGACCGCTGGCCCACAGGGGTCAGTGACACCAGTGAGGAGAAACAAGGTGTCAGACAAAAACCATAGTCAGAGACTGGCCTAGGGCAGGGCAGGCAGAGTACAAGCAATCCAATAAACAGTCCAAGGTCAGGGCAAGCAATAAAGAGTCAATACAGTGATCAGGTACAGGTCAGGGGAGGTAGCAGAGAGTCAGAAATCAGGTGGAAGTCCGTACATGGGCAGACAAATGGAACAGTACACCTTAACAGTTAGCAAGCTAGAATTACCTATTGCTCAGGTACCTTCCCACAGGGGAACATGTCTTAAGTACCTAAAGGTGGCCAGCCATAGGCTGGGGAAGAATAAAGATGTCCGCGCACTGGCCCTTTAACAACCAGAAGGAGCACACACATGCTCTATTGGCAGGAAGAAGAGACCTTAGCCGGCAAGTAGCAGCCTGACAAGAAGGAAACAAAGAACAACCAGAATAGCAGCACCAGGGTAAGAGGAGCATGACCCATACCTGCTTGGAGGAGCAGGATGGCCTAGGGCATGGGCGTGCATTTTGATGGACTGGTTTCTTGTCTGTAAAGTGTCAGCATAGTAGAAACTTAGCAATTTTGTTAAAGGGGTTTTCCCACGAAGGTGAAAGCACTCATAAGCCATATTATTTAGAAACAAAATTTTCCCCCATATGGTCTCTTTAATAAAAATGGCTATTTATATTAAAAAAAAATATATATACCAAACTACCTCTTTTCTTGTTGATTTGCTCGTTGCCTAGGGTATCCGACCATACACAGCTTCCCTGTGTATGGTCGCGTCTGAATCTTAGTTCGGCCTCATGCACCCACGGTGTCCCGGAGTTTAGAGATGGCGGCGATCCCCCTGACCAACGCGCATGCGCGGGGATTCGCCGGCACCTCGCTCCTATAAGTAAGACACCACGCATGCGCTGTATGCACAAGCCAGCGGCGCCTCGTATCTCGGCAGCACTGCTGGCTTGTACATACAGCGCATGCGCGGCTTTTTACTAACAGTGGCCGGAATGATTTGTTATTTATGCGCAGCTCAGCGCAGGTATGGGCTGGCGACAGGGACTTTATCAGTCCCTGCTAGCCGGCCCCTGATAAGAGGGGACTATTTTATTAAAAAATAAATACACCTACATTTATAAGTTTAAAAAATAAAGCAAAATTAAATAAAAAATGTTTAACCCTTACACTTACATGTACGGCGCTGGGGCGATGCGGGCACATGGCGCCCGCTCGCAAGTGCGGACGGCGCCATGGCCGGCAAGTCTCTGCTGTTTCTAACAGCAGAGACTTGCCGCTACTTACTATATCGGCGGGGTCTTCCTGGGCGTTTAGATGCCGTGATCGCGGCATCTAGTTGCGTCTGAACCCGGAAGCGTTCGCTTCCGGGTGATGTACAGACACCTCGTGTGGCCAATCGGGGTGTCTGTACACCATATGAAAACTGTAATCCTCGCTGGTGAGGATTACAGTTTTCAAAGTGCAATTCTTATTCTGGCCACTAGATGGCAGGCCAGGATAAGAAATGAGCAATTCTTGGATTTCTGAGTCTAGAAAATCCCTGATTGCTCATAAAGAAAAAAAAAAAGCCACAATATATCAGCCCATATTTGAGATTTCAAATTTAAAAAAATGTTAAAAAATATATAAAAAATAAAAAAAGATGTAAAAGTTCAAATCACCCCCCTTTCCGTATAATTAAAAAATAAATACCTAAATAACAATAAATATAGACATCATGGGTATCACCGTGACCGAAAACGCCCGTACTTTTAAAATATAAAAAAAAATTCCAATACGGCGAATTGTGTGGCGGAAAAAAGCGTCCAAATGGCGATTTGACGTTTTTTGTCGCTTTTTTTTCTAAAAAAAATTAAATAAAAAGTGATCAAAAAGTCATACACACCCCAGAATGGTATCAATAAAAACTTCAGATCGTCCCGCAAAAAATGAGCCCCCATACAGCTCTGTACACATAAATACCAAGTTATAGGGGTCAAGATATGACAAGGAAAAAAAAAAAAGGGCAACTTTCTAATTATTTTATCACTATGAAAACGCAGGAAAAACTATACATGTTAGGTATTGCCAGATTCGTACGGACCAGTAGAATGAAAGTAATGGATCAATTTTAATGCACATCGAACGCTGTAAATAAGAAACCCGTAGAACTGTAGCGGAATAGCGTTTTTTTTGCAATTTCACCCGCTTCCCACTACACCATATGCAATATTAAATGGTGGCGTTGGAAATTACAACGTGTCCCGCAAAAAACAAGCCCTCATACAGCTATGTGAACAGAAAAATAAAAGAGTTATGGCTGTTTGAAGGCAGGGAGCGCAAAACGAAAATGCATGACCGAAAAAACCTCCGGGAGTGAAAGGGTTAAATAAAAGTGAAATAATAAAAAAAAATAAATGTTTAAAAAATGTAAAAAAAAAGGTTGTGATAACTAAATTCATGAATGTAAACTCCATCCTGTACAATAAAGTGATACTGTCATTTGATACTGTGTCATGTGGTGTCTTATCACTTGGAGAGGAGACAGACGGAGTTTTCCAGCTGTTGTGCTTTTCCAGCGTTTAAAAATTTTTTTCCAGTATTTCTGACCTCTAAGGTAATTATAAATCACATCTAAATTGTCAATTGATTTCTGTGTATGTATATAGATAGAGAGAAAGCAATCGATTGATGTCTTTTTTTTGCTCTATCTCTCTATAAAATGTTCCAAAAAAAAAAAATATATATATATATATACACTCACCGGCCACTTTATTAGGTACACCATGCTAGTAACGGGTTGGACCCCCTTTTGCCTTCAGAACTGCCTCAATTCTTCGTGGCATAGATTCAACAAGGTGCTGGAAGCATTCCTCAGAGATTTTGGTCCATATTGACATGATGGCATCACACAGTTGCCGCAGATTTGTCGGCTGCACATCCATGATGCGAATCTCCCGTTCCACCACATCCCAAAGATGCTCTATTGGATTGAGATCTGGTGACTGTGGAGGCCATTTGAGTACAGTGAACTCATTGTCATGTTCAAGAAACCAGTCTGAGATGATTCCAGCTTTATGACATGGCGCATTATCCTGCTGAAAGTAGCCATCAGATGTTGGGTACATTGTGGTCATAAAGGGATGGACATGGTCAGCAACAATACTCAGGTAGGCTGTGGCGTTGCAACGATGCTCAATTGGTACCAAGGGGCCCAAAGAGTGCCAAGAAAATATTCCCCACACCATGACACCACCACCACCAGCTTGAACCGTTGATACAAGGCAGGATGGATCCATGCTTTCATGTTGTTGACGCCAAATTCTGACCCTACCATCCGAATGTTGCAGCAGAAATCGAGACTCATCAGACCAGGCAACGTTTTTCCAATCTTCTACTGTCCAATTTCGATGAGCTTGTGCAAATTGTAGCCTCAGTTTCCTGTTCTTAGCTGAAAGGAGTGGCACCCGGTGTGGTCTTCTGCTGCTGTAGCCCATCTGCCTCAAAGTTCGACGTACTGTGCATTCAGAGATGCTCTTCTGCCTACCTTGGTTGTAACGGGTGGCAATTTGAGTCACTGTTGCCTTTCTATCAGCTCGAACCAGTCTGCCCATTCTCCTCTGACCTCTGGCATCAACAAGGCATTTCCACCCACAGAACTGCCGCTCACTGGATGTTTTTTCTTTTTCGGACCATTCTCTGTAAACCCTAGAGATGGTTGTGCGTGAAAATCCCAGTAGATCAGCAGTTTCTGAAATACTCAGACCAGCCCTTCTGGCACCAACAACCATGCCACGTTCAAAGGCACTCAAATCACCTTTCTTCCCCATACTGATGCTCGGTTTGAACTGCAGGAGATTGTCTTGACCATGTCTACATGCCTAAATGCACTGAGTTGCCGCCATGTGATTGGCTGATTAGAAATTAAGTGTTAACGAGCAGTTGGACAGGTGTACCTAATAAAGTGGCCGGTGAGTGTATATATATATATATATATATATATATTTATTTATTTATATATATGCTTATTATTTTATATTTATTTAAATTACTTGTTTCCCAATATACCAATTTGGGGCATATCAATACCGCTCATGGGTGCTACTCTACCTATTTCCGTGTCAGTGACACATCCGTTAAAAAAAGCGTACGTGTTTCATCCGTGAAGCTGTCTGTGAAGGATCCGTGGTTGGTCCGCGTGTCCGTTTTTACCATCCATGTGGCATCCGTATTTCCCTGACGTTGCTCAGCTGAAAATTGATTTCCAAAGAATCTCCTATTAGTCATCAGTGAAAAACGGACACAACACGGATGTATGTCAGTGATTTTCACGGACCCATAGACTTCAATGGCCGTGCTTGGTCCGCATCACGGATCAAAGTAGTGCATGTCTCAGTGATTTTTTTACTGACCCACGGTGAGTAAACAAATACTGAAATGTGAACAGATACATTTAAATCAATGGGTGCGTGTGCTGTCCGTGAAAAATGCGGACAGCACACGTCAGTGAAAAACGGAAATGTGGACGAGGCCTTAGGGTGCGCTCACACGCTAGTATTAGAAGGGCAGTGTTAGTGCATTGGAGCTGGAAGTGGCTGCTAAACGCAGCACACTTTTTGACACATACGCATGTGTTCACTGCCCCTGCACAGGCGGGTCATGTTGACCCACCTGTGCATGAACAGAAAACACAGGCGTTTATGCCCAAAGTGTGCTACGTTTAACAGTGGCTCAAATGCATTGCCACTGCGCTTGTAATCGCAACGTGTTAGTGCACCCTTAGGGTATCATCGTATTAGATGGTCTAATTTACACTAGTACAAACGTAGATGAACATCTATCTACAATGCATCAAAATAACCAATAAATAATAAAAGAACTTATTCGCATATAGTAAACCTTCGATTATATGAATCTAAATACTAAAGATTTCTAATTCTTTATATTGAAAGGGAATTATGCCTTCGTGTGTGATTAAAGGGTGCCAGTGTACTTGGAAGTCACAGTACCCTGATATCACTATGCACGTGTTCCCGAAAGATAAAGAAAAAATTCAGCAATGTCTGTTGCAGGCACATCATTTTGAAGACATCTCGAGAATGGTGGAACAGATCTATGAGGGGAAGAACACCGACAGGTTCAGGATTTGTTCTAGACATTTTGCGACTTCTGCATACATTTTCGACGAGTCTAAAAAACGCCTACGAAAAGATGCGGTTCCAACTATTTGCCCTCCGGTGCCATCCACTTCGACAGGACAAAATATTGGGAGCATTGAAAGACCAGCAAAAAGAAAAAGAAAAACCAAGAACATTGAGGCCACAGTAACGGAAAGCGTTTACCACTACGAGGTTCCTGTGGAAATGCTGTCAAACGTGGACAGTGTTATATTGCAAGTGCCCATGCCAATGGTCACAGAAAAAAAAAACACCGGGACGGGAACTGTGACTGAAACTGGCATGCAAACAGATCGGGACACACAATTGGTTACGCGTGCCACGATGAAACACCCCAACCTTGGCAAAAAACACATCAAGACCCAGACCCTGAAAACAAGAAAAATTTCAAGAGGTATCCAATGTGATCTTCTCAAAGATGACACCAGGATCGGTTTTCATCAAGCTGAAGAAGCTCAAGCAGATGAAACACCAGTAATTGTTCCAAGTATGGAAACAGAAGAACCAAGTGACATTGAGGGTGATGATTTCCACGAAACAACCACATGTCAAGCGGAATCTTCACAACCATACTTTCCAACATCCACACCTATGAAGCTATCAGCATGTGTAATGGATGCTTCTCCTATACTCCTGCATCCTACATCACTACTACCTCAGGAAGAAAGCGTAAGCTGCAGCAAACAAGCAGACACGGGTGCCCATCTAAGAACAGGAACTTCTAGTAGACGACAACTGCTTCCCACTTCCGAAACTGATTGGATTGAAGAAAGCTTCACCACAGTTGGTGAGCAAGATTCAACATTTCACATCGCTGACGATGATCTAGAGTCATCCGAAGAAGAGGAATCTTTTTATGTTGAAGAAGAGGAAGAGGATCTAGAGGGAGACATTGCATCCAAAACTCCTTTTGTCAACATTACAGGAACCAGTTTGGATCCATCCAAAGAAGAAAAATATATTATCTTTCAGTCCTGCTTAGAGAGACTGTTAGCCATGATACCCTGCCCATTTAGAAGGTCTTGTTCAGCAAAATTGGTTCAATATAGAACCAAAAAACTGGGATCCATGATAACAGTGGATTGTAAATGTACTGAAGGCCATGTATGCAACATCTGGCAAAGCCAACCACTTATTCGTAGAATTCCTGCTGGTAACCTTCTACTTAGTGCAGGAGTTATATTGAGTGGGGCGACATTTTTAAAATTAAAGAATTACTTTTCTATTTTAAATATCTTGATGGTAGGAAAAACATCATACTACCGCTACCAAAAATGTTTTTTCTCCCCATCATCAACCATCACTGGATGCAAGAACAATCATCATTGATTTCAGAGATGGTCTTGCTGGGGACGGTCAAGCAGATAGCCCTGGTTTTTCTGCAAAATATGTGGTGTACACAATGATGGAGGTAAAATAAAAAAAAATAATGAATTTTAATGTTCAACAACTGGGTCCATCTGTTACCTCTGTGTCCCTGGAAAAATTATCTTTCAAGGCATGTTTAGAGCAGCTTTTGGAATGTGACATAAATATCAGGATGCTGGCAACTGATCGACACGTCAGCATCCGCAAGATGATTAGGGAAGATTATCGCCAAATCCTTCACCAGTTTGACGTGTGGCACGTTGCCAAATCTGTTGGACAAAAAATCTTAGCTGCTTCTAAACAAAAGCATTGTCACTCCTTAGCACCCTGACTGGCCCCACTAAAAAAACACTTATGGTGGTGTGCCAAAAACTGCAACGAGGACCCTGAACTTGTAGTAGAAAAATGGACCTCGTCTTTGAAACAAGTCATCAGTATCCATGAGTGGGATTCTGGCAGCCAATACCACCAGTGTCAACATCCACCAGTGGAAGAAAACACAAAATGGTTGCAGGATAACACAGTGGCATATGGTCGCCTAAAATCGATTGTTGAAAGCAAGACATTGCTTGAGGATATAAAAAAAACTGTCTTTCTTTTGCCACACTGGACAGCTAGAGGTGTTCCACAGCAGTGTCCTGAAATATAGGCCAAAAAGGATACATTTTTATTATGACAGCATGGTGGCAAGAACACAGCTAGCGATACTTGATCATAATCGGAATGTTGGCCGAGTGCAAGCTGTCCTGAAACACTTTGACGATGAGCCACAAAAAATGTACTGGATTGAGTATTCCAAGGGCAGAAAAGCGTAGGTAGTGAAAACACTTTATGAAGCTAAATCCCAGGAATTCTTCAAAGACATTTTGAGTGATCTTATCCGCTATGTCTTGGGAGAATTGGATTGCACCTGGCAGTCGGCCCTGCCAAATCTTCCGGACAATATTGCCCCTGTCCCTCGACCTGACAGAGAGGAACTCATCAACACCTTCCTGAGCCGGTTCTGAAGTAGATCTCGTACATGAATATGGCTAACGTGGACTTCTCTGGACAGTATAGTTATTTTGAATATTGTTATATTGTTATATTGAAGCGCCTTCTAAGAAGATTTGTATTTCTATCATTTTTTTTTTATGTTATAAAATATATATTTATTTGTTCCTAGTTTGTGATGTTATGCTTGACTTTGAAACATGTTACATATATCACAATCACCTACACTCACCAAAAGATCATAAGTATATTTTAGTCTATACACCAGGGGTCCCCAAAATTTTTCTACAGGGGGCCAATTAGCTGTCCCTCAGACCGTTCGAGGGCCGCACTATAAAAAAAAAAGTGATGTTAAACGCCACAGACCAGATGTGCGTCATATGACGCGCTTCTGGAGCCATGATGCGTGTGTCCTGCATCACCAGAAGTAGTACTGTACGTGAGCGACACCACGCTTTGTGGTGCTGCCACATACAGTACTCTTTATGAAAGAGGTGCCCATGGGTGAACCTAGCCCCTCTGCTAGCCTCCCCCCACCTTCATATATAGTACCATATATAGTGACGTCTTTAGAAGGAAGTGCTGGTATGTATGGGTGTATATGTATATGCATGCATGCCCCCTTAATTAGGCATGCATATACATGTATATCTATATATGGGCCTTCTATATATGTATCTGTGGGTCTCCGGATATGCCCCAATCTGATGCATATTATGCCCCCTATATATATTATATTGTGCCCCCAGTTGTTACTAATGTATATAGATACATGTATATATGCCCCAGTTTTATATGCATTTATCTATATACATATAAACTGACCCTCCACCCTGCATCCCCCTGGAGGCACATACCAGCGCACTTGCAGGAGGGAGATGCCGCCCTGATAACAGTCTCAGGCACGTCAAAGGACAGAGGATTGATAAGATCATCTACCCTTTGTCACACACCTCTGATATCAGCTGTTCACAGCAAGGGTTGCTATGAACACGGGTGTTGGTCTCCAAGGCCTTGCATTGTAAAGGTTTATTACACCTGATTGATATCTGGTGTCATTTTGTGCAGACCCCAAACAGGTAGTTAATGACATGCTAAACCTGTTTTTATAGCATGGACTGTCCACACCTTCCCCCCTACCTATGATAGATATATAGTCCAGCATTTGGGGGAGTGGGAGAAGCTTTCACCAGAAGAGCTTGGACATCCACTAAGGAGAGAAGCTTTCACCTCCACTAGGAAGAGGAGCTTTTGACCACCAGAAGGAGAGGGGACTCATCACCACAGAGGAAGGAAGCCAAGCAGCCCCTCCAGAAACAGAGACTGGCTAAGTACCCCTGGAACTCCCTGTTACCCCTAATAATCCTGTATTATAAGTAACCACTTTTAGGGACAGCTAGTAGTAGGCTTGGGAGGGTACTGCTGTAATTGCTGTAATTGTGTGAGTGTGTGTATGTATGTTTAGTTAGTATTGTGGGTGGAATTAAGTGGGATTGTGCAGTGTAGTTGAGTTTTTATACTGAGGTTGTGTTATTGTATTGTTGTGCGGCTATATGTATATATATTTATATAGACCAATATAAATATATATAGATATAGTCTAATAATTAGAATTCTGTAATAAATCTTTTTATTATTCAAAATACTGTATACATTGTCTTTTGTGTGGCCGCCATAGTACAGTTCAGTACACAGCGTGCAGGGAACGGATTGAATAAAGGAAATAAATAGGCGGAGCTAGCAATAGCAGGTTACGCCTATTTATGAATATTGATTATTAATATTCCACAAAATATTAGTAATTAATTAACCCTTTAACATTGGGGGCTCGTCCAAACTGTTTGCGGATAATTTTTTTTGCGCATTCTATCCCCGGTTGTGTTATCACGTCAACTAAGACAGGCGGATAGGGAGCGGACAAATAGCGGAGGAACACAGTGCAGTGTCGTGCTATATTGTACTCCTCGACCTTGAAGTTGGACGGATAACACCAGTGTGGGTGGAAGTTTGCGCAGAATTCATCCACAAACAGCGAACCGGATCTTTTTGATGTGTAACGTTTTTGTGATTCCCTTGCATGGTTAATCGGCGAGCGTCATCTCAAGTTCGGGTGGATCCAAGGAGACGTGAAAAAGGCGTTCCAGAGAAGCTTCTTCCACGCAGCGCAGATTCAAAGAAGTGTGGCTGGTCGGGAAAAAGGCGTTTTGGAGAAGAGGACCTTTTTTCAAGCAGCACAGACATTCAAAGGAGCCTGGCTGGTCCGGAAAAGGCGTTGGACGCAGGAACAGACGACTCCAAGATGGCCACCGAACGAGTGAGTATGAGCGCTACACTGCAACACCTAGCTAAGCATAGCACCTTCAATCCCATCCTCCCCACCTCGTACACCTCCACAGAAATGTTGTGGTCTGATTTGTTAACACAAGCGTGTAGTTACGACAAGCTTCACGTTAACAAACGGACGGTATTGAACAAGGCAACAAGACGGCTTCAGATGCTAGCCAAACTTGTACATACATTTGAGGATAGCATTTGGAAGCCAGAGCATGTTGCGCGGGTTTCTCGGTCAACGGAGACATTTCCTCCGACCATTCATTGCCAGTGCTGTGCCAGTAATTTGCAGCAGGTTTCGGCATTGAGGGCATAGCTGGCAGTGAATGTGCAGTCTTCTGCTGACCAAGATACTCAGGTGGCTAAAATAGAGTCACAGTTGGTAGAGTTGCAGAGGCAAAAGGAGGAACTTGAGGCTCAGTTGACTCAGTCATATGCTGAGATCAAGGCCTTCAAGGAACGGGCTGCCTCTACGGATGCGACTCTAGCCAAACTGAATGATGAGGTTGCTGCAAGGTCTCGTTTGATGACCGGCTTGCAACAACAAGTTGGTACCGGCCCTTTCTTTTTCTATAAAGTCAGGGCCAGACTCTCCAAAAATTTTGCCCTGTCCAGGGCAAAAAGGGGGGAGAGATATCTGTGACAAGCCAAATCTCCAAAAATTTGAGCCTGTCCAGATGATAAAAAAAGAATACAATGATTTCTTGTAAAAGAAATATTGTAAAGAGTGCGTCCCTGAGAATGGAACAGTTCAGGAAAAGGGAGCACAACTGCAGTGTGGATGGACCTAAGCCACGCAGGGCAAACATCAGGTGTTTTGCATGTGCTGGCTTAGGTCATATAGCGAAACACTACAGGACAGGTAAGGATAGGACACATAGGACAAGAGGCCAAATTAGGTGTTTTAGGTGTGGGAACGAAGGACACATTGCAAGGAATTGCCCTTGCGCAAGTAACTGCAATGTGTCCAGTAGGAAAATCCAGGTAACAAATTGTACAGTGGGGCCTAGCCAGATTGGCCATAAAGTCACCACTCAGCGGTATACGCCTTATCAGGTGCTGAGGGGTCAAATTGGCCAATCTAGGCTAGAGAATGTTTGACACCCCTGTGCCATTTGTTACCCCGTTGGTCCGTTGGTCCCCTGTGTATGTCTGTGTCCTGTGTTTGTGTTACCTGTTTGTATGTTTTTATGTTGATGGAGGCAGTTCTTGTTTACGAGTGTGTTTCGCTTTACTGATTGTTATAGTTTTCATTCCCCGCTGTGAGTCGCGGTTGTCAGGCATGGCTGTTTTTGGTTCATTCTGGTGTCTACTGTGGGTAGAGCAGTGCTACACTGTGGACTGAGGAAGGGGTTGGTTTGCGAGCAGGTAACATCGGTACACGGTGCAGTGTGATGATTACTCTGGGCAGCCAGGGCCTCAGATTGAGACAGGTAGCACTGTTCTGCTCAGGGTTTTCGGTAGGGCTGTGCTATACTGTGGACCAGGGCAAAGGTGGGTTGCGGACAGGCAACATTGAGGTTATACTGTGCACTCACTTGCTGGTCCAGACAGGTAACACAGCTCTGACTGAGGTTGGACACGGAGTGGTTGATAGCAGGATGCGGCCTGTGGTTTTGTGTTGTGGAGTCCTGTAGAGCCAAGGCAAGGTTTTGGCCATGGATTCTGCTGACCTCCACAACACAGGTTAACAGGGGGAAGTCAGACTGGAAACACATGAGTAAGACAGGGATGCCGTGCCATCATTGAAAAGATGCTTCGTCCACAGCTCCCCTCGGATATCCTAACCTATTAGGGTGGCCATCCTTATCTGTTGGTTCAGAGGGATGTGCGGCAGAGGATGGGATCCTCTGAAGGTTGGGTGTTCTTACACCAGTGTTAGGATAACGAGGGGTCCTGTTGGATGAAGGTCAGCCCAATACCTTTCTCCACACCTGGGTCAAGGGTATTGGTGCTGGAAGTGCTTTAACTAAGTGCACCATGAGGGGAGAAATCCCTCAGGAGCGCTGGGTATTTTCTTTTATCCTAGGAAGAATACCATAGAAAAGGAAGAACCCAGATGACGACCTAGAAGAGACTGGTTATTTGCCTGGACGCTCTTGTGTGACTCCAGAGGTTCCCACTCCGTCAGCTCAAGACAAGAGGTGGAGAACCAACCCACGGTCCTGCTGGAGCATTACTGGATCAAGATGACGGAGATCTCCCATGATTTGGAGAGAGATTCGTATGTGTCCTGAGGGGAGAGACTGGCTAAAAGTCACATCATTTATTCCAACATCTTTGTTGATTTGCCCGGTGATGGTTCTTCTGGTTCTGGTTCTCAAGAGACTTGTGGACACTCCCCCAGAACCAGATAGAACATCGCGAAGATGACCAGAGAAGATGACTCGGGACATAACTCCTGTGATGTCCTGAAGCCAGGGACTGCATTTGATCCTATGAGGGTTCAGGATGTAGGTCCAACGCCACCCTGAAACCCCATAGTAGTGTATATTTGTTGATTTTCCTTCTATTGTTAGGTTGGGGTGGGACAGTGTGCATGAGTGAATGGGGACAAGAGTAGGGCACGTTAGGGTCAGGAACACGGTATTTGTCACTACAAACCTTAGAACGGTGCAGTTCGTAAGGGATGGACTGAGTGATAGTTGGTGCGGTGCTTTTGCCGCAGGTAGAATTTAGGTACTCTGACATCACCTCACACTCCAGAAATTCTGACCTGCCTTGTAAAGACCTACGGATCTGTCCATGGGAGAACTTCCTCAACGACAGAGTCTGCAATCAAGCTGAAAGAAGTGTCGGGAGAAAGTCTGAAAGGAGGCCATTACACAAGAGACCGCACCCCACAAAGAAGGAGGTGCGACGTGGTTTGGCCTAGAAGATCGAGAGTGAAGCCGTCCCAGAGTCTAAAGACGACAGTGGGAGCAGCTGGATACTTGAAGACCGACACTACATGAAGATGGAGAGTGAAGCCATCCCAGAGTCTGACCGATAAAAGATGACAGTGGGAGGAGCTGAATACTTGAAAACAGACACTAGTGAAGCCATCCCAGAAGTCTGAGATGATGATGGTGGGAGAAGATAAAGGCGAGGACGGTTTATCCTGTGGACGGAGATGTTGGGTTATGGTGAAGGGGAGGGAAGAGGTCCAAGTCACGAGGGAAATGTCTAAGTACCTAAGGACGGGATAATTCTTCAGTCCATCCTGAACTGTTATCCGTTATGAGTGAGGTTGAGTAGGCAAATACATCCCAACACTTCCCCCAAAAATTTGTCGTGTTTTCCGACAACAGGGGGATTGTAGAAGGAAGTGCTGGTATGTATGGTTGTATATGCATGCATGCCCCCTTAATTAGGCATGCATATACATGTATATCTATATATGGGCCTTCTATATATGTATCTGTGGGTCTCCGGATATGCCCCAATCTGATGCATATTATGCCCCTATATATATTATATTGTGCCCCCAGTTGTTACTAATGTATATAGATACATGTATATATGCCCCAGTTTTATATGCATTTATCTATATACATATAAACTGACCCTCCACCCTGCATCCCCCTGGAGGCACATACCAGCGCACTTGCAGGAGGGAGATGCCGCCCTGATAACAGTCTCAGGCACATCAAAGGACAGAGGATTGATAAGATCATCTACCCTTTGTCACACACCTCTGATATCAGCTGTTCACAGCAAGGGTTGCTATGAACATGGGTGTTGGTCTCCAAGGCCTTGCATTGTAAAGGTTTATTACACCTGATTGATATCTGGTGTCATTTTGTGCAGACCCCAAACAGGTAGTTAATGACATGCTAAACCTGTTTTTATAGCATGGACTGTCCACACCTTCCCCCCTACCTATGATAGATATATAGTCCAGCATTATGGGGAGTGGGAGAAGCTTTCACCAGAAGAGCTTGGACATCCACTAAGGAGAGAAGCTTTCACCTCCACTAGGAAGAGGAGCTTTTGACCGCCAGAAGGAGAGGGGACTCATCACCACAGAGGAAGGAAGCCAAGCAGCCCCTCCAGAAACAGAGACTGGCTAAGTACCCCTGGAACTCCCTGTTACCCCTAATAATCCTGTATTATAAGTAACCACTTTTAGGGACAGCTAGTAGTAGGCTTGGGAGGGTACTGCTGTAATTGCTGTAATTGTGTGAGTGTGTGTATGTATGTTTAGTTAGTATTGTGGGTGGAATTAAGTGGGATTGTGCAGTGTAGTTGAGTTTTCATACTGAGGTTGTGTTATTGTATTGTTGTGTGGCTATATGTATATATATTTATATAGACCAATATAAATATATATAGATATAGTCTAATAATTAGAATTCTGTAATAAATCTTTTTATTATTCAAAATACTGTATACATTGTCTTTTGTGTGGCCGCCATAGTACAGTTCAGTACACAGCGTGCAGGGAACGGATTGAATAAAGGAAATAAATAGGCAGAGCTAGCAATAGCAGGTTACGCCTATTTATGAATATTGATTATTAATATTCCACAAAATATTAGTAATTAATAGCTCCTTTAACAATGTCACAGTACAGGGATAATACACACAGTGATGTCACAGAACTGGGATAATACACATGGTGATGACAGGGGTTGCATGGAGAGATATACAAGTGTCTTGTGCAGGGTCCTTGGTGCAGGGAGGGACATGAAGTGGCAATATTGTCAGTGTGAGTAGGGAGGCAGGTGACAGGGCCCATGTCTGGTAGGGTTTACCAATTATCCACTGGTAATTACACTGTACATTGTAATAGCGCTGGAGCCACCAACTGGCCGCATCCAGCTCTATTACAGGTACTGTAGGGGCCCTTACCAGTTCTGAAAGTGGCGAGGGTGCCTGTGGGCGGCAGGGGCCATAGTTTGGGGACCCCTGCTATACACCCTCATTTTAGTCTATACACATTTGAGTATATGATAAATAAATTCACTTATGTAAATTTACAGAGGTAAAAGAAAAAAAAACCTGAACAACAATTTTCATAAACACAACAATTTTACTAAGAAATAAATCAAAACCCAGGGTACACAACAAAAAATAACAGTTTAAAAATCAAAAATTCAAATCTATATAGAGTGTGTCGCCTTGAACATCGTGATAATATTGAAATCCGTATATTGTCCAGTAGTGTCTGGGAAAGTCTCACGGATTTTATGTATAACACAAGTTGGAATTGGAAGACGATAATGCCTGCCCAAAAAGCCGTGTATCCATGTCGTAAATCCTCGATATGCAGCCCATCGAAGACAACTGTAAGAGATATAGACAAGTATGTTACTATACCATTATTACATCAAGTAGTTCTACAGCATGGACTATATGAGCAGTTGTAAATGTAATATCAATTTCAATAATTACGTCAATGTATTATAATATAGTAAACCTAGAATTTGTCTACAAATCATGCATGAAAATCACATGGCATATGTATGTGATGACAGTGCAGACGACCCTAAGTCAGGGATAATAAAACTAACACTAGGATTTTATATGTATAAAAGAATGGAGTTGTCTAGTTATGAACTAAATGAAATGTGACTAAAAGTTCAAACTGTCATAATAATTTGACAAGTGATCTTACCGATGGTCATTGAAATCAAATTCCCTTTGACGATATTGGGTGCTCATAATAAGGATTTTTCGTAACTCTTCCTGACTAAGACAATTGTTGCTAAACTCTGGCAAAACGGTTATGCAGTTGGTACTATCACCTGTCATAGGCCGAATCGCCTCGAGTTCAGAACAACAAACAGACTCAGCTACACTAGACATAGACTCGCATTTAGAGCACCCACACCAATCTTTGTTTCCAATCCTATTGCATAGCAGAGCCCACTGTGCGCGGCATACCAGGGACCACTATGCCTGGCATAGCAGAGCCCACTGTGCGCGGCACAGCAGGGACCACTGTGCGCAGCATAGCAGAGCCCACTGTGCGCGGCATAGCAGGGACCACTGTGAGCGGCATAGCAGGGACCACTGTGAGCGGCATAGCAGAGACCACTGTGCGCAGCATAGCAGAGCCCACGGTGCGAGGCATAGCAGAGCACTATGCGAGGCATAGCAGAGACCACTGTGCGAGGCATAACATAAATATGTATAACAGATTGGTTGTCACATCAGAGATAGAGATCAGAGAGAGTGGTGTGTGTGTCTGTATCAAAATCTGTGAAAAAAAAAACTGTACCAGGGTAAATCAGGAGAAGTCTCAGTCCACAGGGCAGTAGCAGCAGCTGCTGCAGGCAGGAGGAGAAACCAGGAAGTGAGTGAGTGAGCACAGAGGTCTTCTCTGCTCTGCAGAAACCATGTGACTGCTCAGCCAGTCCCCGCCCACAGAGCTGGATTTCAAACTGAGGAGCTGTGGCAGCCTAAGGTGAAAATGCATCTAGAAAGTAGGTGAAATTGCACTGCAAAGGGGTAAAAAGGATGCTTATATTGTCAGGATGGGTAGGGGATTAAGATTTTTTAACTTTCATTCGTGGGAAAACCCCTTTAACTTGAAATTTTTATTTTTCTATAACAAGTTTGTTTTTCACTTTCCCACTAGGGAACGGACATTCTGATGTTTTGACTGCTGGTATATTACATTACAACATAGATATATTGTAAAGTATTATACTAGTCAGTTGTACACTGACTACTGATAGTTCGTATATCAGACCCTGCCTCTTGGCCTGATAGCCTTCCATAGATACTGTATAAATCCTTATTTATTTCAGATAATATGCATAAAAATATAGAAATACAACGCGTTTCAAGGGTACTCAAGCCCCTTCATCAGGTATAAGTATACTAGTACATATGTGACCCTATAAATACACAAAAAACGCTGGAAAACCACCAAGAAAATGCATGGGGGTGGTTCCTCATCAGAGGGAACACCCCCACATGCCCAAATACACTTCAAATCCATATGAGAAAGATCAACAATTATTGTATCCCATAGTACACTAACCAGAGGGATATGTTTGCCAGCCAATTATAAAATATGTATTATTATTATTAATAAAGCGGTCCTGGGACTCTGGAGTCACGTGATCGCATTTCCGCAATCAAGTGACAGCTACCAAGGAAAATGGGACCCCAGAGAAACAGTGCTGTGGAGATTAGGTGGCCACGTGACCACTGCCACAGCGACTGGGACACTTGAAACATAGGGCTGAGAGGATTGAGCGGTCACGTGATCTTGGGTTGTGCAGAAGGACTGATTGAAAGACTAACTGTTAAAAGGAAATCCCTTTATCAGGACTTAGCAGGTAGAATTCAGGATTGTTATTTAGAATTGGATCAATTTAAAATCAATACATCATTTATGAAATTCAATAGAATGCTAACATCTAGGATCCTATCATATGAAAAAGAGACACTATCCAAGAAAAGAAGAAAGCTAGCTACAGATAGGTTGGACTTCTCCTCTAATAACAAAGTTTTGGTTGAAACCAGACCCAACCTCTACTATGCATAGTCACAATATTAATACTGTGTTCTTTTCTATTGCTGATCGTGGTTTGGAAAACAATATGTTATTGTTAAGATATATTAATAGTAACAGGCCCAGACATCAGCCAAGGAATTCCAAAAAAGGACCCATATATAAATCAAGATCACACACAACTGACAATCATAAACCCCTCACCACCAATTCCAATGTCCTACCACTTGGTTTACCTATAACCACCTATCAATTAAAGGACGACACACAAGTGGAACTATGTAGCCCAGATCCTCAGGTGAGTATTTTAGTTGAGACAGTACATACTTCACCTAGTAAAACTATTATTGGCAATAATTCCATTATTGACTTCCATACTCCATCCATATCCATTAAAACATAACCACACATTCCTTGCCATCCTGCATCTGTACCTTCAACATCTTTGTTCAGTGATGATATTCTGGCAGCCTGCGCCCCTTTGAATTTACCAGCTACACAATTTTCTATTCATCTGGCTTCACCGTCAGAAGGGTCCCCGATTTCACCCATTCTTACTCCATACTCTGACGTTGAGGCAGACTCCTTGACCAAACTTCATAACGCTACTCCTTCATCACCTCATGTCCACTATAGGGATCAATCCCATAGGAGTTCTTCTCTCCCGGGCCAAACAATGAGTGAACAAATAACTCTTAATCCAGTGATCCTGAATAACGATCTGTGATGGTACCTCTACGTCTTTTTCTTTTTTAGCCCTACCTCCCATTATCACCCCAACTTCGTTATATTCAATTTGAGAGAGCCTGAAAACCACCACCATAACAAACTACTTCCACCCAGTGGGCCAGAAACCCACCATAAAAAGAAAAAATATAGACAGGGATGTAGGGGGGGCATCAACAAAAAGTTACAAAATCACCAACACAGACAACCAGGACTCTGGGCATTTTCAACCTATCCTCCTATAAATTGTCTAGAAACAAAATATCACTACTAGCGAAAGGACTCTCTTTTTGTCCCATGGCCCATATTAATGAATTTGACCTATTTCTTGATCTAAACAAATATATCAAGAAACTCACAATAAAGAGGCACTTCAAAATATTGGAGACCCCCCCAAGAGTCCCCAATCCACACAAAGGGGTATGACAGCTATAGCATCCGGACTAAAGCTCATGTCAAACTTTTACCCAATACATCATAAGGGTAATTTTATCGACACCTTTTATACGGTCGTTGCAGATAAGTGTAGAAAAATTAATAGGTTCCCTAATACTAAACACAACCTTACATCAGCTAAAAAATCAGCACTGAACAAACTGAAGTCTAACGATCATATAGTTAAGGCTCCATTCACACGTCCTGTTTTTCTTTCCTGATTCGATCCTGATTTTTTCAGGACCCATTGAAATGAATGGATCCAGATCAGGATCGAATCAGGAAAGAAAAACAGGACGTGTGAACAGAAGTACGTGTTAGAGTTCAATCTTAAAGATTCTACCTCACTGATCCTTGAGTTACAACAACTAACATGGAAGAAGGATTATTATTTCCTCACCCTGGACATGGCAGCAGTGTACTCTAATATACCCCACTCCCTTGGGATTGAATGTATAAATGGTTATCTGACTCAGGATCACACCATGCCCCTAGAGCAAAAGAATTTTATTATAAATGGGATTCAGTTTATTCTAACACATAATGTTTTTGTTTTCCAAGACCAAATATATCAGCAAACTAGGGGTACTGCGATGGGTATGAGATTCGCGCCAAATTTTGCGAATCTCTTCATGTGGGCTTTCGAGAAAACTCATTTTTATGATACTGAATTTTGGACGGAGAATATAGTTTTTTTCAAGAGGTATATTGACGACTTGATATTTATATGAAAGGGAGACGAGGCCTCTATCAATCAGTACCTCAGCATCTCAATAATAATAATTGGGGGGGGTAGCATTTACTGGTACATTTGATCGACATACGTTAGAATATCTGGACCTAGAGGTCTATTCGGAAGGAGATAAAATTTGTACACATACTCACTTTAAGACTGTTGATAGCAATAGCAATCTAAACTATCAAAGCACACACTATAAGAAATGGAAACAGAACATTCCTTATAGCCAATTCAAAAGGATCCGCTGTAATTGTACGAAATTAGAGGATTTTCAGAAACAGCACCATTTTGTCTACTAGATTTTTGGATAAAAGATACCAGAGAGACCTCGTGTCGGGAGCTCTTGCAAGAGTATCCTCATTGAAACAATCCAATTGCTTAATACCAAAATGTAAAAAATCTCCCGCAAAAATAAATACATATGAATGGAACGTCATTACGACTTATAACCATAATAATAATAATAACATTAAGTCAGTTTTAAGCAAACATTGGTATATCCTTAAGAATGATCCAGTTCTGAGCAAAATTATTCCTGACAAACCTTTTCTCACATATAGACGAACACGCACACTGAAAAACGCTTTGGCCCCAAGTAAACTTAAGCATAGAGAAAAGACTGACAAAATAAAAAAAAGAAATGACACGTATGGGGAGAAGTAGATGTGGCCAACCTAAGTGCTTATGCTGCAACACTTAATCAGAAAGTCGCCTTTTCAAACCAGAAAAATGAAGAATCGTTTCCTATAAAAGGATCCCTGAACTGTAATTCCACACACGTGATTTACATCCTCGAATGCCCATGCAATTTGCAATATGTAGGCCGTATGGTCCAGACTCTTCAGATTAGACTAAATAAACATAGATCTAATACGAAGAAAAAATTCCTTAAAGGGTTATTCTCATTTTAGACAATGGGGGCATATCGCTAGGATATGCCCCCATTGTCCTATAGGTACGGGTCCCACCGCTGGGACCCGCACCTATATCCAGAACGGAGCCCCCGAACTGAATGAGGGAGCACTGTGCATGCGCAGCCGCCCTCCATTCATTTCTACGGGGCCGCCGAAAATGGCCAAGCGCTGGCTTGGCTACTTCCATCGGCTCCATAGAAATGAATGGGAGCAGTGGCCGCGCTTGTGCGCTGCGCTCCCATTCATTTCTATGAGCGCAGCGGGGAGCTGTGCCTGGTGGTGGCCAGACCCCCGGAAACCCGGGGTCCTCCAGGCGCAGCGCTCCCCGCTCCATTCTGGATATAGGTGCGCACCTATAAGACAATGGGGGCATATCCTAGCGATATGCCCCCATTGTCTAAGATGAGAATACCCCTTTAAGCATAGTGTATCCAGACATGCAGCAGAAAATCACGATGGTTCTTTATCAGGATTTAAGGTGACACCAATTCAACCGGTATCTGAGCATGAATGTAACAACTCTAGTTATATAAGGCGTAGGGAAATGTACTGGATTTTTAAATTGAACACTCTAAAACCCTACGGACTTAATAAGGCTTTTGAAATTAACCTATAACAGATTTAATGTGGCTTTTTGAAGCCAATTTATAATGATATCCTTTTTTATTATATCTGTCATTTATTATAGTGCTTGAAAAGCACATATATTGTAATCCGAATTCTTTATTCTTCTTTTTCTTATTCTTCTCCTGAATTTCTGCAATTAATACAACCCGAACCGCTTGGCATACAGACTCTGTTCAAAGTGCGTTTCAAAGCCCTCGATGGTGACAGGTGTGCTATGTATTTTTGGAGTCGATCGGATTTGGCGTTTTTACGATATCACAGGTTAAAGACCAAAAATTCTCCATAGGAATCAATGGAGAGGCTAGAGTGGAAGCCAATCAGCCAATCACAGCTCAATATGCAAATAGGCAGCACCATATATGGAACAGCATACACACAGTGGAGAAGGCTTAGAGATATATAGAGATAATATAGAGGGGAGCTACCCCAGACCTGAGGCTAAGGGGGCATTCACATGTCCGTTGTAATGAGCCATGATCACGGGCCTCGGGGACGCACACTGGCAGAAGAGGGGTTAAACTGTGTCTATATATGCTGAAAGAGACTTGCACCTATGAGAGTCACAAAATGGCCGCCGAGTCCCCATGTGTTAACAGACAGCATGGCCGTTTCGCCCCCTCAGCTGAGCGCAACGTAAAGGGGCTTTCCAGACTCAATCTTAAAGGGACAGCCTCTCATAAAGGGGTAGCCACTCTTAAAGGGGCAGTAACTGTTAAATGGACAGCCACTCTTAAATGGGCAGCACTCTTAAAGGGACAGCACTCTTAAATGGGCAGCACTCTTAAAGGGGCAGCCACTCTTAAAGGGATAGCTACTCTTAAAGGGACAGCCACTCTTAAAGGGGCAGTAACTGTTAAAGGCACAGCCACTCTTAAATGGGCAGCACTCTTAAAGGGGCAGCACTCTTAAAGGGGCAGACACTCTTAAAGGGACAGTTACTCTTAAAGGGACAGACACTCTTAAAGGGGCAGCCACTCTTAAAAGGACAGTGACTCTTAAAGGGGCAGCACTCTTAAAGGGATTGGGGGAGATTTCTCAAGCTGCCTTAGAGTAAGAATGAGCTTAGTTGCCTATAGCAACCAATCATGAATTTTCCCATTGTAAGATAGTAACATAGTTTATAAGGCCGAAAAAAAGACATCTGTCCATCCAGTTCGGCCTGTTTTCCTACAAATTGATCCAGAGGAAGGCAAAAACCCCTGTGAGGTAGAAGCCAATTTTCCCCACTTTAGGGAAAAAAATTCCTTCCCGACTCCAATCAGGCAATCAGAATTACTCCCTGGATCAACGACCCATCTCTAGTAACTATAACCTATAATATTATTACCCTCCAAAAATACATCCAGGTCTCTCTTGAACTCTTTTAGTGAACTTACCATCACCACCTCCTCAGGCAGAGAGTTCCATAGTCTCACTGCTCTTACTGTAAAGAATCCTCTTCTATGTTTGTGTACAAACCTTCTTTCCTCCAGACGCAGAGGATGTCCCCTCGTCACAGTCACAGTCCTGGGGATAAATAGATCATGGGAGAGATCTCTGTACTGACCTCTGAGATATTTATACATAGTTATTAGATCTCCCCTCAGTCGTCTTTTTTCTAAAGTGAATAACCCTAATTTTGATAATCTTTCTGGGTACTGTAGTCCACCCATTCCAGTTATGACTTTAGTTGTCCTCCTCTGAACCCTCTCCAGCTCTGCTATGTCTGCCTTGTTCACAGGAGCCCAGAACTGTACACAATACTCCATGTGTGGTCTGACTAGTGATTTGTAAAGTGGCAGGACTATGTTCTCATCATGGGCATCTTATGCCTCTTTTGATGCAACCCATTATCTTCTTGGCAGCAGCTGTCTGACACTGGTTTCTACAGCTTAGTTTGCTGTTCACTAAAATTCCTAGGTCCTTTTCCATGTCAGAGTTACCCGATATTTTACCATTTAGTATGTATTGGTGACTTTATTCCTTCCCATATGCATAACCTTACATTTGTCAGTGTTAAACCTCATCTGCCACTTCTCTGCCCAAGCCTTCAGTCTATCCAGATCTATCTGTAGCAGTATACTGCCCTCTTCTGTGTTAATTACTTTACACAGTTTAGTGTCATCTGCAAAAATTGATATTTTACTGTGCAAGGCTTCTACAAGATCATTAATATATATATATTGAAGAGAATAGGGCCCAATACTGACCCCTGTGGTACCCCACTAGTGACAGTGACCCAATCTGAGTATGTACCATTAATAACCACCCTCTGTTTTCTATCACTGAGCCAGTTACCCACATACAGACATTTTTTCCCAGGGCAAGCATTCTCATTTTATATACTAACCTTTTATGTGGTACCGTGTCAAATGCTTTGGAGAAGTCCAGATATACGACATCCATTGATTCGCCGTGGTCCAGTCTAGAACTTACCTCCTCATAGAAACTGATTAAATTGGGGCAAGTCGCACATTTTAGAAGCTCCTGCAGATCCGATCTTTCCCGCGGCTTTCCCGGACCATCACGGCAGATACAGCCCTACAATCTGCACTGGAGGAAAGAGGACATCATCCGGGACCGGATCCATACCTTTATTTAAGGTTTTTATGACTTTTCAAATTGCGGCCTAGTCCGCCTGCTGAAGCCGCGGCCTAAAGTTGCGGGCGCGGCGCCGGACGCTTGTCCACAACCCTTGCCCGAGCATAGCACAGTGCTGCAACTGCTCTCCGGTGGCACGGTGTCTATGTCAAAGCCTACTGAAAGTGCCCTATATCACTGGGAAGGTTGAGGCCTAGCCTAGTTCCCAAGACCGCGGCCTAAATTTATTCATGGCTCCTTGAAGACCGCTTCCCTATAGGTCTGCACTCAGTACACAAGTACTCGCTGCACAAACAAACAGAGGACAGCTGCAGCTCCACATAGGAGGGAGGGAGCATGTAAATCTCCTTCCCATCGCTATATATATGTAAACAGAGCAACATTAGATCTTTAAAGACAACAGTGACCCACTATATGTAGTGACGGCGTCTTCACAGCATACCCAGCGCCGTGGCAAGACAGCATGGGCAAGAGTAAGCCAACAGCTGAGGCATCCTCCAGGGGCCCAAAAACCCCCCAAAAAATGGCGGAGACACCCAAGCGTGCTCCCTATAAATCCTCGGGTGCCACACACAGTGGTTCTGAAAGTGAAGAAGAGGTGATCCCTAACAGTCCCACTAATGTGAAAGAGTATATTAAGGCACTGCCTACTACCGAGTGCATTAAAGGACTTTTCAAAGAATTTTCTATTACTATCAAGGAGGAACTTTCTGCTATTAAAACTGACATGCAGAGTATTGCTTCAAAACTAGATCAGCTGGAAGACACCACCAACTCTCTGATCAGTCATGCCGCACATGCTGAAAGCAGTATTCTTAAACAGAAAAAAGAAATTTACAAGCTTAAAATGCACATGGACGATTTGGAGAACAGATCGAGAAGAAATAATATTAGAGTAAAAGGTCTTCCCGAATCTGTCCAAGATAAAGAGATACATGATACCCTGACCCATCTTTTCAACGAATTACTACAGCAGGATGAATCCACGGACCTCCATATAGAGAAGGCCCACCGGGTCTATAGACCAAAGCACATCCAAACGGAGCTCCCCAGAGACGTACTTTGTTGTTTGCAAAGTTTTAAAACCAAAGAGGAAATTCTACGGAAATCCAGGATTGCAAAGAGAATTGAATGGGAGGGGAGTGACATTTCATTATATCAAGATATATCAAGACTCACGCTATACGCCAGAAGCCAGCTTCATCCTATTACAAGTGAACTGAGACGTAAAGGTATCAAATACAGATGGCTATTTCCCTTCGGCCTACTCTTTTCACTTCAAAATAAAACCATCACAATCAAATCTCCAGAGGATGTCCCTTCCGTCCTAACCAAACTTGGATTAGAGGATGTTCACATACCAGACTGGACACTCTCGGAGGAAGCTGGTGCACCATTTCCAGAATTGCCTGTGAGAGACTCCTGGGAAACTGCTACTCCGACCAATCGTAGAAGGTTTAGGACCTTAGAAAAAGGTCCCCCGAAAACGCCGTACAAGAACCCGCGTTTTCAAGCTGGTGACTGATAACACTGCTTTGTTTTATTTCAGGTTAAATTTCTCTTCCTGAGAAAGGGCTATTGTAACCACCAGCAGTAGCTAAGTATGATCTACTCCTGTATACTTGTGAGGTTATCTCTCTTATCTCTCTTTGTTGAGGTATTCAGCAACCAATTTTAGTGATACATAATACTTACTGTGTTCAATAGTTTATACAAACCCTCAAGAGCTATACCAGCTCTGTGATTTATACCGCTAACCCATGTTGCAATTCCGATTTATTGTATTTTTATGCCACTGATTCCAGCGCTGGGTGTGAGATGATTGTTAATCTTCACATCCAACTTTTTTTTACTTTTGATTTCACTTGACCTATACTTGATTTAATGAGCTTTCAGTGAAGTGACAACTGTCTGCTTATTATTTCGACCTAATAGACCCTTTGAGGGGTTTCTTCCCTTCCCCAGGAGATCCCCTCTCCTTATAGCCGTTTATTAACCCTGACTCCCTTTTGGGTTTGGGCTGACCCAAAAGCTGCCAGCGGCTGTTCTGTTCTTCTTTTAATTTCCTTGCTTTTGCTGTACCCTATGCTCTAAACAGAGATGTACAGCTCAGATGTCCTTGGTTTTAATATGTTATATAACTCTGTTATTTCTTGGTTCTCAAACGTCGTCATGTCTGATTTCTTGATCTTTATACTTATCTCACCATGCAGAACTTAACTATTGCTTCTTACAATGTTAATGGACTTAATGTCCCCAAGAAACGGGAACAAATCCTAAAATACCTGAAACGTCAAAAGGTAGGCATAGCATTATTACAGGAGACACATTTTAAGAAGACATATACCCCTATAGTTAAGTCTAATCCCTATACTCTGTGGATCAACTCTAACACCCCCTTGAGGAGAAGGAAAGGTGTGTCTATTATTTTTCACAAAGATCTTGATTTTAAAGAAAAAGGTAGACACACGGACACGGATGGGAGATTTATATTCGTCAAGGGGTGGGTTGGTGACCGACTGATAACAATTGCCAACATATACGCTCCAAATACTAACCAACTAGGTTTCCTTAAACTGGTCTTTAATGCTTTGGATACATTTCAGGAAGGAATGCTAATTGTGGGAGGTGATTTTAATTTATGTTTCGAACCTAATATAGACACTTCCAAAGGTAGATCCTCATATTCACAGAATAAGCTGAAGAAGGTTAGGACATTTTTCCAGGACAGACAATTGGTGGATGCATGGAGGTTTTTAAACCCGGGTGTAAGAGACTATTCTCATTATTCCCCCATTTTCCAACATTATACCAGAATAGACCACATTTATTTCCAGCAGAAAGAACTTAGCATGTTGAATGCAGCCAAATATGACTATTTCCTATACTCAGATCATGCACCATTATTGGTACACTCTGACAAACCCTGAGCCCAAACAATGCAATTGGAGATTAAATGACTCATTGCTTAACCTTGAAGTTGATTTAACGTATATTGCAAAACAGATAAAATATTTCTTTGAAGATAACCGTCCCGAGGATACGAACTGGGCAACTTTGTGGGAGGCCCATAAGGCAGTTATTAGAGGCCATTTCATGAAATTAGGTGCTCAAAAAAAAGAGAATACAAAATCAAAACTGAAAATTTGATTGCAAACATTAGGCGTTTGGAATCAGCTCACAAACTCTCCACCGTTAAGAGCGTGGAAAAAGAACTGATGCTCCTAAGAACGGAACTTAAGGCTGCCCTAGAAAAGGAATCAGAAAGATTCCTGTACATGCACAAATTCCGGGATTTCATAGGTGCCAACAAATGTGGCAAAGATTTAGCTAAATTAATGCGTAAACAGAGAAGTAAAGCCATTGTGCACAAGATCCGGTCTGAAGGAGGTAAATTCGAACAGAGGTCAGATAGAATAGCGCACACGTTTAGCTCTTTTTACGAACAACTATATAACTTAGGAGCAGCCCCTAATAGCACTATTCCTACCTCTAAAGACATACATTCCTATCTAGAGAAGATCATTCTTCCCAAGCTTAAAGACACCCAAAAAGATTCACTCATACTCCCTTTCACAAAAGAAGAAATTGAGGCTGCAATATTGGAACTTCCGAGTGGAAAGGCACCTGGTCCAGATGGGTTTAGTATTTTATATTATAAAAAATTTTCGCACATACTTCTACCACATCTGGTCAGGTACTTTAACTCAGTAGGGCCAATGGTACAATTTAGAGCGGAGACTCTTAAAGCTAAAATAACTGTAATCCCAAAAGAAGACAAAGGACCCTACGTTATGCACTAGCTACCGTCCTATCTCACTCCTAAATAATGATATCAAACTGTACGCTAAAGTCCTAGCTAACAGAATTAAACATATGTTGCCCCATTTAATAACAACGGAACAGGTTGGTTTCATTCCAGGTAGAGAGGCAAAGGATAATATTCTTAAAGTCCTAAATGCAATAGAGTTTTGCCAAGCCCGACAAATTCCCACCGCTTTGATTTCCACCGACGCGGAGAAAGCCTTTGACAGGCTAAATTGGACATTTCTTATGGCCACACTTGAAAAATTTGGCTTCCCCACAGATTTTATCGACAAGGTCAGAGCACTCTATACTATCCCTTCAGCTATGGTAATGGTAAACGGGATAAATTCACAAACCTTTAGGATATTAAATGGCACCAGGCAAGGTTGCCCACTCTCACCACTATTATTTGTATTATCTCTAGAACCCCTATTAGCTAAAATACGTCAGAATCCTCTGATATCTGGATTGGAAACTAAGAATACTATACACAAAATAGCCGCATATGCGGACGATATCCTATTCTTTATAACTAACCCACTAAGATCTATACCAGTTCTTTTAGACGAACTACTAAAATATGGTAACCTGTCTAACTTCAAGATCAACTTTTCCAAATCAACTATTTACAATGTGAATCTTGATAGTGACACATGGATGAGCACCCAAAAAATTAGCCACCTGAAACCTGTAACGACTGCATTTAAATATCTGGGTATAATGATAACTAAAACGCAAACAGAGCTGTACAAATCTAACTTCCTGAAATTAATTGATAAAATTAAATCTGAATTGGAGGAATGGAACGAGTTATATATCTCCTGGTTTGGGAGAATAAACTTAGTAAAGATGAACACTCTACCAAGGTTACTTTATGTCCTTCAAAGTGTCCCCATAGAAATACCTAAAGCCTTCTTTAAAATCGTTAAAAAGTTGGTTTCATCTTTCATATGGAAGAGGGGACAAAATAGGCTTCCATTCACCATTCTGACTAGACATAAGAGAGCCGGTGGATTAGGTTTGCCAGATTTCGAAAAATACTGGTCTGCATCCCATGTGGTCAGAGTGGTTGAATGGAACACTTTACCAAGGCGCGCTGATCGCAATGCGCAGGCGCGGGATCAGCGTGCGTTGAGAGCCGGCGCCCGCCCGGGTCCCGGCTTCATTACTGCGCAGGCGCGGGATTTCGGATCGTACAGGGCCGGGAGCCGAAAGAGCTGGCTGCCCGGCCCTGTCAATCAGCGCGACCGGGGGCGTGGTAAGAGGCATAATTACGGCCTCTCCTAGGTGCAGGTTCACGCCTACTGCACCTAGGGGAGGTCATTAGCATATTATAAAATCGTAATTTTTAGCAAAACGGCGTTACTGAGGACTATAATAGTAACATTACTGGCATCAAGTGTCATTTGCTCATTGCAAATGACACTTGGTTTAATAGGGTCATTTCTGGTGACAGAAACCCTTTAAATATCAGAAATAAGGGTCTGGCGATGACATTACTTAATTCTCTTAGGATACGGGGGTGTACGCCATCCGGTCCTGGCGATTTCTGTGCTATACAAACAGCTGTATAGTCATCCATCAGAGTATGTGAGTGAAACCTATGAGGTAGATGACATGCCAATGATAATATATACATGCAATTACTGCTTCTGGTGAGGTCCTGACTGGGGGAAGGGCTTCCCCTCAGGTGAAGCTGTGCCCAGCCAGGGCTTTCCACATAATTTTTCAGGTGGCTTCAGATACAGATGTGCTGCCAGGTATAGCAGCAAATTCTGCAGATATTTACCTCAGGCGCCAAATCTTTTGAAAATCTCTACAAAAGCTTATTAAGTAAGTGAGAATGTATTGGTGTAATCAGTTTGTTTCTAATATCCTGGAACACTGCATTACAATTACATTTCGCACATGAGGAAACCATACCATATTTACCTCAGAATTGTTCCAAATCTTTTCAAAATCTCTACAAAAGCTTCTTAAGTAAGTGAAAATGTATTGGTTTAATCAGTTTTTGTCTAAGAACATTGGGGGAGATTTATCAAGCTGCCTTGAGCTTAGTTGCCTATAGCAACCAATCATGAATATTTTAAAGTTGAGCTGAGAATAGTTGCTATGGGCATCTAAGGCGGCATGATAAATCTTCCCCATTTTTCTTAGACAATTTTTAGTCAGGCACCAGTCTTACTATTGCTGAGAGAGATTTCTTGTGTAACTGTGAGATAGAAACTTCTCTTCTGACTAATGACTAATTTATTGTATATCATAATCATTATTCACCAGGAAAGAAAATGTTAGTTTCTGAAATATCTAAGCCACATTTTTAATCAAATATATTTACAAAGGTGTTCAGTATACCACAATAGAGTAATGTTAAGAGGTTGTTTCTGATGATAGGTACACTTTAAAGGGTTTTTTTTTTTTAGTCACACTTAAAGGGGCTTTTCCCGAGTCACACAAAGTGGTTTTTTATGATTGAAACTTAAAGGGGCTTTCTTGAGTCAAACTTAAAGGGGCTTTTTCCAAGTCACACTTAAAGGGGCTTTTTCCGAGTCATACTGAAAGGGGCTTTTTTTTAGTTACACTTAAAGGGACTTTTCCCAAGTCACACTTAAAGGGGCTTTTCCTGAGTCACATTTAAACTATGGTCAGTGTTCTCCTTTATAGGTGTACTCTGGAAGTCACTGTTAAAGGTGCGCCATTTTCAAGCACTATGTATTTTCTCCTGGAAATGCACATCTAGTTAATTTTTGTTATTACTTTTTTATATTTTATGTAGTATTCCTAAGTCCTACTTTTAAGCTTTTACATATTGATATATTGATTTAATTCCACTCTATACATCAGAATGCTCCTATGCTTTTATTAGCTATATGTAATATATGATATTATTACTATATATTTATTATTTATTTCTTTTTTATTATATATTTTTTTATATTTTTTGTTTATTTTTTTAGTGCAAGTATTGTCTTTATTGATATTTTATTATCTGTTTTTTTATATGAGCTTTTTGAATATTTTATTTAATGTATGAATTATAACAATCTATATGTCAATTTATATATTTATATATATTCATCTTATATAATTTATGTAGGGTAAATAACTCCTGGATAGAATGTGGTTATCTGTAGCTCTCAGTTGAGCATGGAACTCCCCGTCCCTTCTTCCAGTAGATGACCCAACACTTATTTGTGTAACACTAAGCCTCGTCCATTCCATATGTACTCAGAGCCCTGCGCTTTCTATCTCTGTGATCTGACATGGCCCTGCGCTCCCGACGTCCCAGTCTCCATAGCAGCGTTCACGTGATCGTAGTGTTGGGCGATATCAAAAATATCCCCACGATAACGATATTAAGAAATTTATCGCGATAACGATATATATCATGATAAATACCCATTTAAAAAAAAAACACTTAGGGCCACAAAGAGACATTATACTGTATGGGCAGAAGGAGACATTATACTGTATGGGGCAGCCACAAGGAGACATTATACTGTATGGGGGCAGCCACAAGGAGACGTTATACTGTATGGGGGCAGCCACAAGGAGACTGTATACTGTATGGGGGCAGCCACAAGGAGACGTTATACTGTATGGGGCAGCCAGAAGGAGACGTTATACTTTATGAGGGCAGCCACAAGGAGACGTTATACTGTATGGGGGCAGCCACAAGGAGACATCACTGTATGGGGCAGCCACAAGGAGACATTATACTGTACGGGGGCCACAAGGAGACATTATACTGTACGGGGGCCACAAGGAGACGTTATACTGTACGGGGCCACAAGGAGACGTTATACTGTACGGGGCAGCCACAAGGAAACATTACTGTATGGACGCAGCCACAAGGGGACATTATACCATTTGGACAACAATGTTTGAGCGTAGTATAACAGTATAACAATGTCTTATAACCACCATACAGCAATGTCTTCTGGTTGCTCTTGTACGGGGGAGGGACTCATTTCCTAATGCCTGCTATTTCAATGTGCAGCTTGCAGGCAGGAAGGATTGGGCCAGAGTCAGACAGGGCCCCAGTTGTAGAAGACATACATAGACATCACACCTTCATTCACTTGGCCTGCCGGGTTCTAATCTTTTAGGCCCCTTGCAGAGGAGCGTGTGTCAGGCTGTGAGTAGGCGTCGAAGCACCGGCCCAAACTCCGGGGTCACATAGCATTATATTGATTTATGATGCTATGTAACCCTTACAGTTCTGAAATGTGTTGGATAAGAACTGTAAGGGTTACATAGTATCATAAATCAGGGCGGACACAGATTTTGAAGCGCACATGTCAGCGCACATGACCGCTTCTATGACATCACCAAATAACACGGTTATTAGGAAACAGCTATATCGCCATATTGCTGTTTCTTAATACCGCGGTATATCGCTAAGACCGGTATATCGGTCAACTATGTGATCGCGGAAACCCGATCATGTGACCGCACAATCCTCACAGCCCTATGTTTCAAGCATCCCGGACGCTGTGGCAGCGGTCATGTGGTTGCAGAATTGCTATCACGTGTCCGCATAATCTCCACAATGCTGTGTCTCTAGTGTCCCAGTTTACTTGGTAGCTGTCATGTGATCGCGGAAATGCGATCACGTGACTCGAGAGTCCCAGGACCGCTTTATAAATAATAATATATATTTTATAACTGGCTGGTAAATTTGACGAACATCTCCCTCTGGTTAGTGTACTATGGGATACAATAATTGTGGATCTTTCTCATATGGGTTTGAAGTGTATTTGGGCATGTGGGGGTGTTCCCTCTGATGAGGAACCACCCCCCATGCGTTTTTTGGCAGTTTTCCAGTGTTTTTTTGTGTATTTATAGGGCCACATGTACTAGTATACTTATACCTGATGAAGGGGGCTTGAGTACCCTCGAAACGCGTTGTATTTTTATGCATCTTATCTGAAATAAATAAGGATTTATACATTATTTGGAAGATTCCACCGGCTCCGATCCTTTGCTCCTGTTCACAGGATTTACTACTACCATACACTTTTTCCTTGACAGATTGGGCAACCTCTTCACCAAGGATTTCCTCCTATGGCAGCATAACCGGGTACTTGAATACGGTATCGATATACACCCACGATAGAGTTGTGCCTATGTCCTGCACAACCGTTTAAGGTGAGCCGCCATTTATCATACAACTTGGACTGCTGTCAGAACGTACTACCCTATTTTTGCGCTTGTTTCTCACTTGTCCAGAACTCTCTGGACACGCCCTGTTATCTTCTATTAGCCTTCCATAGATTGCAGACCCAGAGGACTTTGTAAGGCCTCAAGCTGCCATAGTGACTATTAGCACCCCACAAGCTCATCACAGAGGACCGATGGGGAACAAAGGAAGTCCTTCACTCTATAAACAACTTCAATGCTGTGGTTAAATCGCCAGAATCAGAGTTATCTTTAATCCCGACTAGGCAATGACTGACAGCTAGGCAGCTAAGTAGGTCTGCCCTCTGGACTCTTAAGTTACACTGAATCTTTTCCCTGGTGATTAGTTATTCATATCGGTAATTATTGCAGCCTGTTATTGTAAGTGGAATTTGACTACATACACAAGGCGTTTTAGAAATTTTGCAAGGAAATAAGGTACATTTATGCACCAAAATAACTAGCCATCAAAGAACACATTTCCAGCCCAGCGCTAAACATTGTCCAATTATGGGAACGTCAGTGCTTTGATCTAGAAATCCATGTGCTTAAATCAGATGTAAAGGGCCTTTTCATGGAAACTTGTTTCAAGATGAAGGAGCTGGGAGTGTGCACAAGGGTTGCCACTTCCTTTGAAGTATAACATATAGTTGCTATAACTGGTAATTCAAGTGTCTTTTTCTCCAGCAACTTTTTGCCAGTATGAGACTGGTTTTGTTTCCATTCTAGTACAACCAGCTATTTTCACCACTTAAATATTCTCCACAGCCCAGTAGTACAAGTTGAATGTTTCCTTGTGAGTCATTGGCTTAAATGAACTGTTTGCCTCACTTTAAAATAAAAAGCCATGTTCTACCACGTTTGTGAAAGCCTATGGACAAGATGGAATTTATATAGACATTAAGTTGATATTAAAATAATATTTTAAGAGTTAGCTACATGGATGTTAAAGGGGTTTTCCGAGTTATATATATGGATATCCTCAGGATAGCTCCTCAATATCAGATCGCCAGGGGTCTGACACCCGGCACCCCCGCCGATCAGCTGTTTGAAGAGGAGGCACGCGCCGTACCAGCTGCCTCCTCTTCACTGTTTACATGCTGGCCATAACAGGGGTAGTGGTGAGTAGGTGTAATTACACCTCACCGCCCCATTCAATTCTTCCCATAGTCTCACCACTACCTCGTTACGGCCAGCATGTAAACAATGAAGAGGAGGTAGCGCTGATACGGCGCACGCCTCCTCTTCAAACAGCTGATTGGCGGGGTGCCGGGTGTCGGACCCCCGCCGATCTGATATTGATGACCTATCCTGAAGATAGGTCATCAATATATATAACTCGGAAAACCCCTTTAAGTGATCTGCTTCATGGGAAGGTCCTCTTACTTCAGAAAAGAGCCTCATCACCTGAATACAAGAACTTTACTTGTGGTCGTTACACAATTCTACTGTTACCTAAAATAGCCTTAATATTTTCAGTAAGGTGTTACATTGTTCCATATTTATTTAGTGTACATGTTTAAAAAAAAATAAGAAATCTACAAAAAATTCATTTTTACAAATTCTTTATATATTATGTAAATAATAAAAATCAATAAAACTATGCATAATTGATAACACCACATCTGTAGCAATTCAAGCTATAAAACAAATGCATTATTTATCTCATATGGTAAGCAGCATAAAAAGCTACATAAAATGCCAGAATTGTTAATAAAAAGCAAAACAAAAACATGCACCCCAGGAATGGGGCAGTGATAGGAGAGTGTCTATGTAAGTAGCTGGGTGGGAGGAGCTATAAACTAGCTGGGCGTTAGGGGCAGTGATAGGGGAGTGTCTATGTAAGAAGCTGAGTGGGAGGAGCTATAAACTAGCTGGATGTTGCTAGGGACAGTGATAGGAGAGTGTCTATGTAAGTAGCTGGGTGGGAGGAGCTATAAACTAGCTGGGTGTTGTTGTGGGGAATGCTGGAGCTGTGGCAGAGAAAGGAGATGTCAGGATCCTGATGTATTTTTCTAATTAACCACTAGTGGCTGCTGTTTCACTCACTCTGAACTATTGTGTTGCACTTTTACTCTTCACTCTTCATCCAAAATTCGCTTTGCCGAATGTTCGTCGAATTTTTCAAAAGATTCGTACTTCTAACGAATCTATTCGTCCGAATCTGCATAGAAATCATACGTTATTATGTGGTGTTTTGCGAACATTCACACACTAATAACGAACGTACAGTTGTTAAAGGTACGCAACTTATGTGAACACGTAAGCATGAGCGTACAGAATTGTGTACGAATCCTCAGCGTACTGTTGTCTAGCAATTGCGTAATACGCAGGCATGCATGACGCTAGGCTTTGCTGGAGCGGAATGGTGGAGCAGGAGGAACACTCTGAGTCTGACCCCTGGCTACATGACACTGTATCAGCAGATGACAGCAGATCATCCGGCTGCGATTGAGATGAGTGTGCCATCCACTCCACTACCTCATCCACTTTCTCCTCCACTACAATTTTGCGCCTTGGTGGGTTAGCCTGGTGGAACAGTGGCCAACTATTATTCTACAAGTAGAAGCTCTGGGTACAGGTCCTTTGGCACTGCTGCCCTGTGCCACCTTCTCCTTTTTTTGGAGCTCAAGGTCTGGCTGGAACCCTTTTGCTTTTCCATGCCAGACATTTTCACTTGACTGTGGCCCTGCAGCTGGTCTTTGTCTCTCTCCCTGTCTCTCGCCATGCCTGATTAATTACTAGCCCTGAACTGGCCCTGCAGTATCCCTGATATGTGTAATATGGATTCCCAGAACAATTACACCCCAATTTTAACACAAGAGTTCTCTGTCTCTCAGAATTTCACAGACAGTGCTTCTGCTCGTCTCAGCAGTCGTAGCACAACTGATGTGACACTGGCTTACCGAGCCTATGAGCCAATCAGAGCAAGCCCTTCTCACTAGGTCAGGTGACTGCTTTCTTCCTGGGCCTTTTGCCACATGAATAACAAACTAACAGTAAAAGTTCGCTAATTAACTGAATTTGTACGCATCAGCGTATAAAGTAACTTATACGTAGCATTAGCGTACAATTTATCGGACAAGTACGTAGCGAATGCGTAGAAAGCTTTAAGAACATTTTAGAATCTAACGGAGCGAATCTCAAAAAATCCGGATTCGCTTCGCAGCGGAAAATTTCCAAGATTCGTATCGAATCTACGAAGCAGCGAATAGATTCGCTCATCTCTAGTCTTCACCACTGGAGGCTGCTATGTTAGCTCTCGAATTTGCCCTTAACAACGATGTGTGCTGATTGGAAGCCATCTTGTTTCCTGTTTGATCCTACTTTTACCATGTGGCAATTCAATCATTGCTCAACACAAAGCGTGGTACAAACAGGCAATCAGGCCGACAAGGCCTGTACACCGCACTGCCCAAATCAAAAACAGAAATATCAAATCCCAAGGAGGGAGGTAGTGCTAATCTTATTTGTAATAAAACATAACGTTTAATATCAATGGTTAAAATATGTGGCCAAAAAACAAAAATAGCCTTAATGCATAGAAAAGTATAACTGGAATGATCTTACCCGAATATCCAGATATTCATTCAATACTTGTTTTTCAAGAAGCCTGGGTTTGATTCTTTTGGAGGTAGGCAGTCATGGGAACCAGGTGGTGGGTCGTTATGCTCACCCTAGTACATCCCTGTCGAACCTGGTATAACCCTCAGAGCCTCAGGAACCTAACCCTGGAATTACACGCCCTAATATTCCTAACGCGTTTCATCTATTTTGTGGCCCTAGAATCACCTCCGATTGAGGCGGAATTGTTCAATTGAACAGGAATTTGTACAGCAAGCAGGTGATTTGAGAGAGAGATTTTGGGAACGTGGATACCCGGATGCTATCTTGAGAACAGCATATAAGAAGGCACGTACCCGTGTCCTCAATACCTTACCTCAACCCACCAAGACTAGTGATGACCAATCGGACATTATTAGGCTTGTTGGCTCCTATGGCACTAGATCCGGTGAGGTAGATCTAGATCTAGTGAGCCATCTATGCTGAAAGGCTTACAGTGGTGAGACTAGCAGCAAGGGAGACACAGACCTACCTCGGTCTTATAGCCACGAGGACGCCAACTCCTCCTGCAACTTCCTGTTTGTGAACCATGTCACAGGTCAGGTGCTTGAAGTCAAATGATGGAGCAGGGTAATGGAATGGGACGGCCTGGGAAGCGCTGCGTCCGCGCTGCTTAGCAACAGCAGCGCAAACCTGCAGGCACCACCCCCTGCCTCCCAAGAACAGCGCGCACAAAGCGCATAGTAATTAGACAGACATGCCTTATACAAGGCATTATAGTCTCAGATACATTACCACTAATGGAGTTATTTACGGCAGAACCACCCCAGCAAGCTCAGGGCAGTTAATATGAAAACCTACTGCCAGGACACAGGCAAACGCTATTTACAGGCAGATAAACATGATAGATGGAAAGAACTCACACAGGTCAAAATCAAAGAAACAAGATATGTATACATATCATTACACTCAAATGCCACCCAAATGTCAAAGGAAGCAACCAAAATTGAGCTGTTCATTTAAACCCTGGGGGGAGGGAGTTTTTAATGTGAAAATCCACCAGGATTCCCTCTGGAGGATCCTCTTGTCCCAATTCCCCCCCCCCCCTTTGTGGGTAGGGGACCTTCTCTATCCCCGTAAACTTGAGTTTTTGAGGGTCACCATTGTGCGTCTCCACAATATGCCGGGCCATGGGGGTGTCTTTTATTTTGTACATCACTGATGTGTTCCCCAATCCTGCGGTGCAATTCCCTACGGGTCTTGCCCACGTATTGGAGGCCACACTCACAGGTAATGAGATAAATCACCCCTGTGGAGTAGCAGTTTATGAAGTCCCGTATCGGGAACGTGCGGTTGGTTACACTTCCACTGAATGTTTTTCCCGTGAACAGATGCTTACAGAAGGTACAGTGGCCACATCTATAACACCCAACCGTCCTATGCTCCAGCCACGTTCTAGGCACACTCTCAGGGACAAAATGGCTGTGCATCAAAGAGTCCCTTAAATTCCTGCCACTCCTGAAGGTGATAGATGGTTTAGGACCCAAGACTTTGCACAGATCCGGGTCCATCAGGAGGACATCCCAATTTTTTGAGATAATTTCCCTGACCTCACCGCATCTAGTGCCATAGGAGCCAACAAGCCTAATAATGTCTGATTGGACATCACTAGTCTTGGTGGGTTGAAGTAAGGTATTGCAGACACGGGTACGTGCCTTTTTATATGCTGTTCTCAAGATAGCATCTGGGTATCCACGTTCCCGAAATCTCTCTCTCAAATCACCTGCTTGCCATACAAATTCCTGTTCACTTGAACAATTCCGCCTCAATCGGAGGTGATTCTAGGGCCACAAAATAGATGAAACGCGTCGGGATAGATTTATTGTGGTAGGTACGTCCAGTTTACCCCTAAGGCAGGGCATATTAGGGCGTGTAATTCCAGGGTTAGGTTCCTGAGGCTCTGAGGGTTATACCAGGTTCGACAGGGATGTACTAGGGTGAGCATAACGACCCACCACCTGGTTCCCATGACTGCCTGCCTCCAAAAGAATCAAACCCAGGATTCATATTTTAACCATTGATATTAAACGTTATGTTTTATTACAAATAAGATTAGTACTACCTCCCTCCTTGGAATTTGACATTTCTGCAATTCAATCATTGCTCAAGTATTGTGACTTGTTCCAGTCTTCTGCTCCTCAGAACCGACTTTTTCTACTCCTTGCTGTATAACAACATCTTGATCTTCACTTCAAACTTCACTACAGACAACATCTATACAGTTCATAACTCACCTGGCTTATTCCATCTGGCTAGCGGATTCCAGCCATGTTTACCAGTATTGTTACAGGAGAAGTGCATCATGGGTTAACTGAATAGTTGAACAGGAAGTGCTACATACAGCATAGAAAAAAAACTGAGTGATTTTTATATGGTAAAAACGGTTGAGAGTCCTAACTGGAAAAGAAAAAGTATGGTGCAGCTATGCATGAGCCAAGCAAATATATGAGCTGCCGAGCGCCCTGCTAGAGTGCTAGATTACTATCTGTTAAAAACCATAGTAATCCTGGAAAACCTCTTTAAGGGGTTAAGGATTGATATGTATTCCCTATATGTATCTGGTTATCTTCACTGGTTAGCAACATATAACAAGGAAGTAAACATGGATAGGCTTGAGTTGAAGATCAGAGCTCACTGTGAAAAATTACTTGCATGGCTGTTAGCAGATGTTTAGAAATATGCTTCAGAAGCAAACAAGTGTATAATAATGAACATGAGAACTATCCAAGATTCTTAGTTTTTCTGGGTAACAAAAAGATCTAAAGGCCACAACACGGGCCTAATCCATTTATAACTTCAAACACTGGTTAACACTTTCATTGCCCATTGACATCTGACTTGCCTTTCGTTTCACTTTGCTGCTTGGCAATTTAAGGATTCAGCTGTTGAAAATAATTTTGCATGGTTAAATGGTGTTAAAGGAAAGAATTCCAAGTCAGTGAACAAATAGGTTTTCATTCCGCAATAATTCCCCATGGTAGTGCAGCTTGATGCCTTTTATTAAGTCTGCTGTTTGGCTTTTAAAATGTTTTCGGGTTTCACATTTGTGCCTCTGAGTCAATCCAGATGTATGTCAGCTTAGTGTGATTTTTAAGAAAATTCCTAATTATTTTCGGTGGTGCTGTGTATACAGGACATTCTGGTGTAGACTGGGAGCTTAAAATGGCCCTGGAAAAACTAAAAGTGGCCCCCATGTTGTAGGCGGGGCAACACAAGTAGATTGAACTAACCACAAGTAGGCAGGTCAGCAATATCAGCACAAAACACCAGAGTACAGCACAATATACTGCCCCAGAAGCTGCACTTATGAAGAGGCCTGCACCAGTTTCCTCCCCCAGTTGTCTATAATAAGATGTAGAACAGGGGGCTTAGGAGGTGAGATGAGGGCCACAGCAACAACCCAATCATACCTTCCCTGCCTGGACATCTCCAACAACCGGGCCGCAGGGGCAATATGTGAGCGTGTTGGGCCGACGGGTGTAGTAGTTGTTATCAGAGCTCCCTGGGCCGGTGTGCAGTGTATGGAAGGATAGCACCGTGTTCCTTCTGGGCACACTATGGTGTACAGGGATTTTTCCACCAGATGGTGGTTGAGGTGCCCTTGGTGGTGTGGTTTAAGGTGTGTGTGTGGGGGGGACAGGATCCCTGGTGTTCGTGACTCCAGCACCCTTGGGTGCAAAGGAGGTGTAGAAATGAAGAGGAGTCAGCTGTAATAAACAACTGGAACCTTTACTGATAAATCAATTGCCTTGAGGTAGTTGTACAGATCATTGGCATGGCAGAGGTAGTTATTATCCACATAAAGCACATTCACTTCAGATCTTTACGTGCTGCAATTCCAATTTACAGGCTTAGTTTCTGATTCTAACAGGCTTCCTTTAGAATGTATGAGAGTCCCTTTTATCTGTACTCATTGATCCACTTGCTAATAGCCAGGCACTGGATATAATATAATTCTTGTTTTCTGCAATCTACAGGGAAGTCTCCCTAGCGGAAGGCATCAATCTTCTGCGCTATTCTTTGAACTGGTTGCCTTCAGAAACAAATCCACACTGTCCATAGAGGAATGTGGTGACACACAACTTTGTGCTTAGTTGTCAGGCTGTGTCCAGGTGCTGGAGGCTTCTCGTGGTCACTGGTGCTCTGGAGTCCATAAGCTAAGACTGCTGCTATCTCCACGAGACTTGCTCTATATCCATTTACTCTGGTCTGTGCTAGGTAGCTTCTCATATAAACTCCAAACTCCCTCAGCTTGGCCAGAGCCAAAGGGCTAATTTGGCAGCTACATGGTGGAACTTTCCTCATCACACATCACTAACTCTCTCTGTCTCTACTCCACCTTCTCCCTCCCTGTGTCTAGCCGGTTCCATCTTATGGAGACTAGGACGTACTTTTTGTTTACCAGCCTGTGAATAGGAATTTGTAGCTTACATACTCATACAGCATGTGTGCTTAAAGAGGGCCCAACTACTATCACGGAGTGGGACACTGCATCCGCCCCTTCTTTAAAATAAGCCGCCCTAGGCGTTTGACTTGCTAGACGCTGTGGATCTCTCTGTAGTCACCTGCAAAATAAAATAAATGCGCTACAAACACTTATACTCATAGAAATCAGTTCTGCAAAGTACTATTATGTCACTTCGATAACCACATATAAGCAAAGGGTTATGCATAACAATACACATTAGGAAATATCACATATATTTCTTTTCCGGCCCTTATGGTGCAGGCTGGCATTGGGCGTCATGACTTCTTTGCTTAATGGTGACAAAAAGGGGCGGCACTCTTATATTATGGGTCCCCTAAGGCAAAGTCATCCCTGATTTGGGGTATTTAATATTTGTAATATTTTAAAATCCAAGTCTCTTACTGGGCAATTAATCTCTTAATAATATAAAAATGAATTTCTGTCTGTCTGTCTGTTCTCTATGCGCGACCAAACTACTGGACCGATTTTCACCAAATTCGGCACACAGGTACATCAGGTGTCCGGGAAGGTTTTAGACCAGGTCTCATCTCTCTAGGACGTACCGTTCCCGAGATATTCCCAAAATATGATCTCCATTAGCCAACATTACAACTGGGAGCTTTGGTTTTAAACTCCAACTCCCATTCTCTGCAAAGCCACACAGGGAGGGCAGGTTTCCATAACAACCAGGTAATTATCAGCAGCTGAGGATCTCATCCATTTCTATTTACTGACACTGTTAAAGGTATTCCGGTTACCATAAATATAACTTATGTTTTTTTCTATTACTACAGTTCAGTAGAAATAAAAGATGTTTTCCTCCACTGCTGTCTATTGCGTGGGCTCATAAATAAGCATGGTATTGACCTTTAATTCAGGCCACCCTAAAAGAAGTACTTAAAACCCCCGCCCCAGGTCTCACTAAGCCACACCCCCAACTCTGTCAGGCCACACCCCCTTTCACTCCGCAGCCAACAGAGATTGAAAAAATAAAGGTAAAAATCAACTTCTGTCAGCTGCAGGGATGGGTGGGAGGTTGACTTTCTTTCTGCAACAACACACACAAACATTAAATAAAATAGATTAAATCCACCCATGCGAAGCATCTTGCTAATCCACGCCCCCGACTCTGTCAGGTGGGAGGGTGAATTTCTCTCTGCAACGACACACAAAAATTTTAGATGAAATAGACTAATTATAGACTACAACCGTTCGAAGCCTTTTGCTAAGCCACGCCCCGTCTCTGTCAGGCCACGCCCCCTCTCACTCCGCAGCCATTCTGCAACGACACACAGAAACATTAAATGAAATAGATTAAATGCACCTATGCGAAGCGCTTTGCTAAGCCACGCCCCGACTCTGTAAGACCACGCCCCCTCCCACTCCGCAGCCAACAGGGATTGAAAAAATAAAGGTAAAAATCAACTTCTGTCAGCTGCAGGGATGCGTGGGAGGTTGACTTTCTTTCTGCAACGACACACAGAAACATTAAATGAAATAGATTAAATACACCCATGTGAAGCGTCTTGCTAATCCACGCCCCCGACTCTGTCAGGTTATGCCCCCTCCCACTCCGCAGCCAACGGGGATTGAAAAAATAAAGGTAAAAATAAACTTCTGTTTGCTGCAGGGGTGGGAGGGTGAATTTCTCTCTGCAACGACACACAAAAATTTTAGATAAAATAGACTAATTATAGACTACAACTGTTCGAATCGTCTTGCTAAGTCACGCCCCCAACTCTGTCAGACCACGCCCCCTCTCACTCTGCAGCCATTCTGCAACGACACACAGAAACATTAAATGAAATAGATTAAATCACCTATGCGAAGCGCTTTGTTAAGCCACGCCCCCAACTGTGTCAGGTCACGCCCCCTCCTACTCCGCAGCCAACAGGGATTGAAAAAATGAAGGGAAAAATAAACTTCTGTCAGCTGCAGGGGTGGGAGGGTGAATTTCTCTCTGCAATGACACACAAAAATCGTAGATGAAATTGACTAATTTTAGACTACGACCATTCAGTACTAATAAAAGATGTTTTTTTCCACTGCTAACCATTGCAGGTCCCCATAAATTACCATGTCATCGATCTGTTATTCATGCCACTCTGACCCCCGCCCCAGATCTCGCGAAACCACGCTCCGACTCTGTCAGGCCACGCCCCCTCCCACTCCGCAGCCAACGGGGATTGAAAAAATGAAGGTAAAAATCAACTTCTGTCAGCTGCAGGGGCGGGAGGGAGGTTGGATTTCTTTCTGCAACAACATACAGAAACATTAAATGAAATAGATTAAATATACCCGTGCAAAGCAATGTTATCTTCCACTGTTACCCATGGCGTGTCCTCATAAATTACCATGGCATCGACCTGTAATTCTGGCCACCATCAAAAGAAGGACTTAAAACCCCGCCCTAGGTCTTTCAATGTCACGCCCCCGACTCAGTCAGGCCATGACCCCTCCCACTCCGCAGCCAATGGAGATTGAACAATTGAAGGTAAAAATCAACATCTGTCAGCTGCAGGGATGGGAGGGAGGATGACTTTCTCTCTGCAACAACATACAGAAACATTAAATGAAATAGATTAAATATACCCGCGCAAAGCAATGTTTTCTTCCACTGCTACCCATTGTGTTTCTTCAAATTACCATGGCATTAACCTATAATTCAGGCCACCCTGAAATGAAGGACTTAACCCCCCCCCGTGTCCCATTAAACCACACCCCCTCCCACTCCGCAGCCAATAGGGATTGAAAAAATGAAGGTAAAAATCACCTCCTGTCAGCTGCATTGACTTTCTCTCTGCAACAACACACAGAAACATTAAATAAATAGATGAAATATACCCAGGCGAAGCCGGGTCTTTCTGCTAGTCCTTTATAAAACATGTGCGTTGCAAAGGATAAAAAACACAAAAATGTCTTTCTGGGCACATGACTTAAAACATTGCATTTTAACCCTTTGAGTTGTAGTCCCAGATAACCCGGATAAGGGTATAAAAAGACGCTAAAGTGCGCCACTGGGATTTTTAGAAGCTTTGGAGTCCAGGGTGGAGTCCTTTAAAGGGCTCCCATGAGGTCTGGGTAACTAGCACTAATAAAAACATACTGGTCTAGTGGCTCTGGCTCCATGAAGTCATTTCCATTTTCATAAGGGATATTCGTGTTGGCCAGCTGGCCTACTCACAAGTGGGGGTCATCTACTTCAGAGGGATGTCCTCCTCCAGGGCGCTCCCTGAGTTGTCCGATGAAGGCTCTGGACGGCGCTGTGGCTTCAAGGTTGACTTTGCAGAAGTGGGCTCCGGCTCAGTGGGAATTTTCAAAGACTCAAGATGCTGTCGAACAGCTAACCAGCACATCTGGTCCATGCAGGCAGCCCAATCATCATAGGTCCGCAAGGCTGCTGGACTTGGTCTCCGGCTTCTGGTCCTGGAATGCGGGAATGGCTCTGGATTCTGAATGGCAATAGCGGGTTGCGAAAGATATTAGGTCCTGAGAATGTGCCCATTGGTTGGTAGCTGATCTGTACAGCAGAAGATAGTTGATGAGCACTGACCCTTACAGGCTGCAGCGGTGGTTCTGTTGCAGTTGTAGCAGCAGGCAGAACTGGCTCAGATCGGTGGGCCTCTCCAGACCTCTCAGTATGGTGTGGAGCTTCTGAATGGGATGTCTCTGACCTGGTAGCCGGGGTGATCCACTCCACTGCCTCTTCCTCCGCTATCAGGAGCGTGGCTTGTTCAGCAGCAGGACAACACATTTCAGGGGAGACAACCTTTTCTCCCTCGAGCACTCTAGCAGGGCGCTCGGCAGACATTTTCTTCATACAGCGAGCCCCGTCTTGCAAGTCTCGCAAGACAAAGCGCGGTACAGACATCAAGAGGCATAATGGTTAGCCTATAATGTCACAGGAAAAATTGCTTTCCGTTCTAAGACAGGGGGCGTCACTTACTTTTCCTGCTGCTAGCGGGGTGTTTCCACAGTGATGGCACAGGAAAAATAACAAGAAGGCTCTCAGGCAGCCATTTTGAAAAAAATGGAGAGTCTATTTACTGACAGCAAGCAGTTGAAGTGACACTGATGGAGGTAGATACTCTTTCTATGAGGTGAAGCAACCTTTTCCATGTTTCTCAAGGTCTTAGAATAGAAACAAACATGCCATTTGGCCTTTCATGGTCTGGTGTTTTTTTTGGATATTTCCTCCATATCAAGACTGATCATTACAGTAATGTTTCTATCATAACAGGTTGATACAATAAATACTGTCTGAGTTTGTGGTTATATTTTCCTTCAGTAAAGGTGTTTAGATAGGATCCAGAACTGAGACCGCCTCTTCCTTATTCTCTTACAAGTGGTCATTGGTAATTCCCATTTTAGGTTCCTTTTTTCCATTACATCTGCCTTTAGGCCGGTGGAATAGAAGTTGGTAATCATTACCTAGGGGTTTTTTCAATGGTGTTACTCTGGGAGGGACCACCCATACACCTTTTTTACGGAGGTCACTAAGGGGCCTTAGCCTGGGTCTGGGCCTTGTCTAAGCGCTGCACAGGGCCCCTGCTCTAACAGCCTGGACCAACAGGAGTGCTGATCCTGGCTATTTAACCCCTTATATGCAGCGGGCAATGGCGCCCACTGTATGTAAGCGGTGACAGATGAAGCAGACTCCCTCTGTCTCCTATCGGCACCCCGCAAATGCGATCGTGGGTGCCAAAGTGTGTAAAGGCTGGCCAGGGTCTGGTGTTTTCCAGCAGGCTGCAAGCAGCGTTTTTGTGTGCGACATAGGATACTGATGAAGACATTTCCAGCATAATGCACAATGTAAGTCAATAGTGCCGGATCCATTTTTTTTGGACACGAAAAAAAAAAAAAAAAAAAAGATTAGGCACTCAATGACTTACAATGGTTTTAGTGCCGTCTTGTTCGTTTTAGAGATAATACAACCGGATCAGTTCAGAATGGATGCAGCCAGTTGTATTATGATAATGGAAGCATTTTTGATGATCCCCTGCTGGATCCACAAAAAACATAGTTGTGAAAGTAACCTGAGTCTATTTTTTTTTTAAACTGTAAATGGGTTGATGAGGTGAAAGGAGCACTATTTGTTTGAATTTTATAAAAAAAATTTAACTTTTTCTTTTGTCCCACTATGGGACTTTTGAGGGTCTTAACCCTTTTCCATTGTATTTTACTGCATGGTGACAGTCAGTTTTCCACTGACAGTTGCCTATAAGACCCAGCCCATAACTGGCAGACCTTGAGGCCTTTGTAAGGGTGCTGGCACACCGTGCAATTCTGACATGCATTCAGGATGCAGTTTTCAATTTAGCAAGTTTGTGCAGAACACCAGGGTTTAATGAAGCTGCTAGTGTAAATGATTTAATTCATTTCAGCTAGCTACAATTAAAAAAACTGCACCCAGAATGCATGTCAGAACTGCACCGTGTACCAGCAGCTTATGGCTTCAGTCTGCTTTAGCAACCATTGGTACCCCATGATAGCATCGTGTTAGTCGTACGTGGAGTGCTGCCTTCTCTTCAATGTTTACCTGCTCTCCTTCTCAACTGCAGCATCCCTTTCACGGCCCTTTAGCATTCACTTGAATAGAAAGGAGCTGTCCTATAGAAGTGAATGGAACGGCTGAGATGTAATTACACCTACTCACCGCTGTGGTTGTGACGCCGAGCAGGTAAACACTGAAGAGAGGGCAGCACTCATACGAGCCCTGTTTTCTTTCCAAACAGCTGATCGCCGTGGGTGCCGGGAGTCGGATGCCCACCGATCTGATATTGATAACCTATCCTGAGGATAGGTCATCAATATAAATTAAGCGGACAACCCCTTTAAGGCAAAGACAAGTGCTGCATGTAAACACTCCCTGTGGTTGGAATTGATACAAAATAAAGGAAAAGTATCAGTCTTTCTGTTATACTTTTTTTTTCCTGGGCTCGACTCTCTAAACTAACACAGTATAACCAAATTCAAATTTAAAGTTAAAAATGTAATACATTTGAGGTTCACTAGATGGCAGCAAAACAGTATATATGATTACCTAAGAATACTATTTCATGAGCAAAAGAAGTGTTTGTTAATAACATTAATAATAATAATAATAATAATAAGGGCTTTACCTTTACTCAATACCCAAGACACAATTTAATGCCACTGAGTTTCTCCTACAGCAGGGCTATTCAACTAGTTTTAGTAAAGGTCTGCTTACCTGGGTCTGCAGGTAAGTAAAAGGTGTGAACTGAACAATAACATTAAAGTTATCTGGTTAATTTTTTGCAACCTTTGTATTTGCATATTTATTTACATAAAAATGTAATTAATATAAAATTTTAAAAAATATATACAAAAATAATTTTTTATTGAGAAAACCAAACCAAACACCTAAATTAATTTAGAACAGACTCCAACGTTAATTTAAACCCCAGATTCCCAAACTCATTCAGACCACAGATGAGACCCCTAAACTCATTCAGATCCCAGATGAGACCCCTAAACTTAATTCACATATAATAGGCAAAATACACTGTAAAAAACAGAGAACATAGGTGCATCATAGGGTGAGTATGCCTAAATTACAGGCTCACCTTAAAAAGTTGTGCTAGGGATAGGCACAACTCTATTGTAGACTTCCAGGTCTATATATTCCCAAAGATTTGGTATGCAGCTGCAGGTCATGAATAGTCTGAACGGAGATGCCAAAGCTTCTAAAGAAGAGTAGATGCAAGCAGTACTAGAGGACCCCCGGCACAAGGAACCAAATGATACGAAACAAGTATTAGTAATTCTTCTTATTTATTCAATGGAATAAAAACAATGCATTTCGGGGAGCCACAGCCCCTTCATCAGGTTTAACCCTTTCAGTACCAAGCCACTTTTCACCTTAAATCCCAGGCCAATTTTTGCAAATCTGACATGTGTCACTTTATGTGGTAATAACTTTAGAACGCTTTTACTTATCCAAGCCATTCTGAGATTGTTTTCTCGTGACACATTGTACTTCATGACAGTCATAAATTTGAGTCAATATATTTCACCTTTATTTATAAAAAAAAAACAAAATTTAACAAAAAATTTGAAAAATTTTAAATTTTCTCAATTTCTCTGCTTTTAAAACAGAATGATACCTCATAAAATATTTATTACTTAACATTCCCCATATGTCTACTTTATGTTGGCATCATTTTGTAAATGTCATTTTATTTTTTTAGGAAGTTAGAGGGCTTAGAAGTTTAGAAGCAATTTTTCAAATTTTCAACAAAATTTACCAAACCATTTTTTTGAGCACCAATTCAGTTATAAAGTGATTTTGTGAGGCTTACCTAATGGAAACCACTAATAAATGACCCCATTTTAGAAAATACACCCCTCAAATTATAAAAAACTGATGTTATAAACTTTATTAACCCTTGAGGTGTTCCACAAGAATTAAAGGAAAATGGAGGTGAAATTTCATAATTTCACTTTTTTGGTAGATTATTCACGTTAATTATTTTTTTCTTGCAACACAGCAAGGGTTAACTGGAAACTAAACCTCAATATACATTACTCTGATTCTGCAGTTTACAGAAAAACCCCATATGTGGTGGTAAATGTCTCTATGGGTTTGTGGCAGTGGTCAGAAGGAAAGGAGCGCCATACGGATTTTGGAGGCAGATTTTGCTAGAATGTTTTTTAGGCACCATTTTGTAATTGAGAGACCCTAACGTACCCCTACAGTGAAAACCCTCAAAAAGTGACCCTATTTTGGAAACTACACCCTTCAAAGAATATATTAAGGGGGGTACTGGCCACTTTGACCCCCTAAGCGTTTTACGGTATTTGGAAACACTTGGCTATGAAAATGAAGTTTCATTTCTTCCAATAAAATGTTGCTTTAGCCCCAATTTTTTCATTTTCACAAGGGGTAACAGGAGAAAAGCACCCCATAATTTGTTCCCCATTTTCTCCTGAATACGGCAACACCCCATATGTGGTGGTAAACTGCTGTGGGGGCACATGGCAGGACTCAGAACAGATGGAGCGCCATATGGATTTTGCAGCAAAGATTTTGATGGATTGGTTTGCGGGAGCCATTGATTTTTATTTTTTTGAGTTATTGTCTTATGTGGGGGCTCATTTTTTGCGGGATGAGGTGACATTTTCATTGGTACCATTTTGGGGTACATAAGACTTTTTGATCGCTTGGTATTACACTTTTTGTGAGTCAAGGTGAAAAAAATTGCTGTTTTGGATAGTATTTTTTAAAATATTTTTTACAGCATTCACCTGAGGGGGCAAATCATGTGATATTTTTATAGAGCAGGTTGTTACGGACGCGGCAATACCCAATATGTCTAACATTTTTATTTTTGGGAAGTTTTACACATTAGATGCATTTTTGAACAGAATAAAATCTTTTTTGTGTTGCCATTTTCAGAGAGTCATATTTTTTTTATTTTTTTGGCGATTGTCTCAGGTAGGGTATCATTTTTGCGGGATAAGATGACGGTTTCATTGGTACCATTTTGGGGTAAATGCGCCTTTTTGATCGCGTGGTATTACACTTTTTGTGAGGAAAGAGGGAAAAAATGGGTGTTTTGGCATAGTTTTTTTAATTTTTATTTTACAGCATTCACCTAGGAGGCCATCTCATGTGATATTTTTATAGAGCAGTTTGTTACGGACGCGGCGATACCCAATATTTTTATTTTTGCTAAGTTTTACACATTAGATGCATTTTTGAACAGAATAAAAAAATTTTGTGTTTCCATTTTCTGAGAGCCATATTTTTTTTTTGGGCGATTGTCTCAGGTAGGGTATCATTTTTTGCAGGACGAGATGACGTTTGATTGGTACCATTTTGGGATTAATATGTCTTTTTGATCGCTTGGTATTACACTTTTTGTGAGGCAAGGTGATCAGAAAAGGGCTTTTTTTGCACTGTTTTTATTTTTTATTTTTTACAGCGTTTACCTAGCGGGGTGGGTCATGTGATATTTTTATAGAGCCGGTTGATACGGACGCGGCGATACACAATATGTCTACTTTTCTTTTTTTCTTTATTTTTTACAATTTTTTTTAACTTTATTTTGGGAAAATGACTTTTTTTCTTGAAACTTTTTGTTAAACTTTATTTTTTTACCTTCTTTTTTTTTACTTTATTTTTTGTCCCAGTCTGGGACTTTAACTTTTGGGGGTCTGATCCCCTGCACAATGCATTACAATACTTCTGTATTGTAATGCATTGGCTGTAAGTGTATTACAATTGTAATACACTTACAGCCTGCTGCCTGTGTGATCCAGGGGGCTGGACCTCACAGGCTACCCTAGAAGGCAGCCCGATGCCTAAGGAAGGCATTGGGCTGCCTTCTCTGCCATCGGGTCCCCGTCACAGCAGCGCGGGGACCCGATGGGGATCGCAACCCGACAGGATTCCCACACGTGCCGCGGTCAGCGCTGACTGCGGCAGTGCGAGGGTTAATGCACCGGCATCAGTGTTTTCACCGATGCCAGTGCATACAGCAGGGGTCCGGCTATATGCCACTGCCGGACCCCTGTAGCTGATCGGGCGAGCATGTACGGCGCTGGTATCCTAAGGGTTAAAATTGCATAACATACATTTATGCAATGCAGGTATTTATACACAACAAAACAGTAGGAGGGGTGGTCTCAGTGAAGGGTGACACACCCCCTACAAAGTAAACATTAAGGATTGAGAATATAAGCCATGGGTGCAATGGCTGATAGTCGGAATGCAGGAAGCTGTAAAAAAGAAGAAACGCTGGTTTTGGAAATGCAATATTACAACTAGGGTTGTCACGATACCAAAATTTTGATTCGGTTTCGATACCATAAAAAAGTATTGCGATACTCGATACCATTCGATACCACGTGAAAAAATAAAAACACCAAAAAAAGCCGTGTGCATTCCGCATTTTATAAAACGTCCAGCCCTTAATAGAACAATATTTTTTTGGGGGGGACAAGGTGACAAAAAAAATGGCGAATCGTGCGTTTTTATTTATTTTTTCTGTTACGGCGTTCACCGCATAGGAGATATTTTTTAATACTTTAGACTTTTCGGACGTGGCGATACCTAATATGTTTATTTATTTAATGTTTATACACTCACCGGCCACTTTATTAGGTACACCATGCTAGTAACGGGTTGGACCCCCTTTTGCCTTCAGAACTGCCTCAATTCTTCGTGGCATAGATTCAACAAGGTGCTGGAAGCATTCCTCAGAGATTTTGGTCCATATTGACATGATGGCATCACACAGTTGCCGCAGATTTGTCGGCTGCACATCCATGATGCGAATCTCCCGTTCCACCACATCCCAAAGATGCTCTATTGGATTGAGATCTGGTGACTGTGGAGGCCATCTGAGTACAGTGAACTCATTGTCATGTTCAAGAAACCAGTCTGAGATGATTCCAGCTTTATGACATGGCGCATTATCCTGCTGAAAGTAGCCATCAGATGTTGGGTACATTGTGGTCATAAAGGGATGGACATGGTCAGCAACAATACTCAGGTAGGCTGTGGCGTTGCAACGATGCTCAATTGGTACCAAGGGGCCCAAAGAGTGCCAAGAAAATATTCCCCACACCATGACACCACCACCACCAGCTTAAACCGTTGATACAAGGCAGGATGGATCCATGCTTTCATGTTGTTGACGCCAAATTCTGACCCTACCATCCGAATGTCGCAGCAGAAATCGAGACTCATCAGACCAGGCAATGTTTTTCCAATCTTCTACTGTCCAATTTCGATGAGCTTGTGCAAATTGTAGCCTCAGTTTCCTGTTCTTAGCTGAAAGGAGTGGCACCCGGTGTGGTCTTCTGCTGCTGTAGCCCATCTGCCTCAAAGTTCGACGTACTGTGCGTTCAGAGATGCTCTTCTGCCTACCTTGGTTGTAACGGGTGGCAATTTGAGTCACTGTTGCCTTTCTATCAGCTCGAACCAGTGTGCCCATTCTCCTCTGACCTCTGGCATCAACAAGGCATTTCCGCCCACAGAACTGCCGCTCACTGGATGTTTTTTCTTTTTCGGACCATTCTCTGTAAACCCTAGAGATGGTTGTGCGTGAAAATCCCAGTAGATCAGCAGTTTCTGAAATACTCAGACCAGCCCTTCTGGCACCAACAACCATGCCACGTTCAAAGGCACTCAAATCACCTTTCTTCCCCATACTGATGCTCGATTTGAACTGCAGGAGATTGTCTTGACCATGTCTACATGCCTAAATGCACTGAGTTGTCGCCATGTGATTGGCTGATTAGAAATTAAGTGTTAACGAGCAGTTGGACAGGTGTACCTAATAAAGTGGCCGGTGAGTGTATATTTTATATGTAAAATTGGGAAGGGGGAATTTAAACGTAATATTTTGGTGTTTTTTTTTTTTTTACTTTTTATTTCATATTAGCCCCCTTAGGGGCTAGAACCTTGTCCTATGCACCCTAATAGAGCTCTATTAGGGTAAATAGGACTTTACACTCTCCCTGCTGCCCTGTGCTTTGTGCACACAACAGCAGGGAGCTTACCATGGCAGCCAGGACTTCAGTAGCATCCTGGTTGCCATGGTAACCGATCGGAGTCCAGCAATTACACTGCTGGGGCTCCGATCAGAATCTACCACTGCACCACCAATGAAGAGGGGGAAGTGGGGGGGAGGGGACCCTGTGGCCACTGCCACCAGTGATTTAATACTGGGGGGTTGGGGGGGGAGGGCGCACTGCGCCACCAATGATTTAATACTGGGGAGTTGGGGGGGGGAGCACTGCGCCACCAATGAACATTACTATCATTTAATACAAGTGCAGGAGCGGGTGCCGGTGGCAGAATCACATAGCTGGCACCCGACCTGTATGACAGGGAGCTGCGATACTTCGCAGTTAACCCCTCAGATGCTGCACCTGAGGGGTTAACTGCGGTGTATCGCAGCTCCCTGTCATACAGGTCGGGTGCTGGCTATGTGATTCAGCCACCGGCACCCGCTCCTGTACTTGTATTAAATCATAGTAATGTTCATTGGTGGCGCAGTGCGCCCTCCCCTTCTCCACCCCCCTCCTCTCATTGGTGGCAGCGGCAGCAGCAGCACAGGGGGGAGGGAGGGCTTCCTTCTCCCCTGTGCTGCTGAGGGAACATGGAGCGCGCTGAGAGCAGCGCGCATCATGTTCTCTGATACTAGGCTGTGCAGTAGCGCAGCCTAGTATTGGTAACAGGCAAATCCCGGTATTGTATCAATACCGGGACAAAAGTATCGACTGGGTATCAAGAATTCGATACCCGGTACAACCCTAATTACAACAATGCTTAGAGTCTTGGAGATCGCATGACTGCAACTAGAAGATCATGTGATCAAGTCTGGTGTTCGGTTGTCTAAGCAGAAGAATGCTAACAATGGTTACAGTTGCGAGCAGGTGATCAAAAAGGGTATGTTGATACTCAGGCAGCCGGTGGTGCAGTGCAGTGCTGCCCTGTGGTGGGTGCGGTCGGTCTTAAGGTCACGTGACCAGACCTTGGGGATAAGGTGGTCTAGTGAGGTGAGTAGTTGCCATAGGAGCAGGACTCATTGCTCTGGTCACGTGATTACAGAAGTGGGCACATGATCTGGGGAAGGTGTGCGTGCATTCATAGGTTGTATTGGGTTGTTAGGGAAACCAGATGCTTTCAGGCCATTCGATCAAGGATTATGGATCGGATGGCCCAAATGGCCGGTAGCTAACCTTAAAAACAGCTAGGGTGTCTCTATAAGGATCAGATGGAAACCTTTTGCTCTATAGGAAGGGGCTGCAGCCACAATCGGGCGAATACAAGTGAGCGCAGCGTTAGGTCATAGTGTGCGCGGGCCAGGGAAGAGATCGGAGCGCCGGACTGGAGGGCAGCCGCAGTGCAGGACAGGTAAAAAAAGGTTTTTATTTTAACCTTATGTGGCTGGGTGGGCTGATCTGAGGTCTGATGGGGGCACATTCTGCTGATCTGAGGTCTGATGGGGGCACAATACGCTGATCTGAGGTCTGATGGGGGCACATTCTGCTGATCTGAGGTCTGATGGGGGCACATTCTGCTGATCTGAGGTCTGATGGGGGCACATTCTGCTGATCTGAGGTCTGATAGGGGCACAATACGCTGATCTGAGGTCTGATGGGGCACAATACGCCGATCTGAGGTCTGATGGGGGCACATTCTGCTGATCTGAGGTCTGATGGGGGCACATTCTGCTGATCTGAGGTCTGATGGGGGCACAATGCGCCGATCTGAGGTCTGATGGGGGCACATTCTGCTGATCAGAGGTCTGATGGGGCACATTCGGGTGATCTGAGGTCTGATGGGGGCACATTCTGCTGATCTGAAGTCTGATGGGGGCACATTCTGATGATCTGAGGTCTGATGGGGGCACATTCTGCTGATCTGAGGTCTGATGGGGGCACAATACGCTGATCTGAGGTCTGATGGGGGCACAATACGCCGATCTGAGGTCTGATGGGGGCACATTAAGCCGATCTGAAGTCTGATGGGGGCACATTCTGCTGATCTGAGGTCTGATGGGGCACATTCTGTTAATCTGAGGCATGATGGGGGCACAATATGCTGATCTGAGGTCTGATGGCGGCACAATACGCTGATCTGAGGTCTGATGGCGGCACAATATGCTGATCTGAGGTCTGATGGGGGCACATTAAGCTGATCTGAGGTCTGATGGGGGCACAATACGCTGATCTGAGGTCTGATAGGGGCACATTCTGATGATCTGAGGTCTGATGGGGGCAGGGGACTGTTAGTTTAGTGATGTAAAAACTGGGGACAGGTTTCCTTTAACATAGGAGCCCCCTTGTTTTTTACTCCTATATATTACTGCATTATGTGGTAGAGTATTTAGACTAGGGTATGTAGAAAGTCTATTGTACTGTACTTAACAGCATAGATGATCTAGCAGTTTATACAGTCATCTTTCTAATACAATATTATAACCACAACTAGTAGTATGTGCCTGTGAAGTTGGAAACGTGTGTTTGGGAAGCTACTAAGTGGGGGGCCCACTCAAGTATGTTTCGCCCCCCCTGTGCTGGACCTCTAGCTACGCCTCTGGCTGCAGCCAAAGGATGGAATGGCTGCTGTGGAGAAATATAAATATGGGATAATGCTATAAATATCATTAAACAGACATTGTACATAGAGAATTGAATAAAAAGGTAAATGAATAAACAAGTGCATGATGATATGGAATGAAGTGGGAATAATGACATGCAGATATATAAATATATACTGCATATAAAAATAAATATAAATATAAATGTAGAGATTAAAAATCTAGGTAAAAAACTATAGTGAAACAGAAGAAAGGACAGTGCATTTGAAGTCCTGGAGTTGCTATAATACAAATATAAATATAAAGAGGATAAAAATGGATGTAGACATTGAAGCTATTCAAAAATGTACTGTAAATGTATACAAAGGATCACAGATCACAGATTAATCTCAAATTCTTTGTTAAGCCCATAGGGGTTCAAAGAGTTGAGTTTAAATATCCAGTACATTTCACGTCTCCTAAGAGTTTGGAGATTGTTGCGGTCATCCATAAATGTATGTTTGATATGCGTGACCCTAAACCCAGAAAAGGCCAACATGATAGTCAGCAGCATGTCTGGAAACACTAACTTTAGGGAATTTTTTCTTTACATTTGATCATTGTTTCTTCAATCTCTTTTGCAAGGTTTGTATGGTGCTGCCCACATACTAGAGGCCACACAGGCATTCCAAAATATAAATAATATTGGTTGGACCACAGTCCAGATGGTTTTTGATCTGAAATTCCTCCCCACTTCAGCTGTTTTTAAAGCTGGTAGATACACACAACTACATTAACCCCTTCCCGACCAGCGCTGTACATGTACGGCGCTGCGGGAAGTGACTTCCCGACTAGCGGCGTAGTGCTACGGCGCGCTGATCAGGCGGGTGCAGGAGCTGCGCCCGCCGGATCAGCTGCGGGGGGGCGGGCGGCTGTTCCCAGTAGCCGGACCCCTGCTGCATACGCCCACATCGGTTGAAACACCAATGCGGACGTATTAACCTTTCATGTGCCGCGGTCAGCGCTGACAGAGGCACATGCAATGTGGGCGGTGGGAAGAGGTGTCCATCGGGTCCCTGTCACAGCAGCGCGGCTTAGGCTTAGATAGCAGCCGGATGCCTTCCTTAGGCATCCGGCTGCTATCTACAGAAGCCTGTGAGATCCAGCCCCAGCTTCAAAACTTCTAAGTCTTCTAACGTCCTAAAAAAGTAAAATGACATTTATAAAATGATGCCACCATAAAGTAGACATATGGGGAATGTAAAATAATAACTATTTTTGGAGGTATTACTATGTATTTTGAAAGTAGAGAAATTGAAATTTTGAAATTTGCTAATTTTTCCAAATTTTTGGTAAATTTGGTATTTTTTTTATAAATAAAAATGAAATATTTTGCCACAAATTTACTACTGTCGTGAAGCACAATATGTGACGAGAAAACAATCTCAGAATGGCTTGGATAAGTAAAAGCGTTCCAAAGTTATTACCACATAAAGTGACACGTCAGATTTGGCCTAGTCAGACAGGTGAAAACAGGCCCGGGGTTGAAGAGGTTAATAAGGTTGCCAATGTAGCGACAATAAAATACACTATTGCGGACCAAGTAATTGGATTTAGATGAGAGTATCCTCGTACCTCACCATAAACAAATTTGCAAAACTAGGCACAAATCTTGTGCCCATGGCATTCCTCCGTGTTTGGAGGTACAATTTGTCTTGGAATATAAAAGCATTAGGTGACAAAAGGAACCTGATGTTATTTCAGATCCCTCTGTTGTCTACATTTAAAAAGTGTCACATACGTTTGATGCTTAGGTCATGTGAGAGCCAGTGATAATTCTCTTTCAATTCCAAATCTCCAAGGGCCTGTATGAGGGAAGTGGAATCTTTCAGGTAACATGGTAGGCCCAGAACGTATTTTTGTAGTAAGATGTCAATATAGTGGGAAAGATTGCATGTAAAAGAGCAGATGTCTAAAATGATGGGCGGACCGGGAGGGCTGCTGGTGCACTTGTGAATTTTGAGAAGGTGATGAAATGTTGCTATGACTGGATCTGGGACTGTGATATATTCCTTTTCTTTTTTGTGTCCAATGTGTCTCCTGCTGAGGTTATGAGATTGGAGAAGTCCGACTTGTATTGGATGGAAGGGTTCTCGTATAATAGCGTCTGATCATTGATTTAATCTGCTCTGTTTTGGATTACATCCCCTCCTCCCTTATCGGCACTGCAGATGACAATATCTTTATTGGATTGTAAATGTTTCTATCCTCATAACCCCTTAATACTGCCATCTTCTTTTCAGGGCCCTTACCGTACAAATATTTTGATGTTAGCGAGCATCAGGACATTGTATCTTCCACCAAGGGTTCTTGTTTGCCCCAACCTACCATCATAGGTGAATTCGAGGAGACATTGCCCTACTCCATTGCGTCTATTCCGGACGCGTGCTTCTCGTATTTTTCACAGGACCCATTGACAAAATGCCTATTCTTGTCCACAAAACGGACAACAATAGGATATGGCCGTATGGATGCAGACAGCACACAGATTTTTCTCAAGTTTAGCACACATAGAATTGAGTTCTAAACTTGAGAAAATTGTGATTAATTGTTCTGCAAATGAACACTGGTGGGGCTGTCATCATAGTTGTTTCTAGAGAAGAGCGAATCTATTTGCCGCTTTGTAGATTCGTATCGAATCTTGGAAATTTTCTCCTCCAAAGGGAAACCGGATTTTTTCAGATTCACTTCATATTATTCGTAAATCTTCGCAAAATTTTGAACGCTAACGATACGTATGAAACGTACGCATTCTGCGTGAGGCAGGAAAATGACGATATGGCCACGCAAGAGCGGGAAAGTGAAGATACGCCCCACTCAGAACTGGAAAAAAACAGCCCGGCCCACCGGGATCTAACTATTTGCAAGCATAGGGAGTGAAGACTCCTCCCTCAGTACTCCACCCTCCTCTGAACCAGTTTAGACCAGCGCTGAACACTGAGCAAGTAGCAAGCATGGCTAAAGAGCTGCGTCCCAACTGGAACCAGATGGCCTTTGGAGACGAGTGCCCACTCCAGACATCAGGGTGTCACGCTCTGAACTGAAGGCGAGTAACCCACCTACAGTTAGCTGCGCATCATGCAGTTAGCTGCGCATCATGAGGCGTTTCTTCGCCGTCAGGCGGCTGGTGCGTCTGCAGTGGCTGGAGCTTCTGCGGTGGCTGGTGCGGCGGAGGCGGCTGGAGCATCCACTTCGCCGCCCAGGAGGAGATCCACGACAACACCTTCCATAAGGCAGAACCCGATTGTGCCACCATCGGTGACAGCCCATGCGCAGACCCTCTGGGACTATAAAAACACCATGGAGAACTGGGTCATCCAGGTACTGGACCACCCTAGGCCGGGAGATCCTGCATTGGAACGCCGAAAGGGAACGGTCCAGTGGTTTTCCGTTGAGAGGGTCTGGCTTCCTGGCAGATGACGAGGACGGAAAGGAGTATTTTGTGGGCCGCAGGTCGGTGAAACGGCTGTACCTGCACCACCACCACCACAGTCCTTTCAGCTGGGTCAGCTAATGACAACATCGTTTACTTTCTAATCCACAGTGATCCACCAATACCAGCTGCTGTGGAAGATGAAGCCAGCAGCAGCCATGGAAGCTGGGGCTACTTCCCTGGATGCAACCTTGTCAGAACCGCTGCAGCCAGAAGTCCTTAACCCTGCTGTCCCGGCAGGAGAATCCGGAAAAGTGCAAATGGCAGCAGCGCTCACCAGCGTGACCACCACCCGGACCCGGTCAAGTTCGAATTCCGGAAGAAGAGGCCACTGGAGTTCTACTACGGCAGCGAGCGTGGCCTACAAGAGGCAGAAGAGTCCTCTGATGTCGTTTAGCAGCAGTTCCAGTGAGGAGGACTTCAGGTCCCTCATCTGAGGAACCATTCTACTGGCTAGGTGATTTAAAGGACACCTCAGGAGGACCTATGGGAGCCACACCATGGACTGCACCTGACTGGTGAGAGCTAGTTGGCACTTTTTATGTTTGTTTGTTTGTTTGTTTGTATTGCCCCCGTTTGACTCTCACCCAGATGGGCATGGCTGTCAGGACTCCCCCCCATTCTGCAGAAAAGTCCCAGTTGCACCTAAGCGCGCCTATTTTCCTTTTTTCCCCCCTTCTCAGGTTATTTGGGAGCCCCCTTTGCAAAAAGGGTTCTCTATGTGCTGCTATTTTCTATTATGTATGTATTGCCCTCGTTTGATTCTCACCCAGCTGGACATGGTTGTCAAGACTCCCCCCATTCTGCAGAAAAGTCCCAGTTGCGCCTAAGCGTGCCTATTTTCCTTTTTCTCCCCTTCTTGGTTTTCCGTTGAGAGAGGGTCTGACTTCCTGGCAGACGACGAGGACTGAAAGGAGTATTTTGTGGGCCGTAGGTCAGTGAAACGGCTGTACCTGCCACAACCTCATCACAGCCTGTATGTGGGGGATCAGGTGGAGTACACCCCCATGGCGTCCCTGAAAGGCCCCTTTGCAACCGGGGTTACCCTCCTTTCTAAGCCCCTGGTACCTACAACAGAACCTGAAGTGTGGCTGGATGAACCACCAGGTCCAGGACGCTTGCGCTGCCTTCAGGAGTCCCCAGATGGCGTCCTCCGGTTCAGGGAAAAGCCACCGCCACAGCCTCTGATTCCTGGACTGCGAGCACCACCACCACCACAGTCCTTTCAGTTGGGTCAGCTAACGACAACATCGTTTACTTTCTAATCCACGGTGATCCACCAATACCAGCTGCCGTGGAAGATGAAGCCAGCAGCAGCCAGGGAAGCTGGGGCTACTTCCCTGGATGCAACCTTGTCAGAACCGCTGCAGCCAGAAGTCCTTAGCCCTGCTGTCCCGGCAGGAGGATCCGGAAAAGTGCAAATGGCTGCAGCGCTCACCAGCGTGACCACCACCCGGACCCGGGTGTTTGTTTGTATTGCCCCCGTTTGACTCTCACCCAGATGGGCATGGTTGTCAGGACTCCCCCCATTCTGCAGAAAAGTCCCAGTTGCACCTAAGCGCGCCTATTTTCCTTTTTTCTCCCCTTCTCAGGTTATTTGGGAGCCCCCTTTGCAAAAAGGGTTCTCTATGTGCTGCTATTTTCTATTATGTATGTATTGCCCCTGTTTGACTCTCACCCAGCTGGACATGGTTGTCAGGACTCCCCCCATTCTGCAGAAAAGTCCCAGTTGCGCCTAAGCGCGCCTATTTTCCTTTTTCTCCCCTTCTCAGGTTATTTGGGAGCCCCCTTTGCAAAAAGACTTCTCTATTTGCTGCTATTTTCTATTATCCATGTGGATTACACGTTACCTGTTTGGATTACAATATTACCTCACGTGGATTACAATTGAATT
>ONZH01007306.1:0-270000 GCA_900303285.1 Rhinella marina | reverse complement strand
AAAAACACAATTCTGGCAGTATCAGTGGAGGGTATGCCACATGTAAAGGTACTCAGTTAAAGGGGTTGTCCAAGTTATGAAAAAAATATATATAGTACTGTAAGGGCCCATTCACACGACCGTATATTTGCAGGTCTGCATTACTGTGGACCCGCAAATATACGGGGGCCGCCTGGCATGTGTTCCACAGCACTCGGAACACATGCCATGCGGCCCCATTGAAAATGCCTATACTTGTCCGTGCGCACAGACAAGTATAGGACATGCTTCAAAGGAGCCAAGGCACGGAGCTAGCTCCGTGCGGCGGCTCCTGGCCCCATAGAGGTGAATGGGGCCACACCTATTCCGCAATTCGTGTGAATTTGGCCTAAATCTGATGGGCAGCAATATATAAGTTGAACAAGTTTTAGACAAAAAAAAAAATATGTATATATATTACCTCATTTCCCTGCTTCTCTTCTGACTCTTTGTTTACCTGCAGTAATAACAATGTCTGCCCCTCCCCCCTGCAAAGGGAGTGAATGTAAGTGCTGCCCTGAGTGACTTGTCTCCTGCAATACTCAGCATGTTGTATGTGTAGGACTACAAGTCCGAGCTGTACAATAACACTGCTGATGCACACAGGAACTCCCCCCTACCTTTCTTGTGCGATACTCTGCAGGTCTCCTCCAGTGTCAGCTTTGTGTTTCTAGGATGAGAAGGGCAGAACCTATGTGTCTTCACTGCTTGAAGCTACTGTTGTTAAGTCTTGAGCCCTGAGTGTGTTCTGGCTGAAGGGGTTAATGTTTTATCTGGAAGAATCCACGGAGAGAGCAGGAGGCAGGTGAGCAGGGGGCGTGACCAGCACAGTGATGTCTCGTGTACAGGCTCTAATCTACTTGTGCACGAATATTAGAAGAGCAGTGAGAGACACTGATATCATAGGTTATGTGACCCTGAGTGAAAGAGAGGAAACCAGCAGCTTTAGAAGCAGAAAGTGTATGGAAAAGCTGTTGTATTTGATTAGTTAGAAACATAGAAAGGACAGAATAATAACTTGGACAACCCCTTTAAACACAAAAAAAAGCTGTGAAGGCTCCTCTTTAACAAGGATCTGCTTTCATATAGTTATCTGTAAGGCTGTAATCAGCATTAGTCTTTCCGTTCTCCTGCTCCATTATAGAAACAGAAGAATGTAAAGGACGGATTTGCCACGTAACAGAGCCTAAGGACCCCATAGACTATAATGGGATCCTTTAGGTTTCTGTTAAGGTTTTTGAAGCTGAGACAAAAGTCCTGCATGTAGGAAACCTAAAGGACCACATCATAGTTCATGGGGTCCATAGGCTCCGTTTGGCTCAGTTATGTGACAAATCCATCCTTTCCGTACTTCTTTTCCTATAATGGAGTAGTGCCTCCCCAACAACTGGGGTGTGCCTAACCTGAGGTTTGATTCTCAGTTTGAGAAGAACTTTGGTATGCTGTTGCTGTTTTTATAGTCGTAAAGTCTTTATATTGATAGCTTTAAAACTCAGGCTTTTTTTATATTTAATTTGCAGATTATATAAATTTGTATAGCAGCAACTAACATAATCCACCATAATGTCATCATACCATCATATGAGTGGCTCACAAAAACGCAAAAAAAAAGGGAAGATGTACAAAAAATTCAGAAACTCCCAAAAATAAGCAGCTATTTTTCACAGGCTGCTGGTAGTTCTGCAACTACTGAGACTATAACTGGTCATTGTGAGGAGATAACTGAGAGGCCTTCTACTGCTACAGTTACTGAAAGCTCTGAGCTGTTGATGGAGGTGGTTAGTGCCCACAGTGAAACATGTAGCGTTAGTCCTATCATTGAAGAAGAGGAGCCACATACAAGTGCCAGCACATCTGAAGTACAAGAAACTTTAGAAAGTGAAGACACTGGCACTGTCTGTATAGAACATACTTTACTTGGAGAAATGTATGTTACAGATAGGGGACATTTTCCCATTACTATTACAGACCCTAACATAAAAAAATGTATTCTTGCAAATGGCCCCTATAGACCTAAAGGCCCATTTCCCAGAGATAATGATAATAGGTGTTTCTCCGAAAAGTACTACGACAGAATTACAAAAGCAGGCCATAAGATTCCAGTCATGAGGTTATGCTACTCACCAAAGCTAAATGTTGCTTATTGTGAGCCATGCTGGTTATTTGGTGATCGTAAAAAATTAGGCTTTGAACCAGCATGGGCTAAAGGAATACAAAAATGGCAAAGGCTTTCAGCCAAAATACAAATTCATGAAGCTTCCCAAGCTCACATGGATGCTTGTATTGTGTATGATCAATGGAGAAGAAAAAAAACAATAGATGAGGAGACTGAAAAACAAATTTTAAAAGAGAAAAACTTTTGGCGACAAGTCCTTCATAGAATTACCAATGTGACCCTAACAATGGCAATGTCTAATCTAGCTTTCCGTGGTCATATAGAAAAAAAATAGGAGAGAGTAATAATGGTAACTTTCTCTCAATTGTGGAGCTGCTCGCAGAGTATGACCATGTTTTGAAGGAGCTACTCCAGTTACCTCAGGGGACAGCTAAATACCTAAGCCCCAAAATACAAAATTAAATAATAGATATTCTTGCAAAAAAAGTGGAAGAAGGCATTGTGAGTGAAATTAAAGCCTCCAATTTTTTTTCCATAATTATGGACACAACACAAGATATTTCCAAAGTCGACCAATTAAGTCAAATATTCCGATATGTGACAGTAAGCAGAGACAAAAGCCAACAGGCAACTGCTATAAATATACAAGAAGCGTTTTTAGGCTTTCATGTTGTAGAAGACCCTAGTGCTGCCGGACTAGAAAATGACATTATAAAATGTATAGAAAGCAGAAGATTACAGCTATCAAAATGTCGGGGGCAAGGTTATGACGGTGCTGCCACCATGAGTGGAGTATACTCGGGTGTTCAAACTCGAATTAAAAAAAAAAAAGAGAGAGAAATGCCTTGTACATTCACTGTGCAGCTCACAACCTTAATTTAGTTTTGCAAGATGCTGTGAGCCATGTACCTGAGGTGTCCAGATTTTTTGAGTTTTTTTTATTTTTTTTATTTGAAGTACAAAAAGATACATCATAGACATATACTGTACATTTCATTTACATAGATACTTCATTCTTACATTTTATCCTCCCCCCGCCCACAGCCACCCTTCCATCTCTCGTGCTCTTTTGTTTCCTTATTATTTTATATATATATTGGGTATGTTTTGGTCATTTTTATTTGCCATTCCTGGATTTCTATGTTATAATTTGTTTTTAGGAAAGTTCCCCATTTATTTTTGAACCATCTACAGTCGTCCTTTTCCCTATCATAAGCTTTTGTCCCGGCCTCAGATCTCATTATTTTGAGTAGTACGTCCATGAGGGTCTTCTTGGATGGAGGTCGAGGATCTATCCAGTTGATTAGAATGGCTTTCTTAGCAGCCAGCAAGATTGTGTTTGTTATTTCCCAGATTTTTTTTTGGTATTGCCGGTCATTGTAGTGAAATAACATTCGCCACATATCTCAGATTTTTTGAGGTGATACAGAGTTTATATGTTTTTTTTGGAGAAAGTATCACCCGATGGTCTGTTCTTCAGTCACTAACCACTGAATCCTCTGTCACCCTAAAAAGATTGTGCCCTACACGATGGTCATCCCGTTATGACTCACTGCTTGCCCTGCGCTTTCGCTTTGTTGATGTCCTTAAGGCACTGTCTAAATTAATACTGACTTCTACTAAAAGTAAAGAGAGGGAAGAGGCCAGAGTCCTTAGGAATAAAATTGAGTCGTTTGAGTTTGTCTTCCTACTTGTTCTACAGAGCAAAATACTTGACAAAATAAATTCAATATCAAAGGTTCTGCAGTTAGAACATATGGATCTGTGCAATGCTGCCCATTTAATTCATAATGCCATTGAAGCTCTTAGCAACTACAGAGACCAATTTGACGATGCTAAAACAACTGCCATCACACTCGCAGAGAAATGGGGAATTCCTGCAGTGTTTGTGAATAAAAGAGTGTCCAAAGTAAAGCGCTATAGTGATGAGCTATGTTTGGACGAAAGACTGCAAGACCCAGAGAAGAGATTTAAAACTGCTATTTTTTATGCTACTTTAGATGTAATAACATCCCAGTTGTCAAGCAGATTTGGTAGCATGAACACTGTAGTTGAAAGATTTCGGATCATTCAGCCACGTGTGCTGGCAACTGAATCAGATGATAATTTGTTTCAGTCCGCACTGCAATTTCAGCAGTTTTATCAAGATGACATATCTCCAGATTTTCCAGGGCAGTTGGTTAGTTTCCGTAACACACTACAAAATGAGATCTCTGAGCTCCAGACAGTTAAAGATTTGGCACACCTTCTTATAATTGACAATGCTGCTTTGTCATCTACCCTACCGGATGTATGTACAGCTTTACTACTTTTCCTCACATTACCAGTAACGGTGGCATCTGCAGAAAGATCATTTTCTAAATTATCCCTGATTAAAAATTACTTGAGAAACAGCATGTCACAACAACGGCTTTCTGGCCTTGCCCTTCTAAGCATTGAGAACGAAAGAGCAAGAAAACTGGACATTCCAGCCATTGTTGACAAATTTGCTGAGTGTAAAGCAAGACGGCGCAACTTCTAGCATTATGTATTTTGCGTAAGTGAGCAGTTCGTTGGGTACAGGGAGTTGTACTATAAAAAAGTTCCTACTAACCCAGTTCAATTTGTTCAATTTGTTTTACTAAACAGTTAACTGCTTTGGTTTCACTATTATTTTAATTGCCTTCTTTTTGATAACAATGATAAAGAATTCTGATGTCCTTAGACTCAAACACAAAAAACTCCTTTGAACTATTTGAAAGTAGCACTATTTTCTGCACAAGAGCTGTCTATCAAAAAGAAGGCAGATGTTACCAACATCAATATACTTAGTATAATTACTAAATGCTACCATTTCCTTTCCTACAGTGAAAAATTGGTTCCTTTATAGTTGATGCCTCCTCGTTGGACTGGTTAATTTTGACGTTTCGTTTGGATTTCTGTTCTGGTTAAGAAGCATGACTATTCACAATCAAATTTCCATAAGTAAAAAAAATAATATATAAAATTTTTATCTAATGATGTGCCAGACTGAAAGCTAATATATTGCAATTACCATCTTTTTAATTGTAGGTGACTTCCCAAGATATGGGTCCAGAAGGTTTGCGCCTTTTGAGGGGAATTTTTGTTCCAGAATACTCAAACTTTTTTTTTCTATATTTTTATTAAAAAAAAAAAAATTAATCATCTACCTCTACATTAATATTTCATTATGCGGCGGGGGGGGCAAATTAAAAGTTTGCCCTGGGGCCCATAGACCTCTAGTTATGCCACTGTTTCAATCATATTTTATTTTGCGGCCTACAGCAAGCAGTGAAGCCGCGGCCTAAATTTCCGGACGCCGGGAGACGGACACCTTTAAACAAGCTTAAACAAAGGCTCTCAAAGAGGAAAGTGGCCTGATCCACCACCGTATCACCTCCAAAGACTGTAAGCAGAGATAACAGTTGTTCTTTATCATATATTTGCTTAGAAACCGCCGATCTGTATTTTCCCGCCAAACGGACCCTCTCTTTCCGGTAGTAGATTGAGATATCTGAAGCACAGCCGCCTTCTTGGCATATACCTGAGAGGTAATTAAAACTAAAAAAAACTAAAAACTAAAGCTTTTCTGGTAATAGATAGGATTTACTCCTACATATCAAGCATAACAGAGCTATTGTGGCCCTTATCCCATCTAAACTACAGTCTGAAACTGTAGGCAACACTCCTATATAAAGTGCCTAAAACGAACTTTATGATCATTTAGTAACCACACAAAAAGTGGTCACATCCAGCATTCAGGAGGCAACATGGGGAAACACAAAAACTCAAGAGGACTGCAACAAACCCCTTAAGACTCCCAACAAGTCTACCGATTCCTCCAGATTGGTAAAGAACCCAAATAGAGACTCTTCACAACAATCCTCATGGTCAGACAGTGAGGAGGAAGAACAAAGCCCAAACATGGCTAAACTTAAAGAATATATTAAAGCGCTCCCTACCACAGCCAATTTAAAATCTCTTTTTAAAGAATTTTCCACGTCTATTAAAGAGGAACTCTCTGACCTAAAAATGACATCAAACAGATTTCCCTATGACGAAATAGGAGACTGGACAACTCTAAAAGACAAGGACTCTACACACCGCCCATGCTTCCAGCGCTCAACCCCTGGATCCAAAAGACCCCTTCATCCAACAGAAAGCATCGGACCAGTGATTCTTCTCCTCCTCCAAAACCGCAGAAGAATGGAAGAACCCCTAAAGATGGATGAACTTTCCCTACATTCATATGTGGGCCTAATTAGATGGGGTAATTTACCTACTTGAGTTGTAGTAATCTTGACTTATAATTGCAATCCTTTTTCTCTTTTCACCAATAACCCTTGTTCTTGCCTCCAATCCTTGTATCTATTCGCTCATCATATTAGATGCTGTCACACACACACCTTATGTTCTTACTTTCTACCTCTAATTTCATCTCTTAGCTATTGTCTATTATATCTTTACCTTTATTTGATTATTTCTGGGGATCCTTCGTCCCTCCACAATCCTTCCAGAGGAACCTCCAGTTTGAGCTATCAAATTTCTGGCTCCTTGGTGTAAAAGGGCTCTATACACAGAGAGCCGGTTGCTCTTATACATAACACTGTCAACTTGTTCTAAATTGGAACCTGACGGTTTATATCTAACAGCATAAGTTTGCTAACACATTCTGGTTGTATCCATGTTGTTTATCTTAGTTTGGTTTTATCTGTTTAGTTTATGCACCACAAACTCCTGCCTGACCAATCAATACATTTACCTCTCTTCATTATACTATGACGGAGCTAAGAATAGCATCATATAATGTAAAGGGGTTGAGCAACCCCAGAAAAAGATCTTATCTAATACAGTTCTTAAAAAGTAACAAGATTGACGTAGCCTTCATACAAGAAACCCATTTCAAAAAAACCTTCACTCCCATATCTAAATGCCATACCTATTCAACATGGTACAATGCCACTACCCCCATTAAAAAACGAAAGGGAGCTTCTATGATTACCAAAAACACTCTAGATTTTAAATTAGTAGACATCAACACTGACCGTGAGGGAAGATTCATTTTTGTAAAGGGCTATATTCAGAATCAGATGATAACATTTGCCAATGTCTATTCTCCTAATAAAGATCAAGCCAATTTTTTGAGGTTCATTATGTCTAGGCTAGAATCCTTTGTATAAGGAATGTGGATATTTGGGGGAGATCTTAATGTTGTCCTAGAACCTTCAGTTGGCTCCACAAAGGGCACGACCTCAATATCTCAAAGAAGCTTAAGGGCCATCAAAAGACAACTACATAGCTTACAACTGGTAGACTTCTGGCGTTACGTTAATCCTGGAGAGAGAGATTACTCTTTCTTTTCGAACACCCAAAACTCATATTCACGTATTGACCAACTATACATGGACCAAAGACCCATTAACACATGTCAATTATCATAAAGATTCACTAATTTATGAGTAAGAATAATGATAATTAGTGTTAAAGAAGTTTTCTGTGAATTAAATATTGATGATCTATCTGCAGGATTTTGTAGGTCGTTAAAGGGAATCTGTCTCCAGCGACCTCCATATCCTTCTATTTGCATAGACACATAGCTGTGGTTCACTATTTTTCTTTTATTGATCCGTGGATCTGTTCCTGAATTATGATAGTTTTTCTTAATATTCAAAATAGGCTTTTGGTGCAATGAGGGCATCACCATTACTCTTGTTGTATCTAAATTCCACTCCTTTCTGTGGCCAGCCCCTCCCTCACTGCATTGTCAGCGCCAGGCAGTGGCAAAGCAGCCAGGGAGGGGCTGGCCACAGAAAAGAGCAGAGCCTGGGTGCAACCAGACCATACTTTATTGCTGGGGATCCAACTTCCAGCACTCCTCCTGATCAGCTATCGGCCTCCTCCTTGGTCTGTGAGGTCATATCCTTACATCGCAGTGTATGGCACTGTGCTTGGTATACCATAAAGTCGCACCGCTCCAATGTCTACCCTTAAAGGGGTTGTGCCATCTCAGACAATGGGGCCATATCGCTAGGAGGGATCCCAGCAGTGGGACCCGCATCTACATTGAGAACGAAGCGGGGAGCTCTGTGCCTGGAGGACCTTGGGTTTCCCGGGGTCCGGCCACCACCAGGCACAGCTCCCCGCTGCTCCCATAGAAATGAATGGGAGTACACCACACATGCGCGGCCACTGCTCCCATTCATTTCTATGTAGCCGATGGAAATAGCCGAGCCAGTGCATGCGCCCTCCTTCTCTTTTGGGGCCCCGTTCTCGATATAGGTGCGAGTCCCAGCACCACCATTCACTCACTGAATAATACCATCAAACCAAATCCTGACCCAAGTACTCGATGCTCTGCACTGATGAGGGGCAATCACCCCGAAACAGCTAATTATTATCCAAGTCAAGTCTCTGGCTCCTTAACCCTTAGACACGTGCGGCGGGCGTCATGGCCGGCAAGTCTCTGCTGTTTCTAACAGCAGAGACTTGCGGCTACTTACCCCATCGGCGGCGTCTTGCTGGGCCTTTAGATGCCGTGATCACACGTGATCACGGCATCTAGTTGCGTCTCAACTAGATTGTGTGGCCAATCGGGGTGTCTGTAAATCCCTGATTGCTCATAAAGAAAAAAAAAAAAAATATATATATATATATATATATATATATATATATATTAGCTCATATTTGAGCTTTAAAATAATCACAAAAAAAATTAAAAAATGTAAAAAAATATATAAAAAAATAAAAAATATATAAAAGTTCAAATCACCCCCTTTCCGTATAATTAAAAAATATCTAAATAACAATAAATATAGACATCATGGGTATCACCGTGACCGAAAACGCCCGTACTTTTAAAATATAAAAAAAATTTCCAATACGGCGAATTTTGTGTCGGAAAAAAGCATCCAAATGGCGATTCGCTGTTTTTTGTCGCTTTTTTTTTTCTAAAAAAAAATTTAATAAAAAGTGATCAAAAAGTCATACACAACCCAAAATGGTATCAATAAAAACTTCAGATCGCCCCGCAAAAAATGAGCCCCCATACAGCTCCATACACATAAATACCAAAAAGTTATAGGGGTCAAGATTTGACAACAACAAAAAAAGGCCAACTTTATAATTATTTTATCACTATCAAAACGCAGGAAAAACTATACATATTAGGTATCGCCGGATTCATACTGACCAGTAGAATGAAAGTAACTGGTCAGTTTTAATGAACATTGAACGCTGTAAATAAGAAACCCGTAGAACTGTAGCGGAATAGCGTTTTTTTTTTTGCAATTTCACCCGATTTGGAATTTTTTTCCCGCTTCCCACTACACCATATGCAATATTAAATGGTGGCGTTGGAAAGTACAACTTGTCCCGCAAAAAACAAGCCCCATACAGCTATGTGAACAGAAAAATAAAACAGTTATGGCTGTTTGAAGGCAGGGAGCGCAAAACGAAAATGCATAACCGAAAAAACCTCCGGTACTGAAAGGGTTAAAAGGTTGAACATTGACTTATAGGATAGCTTCCTTACATCTGGTAGCATTAGAGGCAGAGCTTGCTAAGAACTCATTTGCATCCCCTTCTTCTTAACACCTCCTTATGGTTCCTGAGTAATACCACCATGCTCCCCTCCATGGCCTCCAGTACCAGGAGCTCAGCAATCAGGGACGGACTGGGAACTTAAAGTGGCCCTGGAAAAAATAGTTAAAGTGGCCCCATTTTGTAGACAGGTCTGTCAATGCAATTTAGGATAAGTCCCAAAATAGGACTTAATACTCAGTTGTCTGTGGTGTTCAAATTATGTTAAATTTTCCCCTTCATGGTAAGAGGGTTCGGCCATAGCACAAGAAATTCACGTTCAGTCTCATCAAAGCTGGTCATGCAGATCTCTCCTGGTCACACCCAGAGAGCTAATTTTATTTGAAATAAATGATGGTGTAATCACACAGCCAATGGCATACATATTACCTTATCTATCTGGGAAATTCCATATGCATATATTAACTTCTGCTAAGTTCCTCTTTTCCTATAGCCATATCAAGTGATTATGAGTCATTTTTATTTTTAAGGCATACGTGACATCTAATGGAGATTAGAGATTAGAAGATATAAGAGATATGGATATAAGAAGATGGAGACCACCTGATAATGAAATACAACCCTAGCACAATTTTGTTCATCAACTAAATTTCTTTAACATTTTCCTCCTCTTGAACATAATTTGCTAATTATTTAAAGAGAGTTTCCTAATTGACTATATTCAGTTCAAACCAGGTCCTATGGGCCGTCCATTAACTAGGGTGTATTGATCAGGACAGACCCTATATCATCAATGCAGATCTTATATCTGTTTTTCGATGGGATGGAGAAGGAGACACAAGTAAATAAGTGTCTTCCTCCTCTTGTACACAGCCTGCTTAGGTATCCAGAGGACTCCCCCAATGACTACATTCTGACTGGATTCCCCAGATCAGGGCTGATAAGCCATTCATCATCTATGGTAGACTCCACTGGACACTCAGCATTTTCCCCTGCACTTTCCTTTAAGTTATTCCCTGCACGGCACAGGGGCACACACAGAAGCAAGGTAAATGTCCAATAATCATCAGAGTTCAAAGTTGTCATGGCTAGGCTTCCATAGTTCTCATCTGAATCATCAAGTTCAGTATTTGCAGGTTGCATTAATGTGTATATGTATATTCCCCTCTTGTAGATTCTCCATGATTCAAATTCAGTATACAGGTTATCATTACAGTCAGGTGATGATGATAATATCTTCTTTCTGACCTTACTGCCAATTTAATCAGAAACAACAAATTTAGTATTCTTTTACAAAGAGAGAATCAACCATCAACCTATCATTTTACTTAACTAAATCAGTTAAATTGGTTCAATCAACACAGCAAATCAGTCTAATCAATGGACAATTCTTTCTTAGAATTAGCAACTCTATAAATCTCCCTTAACCTCTTAGCATGTTCCACTTCAGCAGCCACCCAAACCATACCATCCCCATCATGGCATGTGCATGGCCTGGTCTTTTTCTTTTTCTCAATAAAATCTGCTCCGGTACACGCTGTAATGGAACACCTCTTTTCTTTTTTTTTCTCTTCAAACTCAGTGATGATTAGCTAAGGTGCAGACCACTGAGCGGCAAGATGGCAGCCATCTAGATGCATCCGTTTCGCATACACATCATCATTTTTCGATTGCTTGATACTTGCCAAGTGGGTTGCTACTCTTTCAGTATGTTATAAACCAGCCAGTTATTAAATCTGTTTAAGACTTTGTTAGTGAAGTTAGGACACAAATTACAACATAATGAACATAACGGGGCAAAGATGTAATACTCAGACTTTACTCAATAATCCAATCCTGATTAAACAATATCCAAGTGAATCCACACCACCTTTCCTCTCACAATGTAGATTATTTGCTAATTCTGTAATCTCTCATTATTCTGCAAACTTCATAAGCATTAAGTATATTATCAATGTAAATATGTTTGGCTTCACCAATGTTGGAATGGTGAACACAGCACTCAGTAGGGACCATCAAATCTGGGATCCAAACTTTTCCCTTATATGAACTAGGTACTAGTCTTTATGTCCAGATCTAAAAAGGAATCACACATGTTTATGTTCAACAGTTAGAGCTCATTTGTAAGGGCTCCTACCACTTTAGGAATGATGAAAAAGGCTTGTTCTACATCCAGTATTCCTCTACTTACTACCTCAGCCAGCATCTTCTTATACTCTTGCTTTTTACTACAGGCCAGGTGTTTCCTAAAAAATAGATCAACATAGAAAAGGACATATTCATACTGCCCCACCTTTGGAAACTTAATGCAGTCCATCTGCGATCTCTGAAATAGGCAAGATGGCCTAGGTATACGCCTTTCTGGAAGTCTCAAGGTTTTTCCAACATTACAGGCACACATTATGTAAGGACAAACCTGGTGGCAGTGCTGCTGGACCCCTGGAATTCCCACCATCTCTCCTCCTGACACATACATCAACCCATGTGCTGAATTCATTATCAACAGGCAGAGAGCACTTGAGAAGGCACCATTTTACCTACCCTCCAGAGCTTGTCATCACTCATTGCTCTTACTTTAGAGGTCTTCTGGGCCTGGGTTGGCCGAGTCACGTAAACCTTAGGTTGGCTTAATGGCTGGAGGTCTGCAGTTATAGCAGTTTAATCTCCCAAATTCATGGGTTTCCCATGGATGCAACAAAACCTCTGTTCCCCCAGATCAGACCATAATCATGGAAGATACCAAAGGCATATCTGAAATCTATATGAATGTTAGTTATCTGACCACAACCATCTTACCAGCCTCAGTGAGTGCCTTCAACTCTACCTCCTGTACTCACATTACAGAAGGGAGTGGTATTTGGGTGACAACATCAGTTTAGGCAGTTTGGTGCTTAGAGCTCTTCCTCTATTTGACCCGTTGATCATGTGCTGGGTGTTTCGGGGCAGAGCAGGGCTGCAGGGTCTTATCAGACCCTAATTAGCTCTGCTTGTGTAGAATGTCCCCACAGGGAGCTCTTTTCCCCTTTAACTGGGGCTCCTTTGGATGCTCCAGTTACAATAAAAAAAGTGCTAAATAAAATAAAAATGGTTAGAGTCCCAAAGAGGGGGAACATACTATGTGGCAAAAAAAAAAAAAAAGTAGAAAAAATATAACATGTAAAGTAAAAGAAAAAAAACGGCCATGTCATATATATATACATATATATAGAGAGAGAGAGATAAAATGATACAAAATAGGCAACCCACATTAATAATTTACTTTGGCGTCAGTCTACATATTAAAAAAATAAACTACAGTGTAAAGACTAAATATTTTTTTCAATTTTTTTTTTTTAGTTTTCCCAAAATAAAACTAAAAAGGAAAAAATGTCTAAAAAAGTAATAAAAAGCCCTAGATGTCACATAAAACTTTATTTTGACAGTCCAACTAATAAAAAAGTTGGGATGGTTAAACCACCAAGTGTGCTAAATAAAAAAAAGGTCTGGTCATTACAGGGAACTGTACAATGCTGCCCTTACTGACTGCAGCATATAAAGTGACAGACCCGCTGATTTCAATAGTAACTGTAACTTCCCTTTAATGACCAGGCCTGAAAAGGCCTTAATGGGAACCTGTCACCTGCACTGAGGGCAGTATAGTGTAGTAACAGACCAGCAGTACATTATACCACCTCAGCAGAGCCAAATAGAACAGTGCAACAGAAAATACTGCCCGAGCAGCACAAAATAGCTCCCTAAAAACTCCCCTCTGCCCTCTGTGCAATACAGTTGAATTCAGGAGTCAGGAGGCATTTTTAATGGCACTGGGGGCATTTTTACTGGCACATGGGGGCACTGGGGGCATTTCTTACTGGCACTGGGGGCATTTCTTACTGGCACATGGGGCATTTCTTACTGGCACATGGGGGCACTGAAGGCATACTAAACCAGCATGGCTACCACAGCATCTTGCAGCGGCATGCTATTCCATCCGGTTTGCGTTTAGTTGGACCATCATTTATTTATCAACAGGACAATGACCCCAAACACACCTCCAGGCTGTGTAAGGGCTATTTGACTAAGAAGGAGAGTGATGGGGTTCTATGCCAGATGACCTGGCCTCCACAGTCACCAGACCTGAACCCAATCGAGATGGTTTGGGGTGAGCTGGACCACAGAGTGAGGGCAAAAGGGCCAACAAGTGCTAAGCATCTCTGGGAACTCCTTCAAGACTGTTGGAATACCATTTCAGGTGACTACCTCTTGAAGCTCATCAAGAGAATGCCAAGAGCGTGCAAAGCAGTAATCAAAGCAAAAGGTGGCTACTTTGAAGAACCTAGAATATAAGACATATTTTCAGTTGTTTCACACTTTTTTGTTAAGTATATAATTCCACATGTGTTAATTCATAGTTTTGATGCCTTCAGTGTGAATCTACAATTTTCATAGTCATGAAAATACAGAAAACTCTTTGAATGAGAAGGTGTGTCCAAACTTTTAGTCTGTACTGTATATATGTATAAAAATCCAAGAAAACCATTTCCCCTGATGTGTCCTGCCATCTAGGATGGTGCTTGTCCTGACACACGCTTCAGCATGCTTTTGTCCAGGGGTGGCATCATCACTGTGGGACCGTACATTTATACTGCTCGTAACTTGTTCCAATGATAAATAATTACTCACACATGTTGTCAGATCCAGTGATAAATCATATTTCAGGCCACGGCATAACAGAGCGGCCCATGTGATGTGTCACATGTGCACAACATATGAGCAGATCATAAAAGTAAATACCAAGCCAGAAAACTTAGGGACAAATTTATAATTACAGGAGTTTTCCTAGATTTTGATACTCAGGATAGGTCATTAGTATCTGATTGGTGGGAGTCCGACATCCGGTACCCCCACCAATCAGCTGTTCTAAAAGGCATCGGCACTTCTGTGCTTACCAAGCACAGCGCCGTACATTGTATAGCTGCTGTGCTTGGTATCTCAACTCAGTCCCATTTATTTCAATGACCTATCCTGAGTATCAAAATCCAGGAAAACTCATTTAAAATCTGAAAAAGTCACAATTCACAAACTGCATGTTTATCATCTTCTATGCCAGTTTTTTGGCACAGAACACTGAAATCTATGCTAGCCAGTTCAGGCCATCCAGTAGTCTTTACATGGAATAACATCTAATAGTGTTTTATTTATTTTATTTTACTCACTGACATTTTGCAGTGCTTTACAGACATTAGCATCACTCTGTCCCCAATAGGGCTCACAATCTAAGTTTCCTATCAGTAAGTCTTTGGGGTGATTCATTGTGCACAATGAATACATAAATATTTAAATTAAATGATTAATTATAACATAATTGCACCACTTTAATGATAATTAATGCATCCTTGTGAAGCCAGGAACAAAGACAATAACACCTACACCATCTACCCTTCATTACTTCCAAAGCAGGGCCCTCCATTCCCTGTCCAATGCAACTTTGCTGGCTTGCCTCAGAGCATCACCAACACAGAAATACCTAATATTGGTAGTCTGGAAGTATACTCTAACCACTCACCACCCAATTATGGCTGACATTTTAACAAAAAAAACTGGTAAATACAGCCCTGTATGTTAAAGTGTAACCTACACAGGAAAATTGTTTAAAAATGTTAATGAACCTCAATTAAAAAGAATGATAAGGAAAGTGTGGTTAATGTTGATCCACAGTGAAAATCAGCCCAAAAGGCTAACACTTTGCCTACTTTGAGTTCAATATGGTGCCCTACCTACCAAAATGGATATCTATCATGCAAACCAGCAGGTACTTTCTGATGTGGAATTTGCCTTGTCAATTTGGGATAGGCTTAACAGGACGACTCACTTCCTTTGGAACTGAAGTTATCAATCATCCATCCACTCACAGGCTAATAGTCAAACTGAGCATACTAATAAAATCTTGGAACAGTAATTGTGGTGTTACATAAGTTATCTCATGGATAAATGGATGACTTGATTTCTTCCTACTGCATAATTTGTTTCTAACAACTCCTAACTGTAACAGCGGCTGCTGTGCACCGCTGTTCCCCTGCTTACCGCCGCGGTCCTGGGCGTCGTGTTCAGCGGTGATCTGCTGCTTATGTTTTCCGTTCACTGCTGCAGTCCTGGGCTCTGTTTGCGCAAGTGCTGTTGCCAGTGGCGTAACTAGACTATAATGGGATCCAGTGCAAACTTTGGATCAGGGCTCCCCCTCCCGCAATTTATACAAAGAGGTGGCAAACTTTTACATAAGTTATCTCATGGATAAATGGATGACTTGATTTCTTCCTACTGCATAATTTGTTTCTAACAACTCCTAACTAACAGCGGCTGCTGTGCACCGCTGTTCCCCTGCTTACCGCCGCAGTCCTGGGCGTCGTGTTCAGCGGTGATCTGCTGCCTGTGTTTTCCGTTCACTGCTGCAGTCCTGGGCTCTGTTTGCGCAAGTGCTGTTGCCAGTGGCGTAACTAGACTATAATGGGATCCAGTGCAAACTTTGGATCAGGGCTCCCCCTCCCGCAATTTATACAAAGAGGTGGCAAACTTTTTTTTTAAACTAAGCCCAATGCATGGCTTCACTCACCCAGTCCTAACTAATAAAATCTGGTCCTACCTCATACAGGGTGTCGCTGGCATCGGCGTGATGTCCACTCGATCCTGAAGAGGTTCTCTGTGGTGATAGAGAAAAAAAGAATAATCACATAAGGAAGGGATGGTGACTGCCCCTGTGAAATCAACAGCCGGGGGCACAGTGCTGGCCTGTAAGACTGAGCTATGCCAATGTATAGCAGGGTAATCTAGGACATTTCCCCTAAGTGCTACCACACAGCACTAATACCCACATTGTGCCCCTCATAGTAGTTATGTCAGATATGTGCCCCCTCATAGAAGTTATGCCCACATATTGGCCCCCGCACAGTGGTTATGTCCAAATATGTGCCCCCTCACAGTAGTTATGCCCACATATGTGCCCCCTCACAGTAGTTATGCCCACATATGTGCCCCCTCACAGTGGTTATGCCCACATATGTGCCCCCTCACAGTGGTTATGCCCACATATGTGGCCCCTCATAGTAGTTATGGCCAGATATGTGCCCCCTCACAGTAGGCATTCCCAGATATGTGCTCCTCACAGTGGTTATACCCAGATATGTGCCCCCTCACAGTAATTCTGGACAGATATGTGCCCCCTCACAGTGGTTATGGCCATGTATGTGCCCCCTCAAAGTAGTTATACCTAGATATGTGCCCCCTCACAGTGGTTATACCCATATATGTGCTGCCTCCCCCTTGCCCCTGCGCTCCCCTTGCCTCTGCGCACATTACACATAGTTGAAGAGCGCTCTGACAGGGCCCGGCACACTGTACTTCATGCCGGGCCCTGTCAGAGCGCTACCATTACAAGTGACTGCAGCAGACCCCCTCCCCCACCAGGCCCGGTCTCTGCGCACATTACACATTACCCTCTGTGACCGCGATCGTTACCCCTCTGGCTGTTACTCTGATCCGCTCCAGAGTTTCCATTCAGCCCAACATGCTACAACATGCTTGTTCCTTGCATCACTCCCTCTGGGCCGGAGCAGGTTTGATCATGTGACCATGTTAGATCATGTGGGTTGGATTATGTGTCCTCATTGACCAACCCTGGCCCTCCTGATCTTATATAAGGGGCTCAGCCCTCTTCCCAGATGCCTCAGTGTCAAGGTCCTTGTATCTTGCCTTTGGTTGCGCTTGTTCCTGTTTGTGTTCATGTGTTCCTAACTCCTGCTTGTGTTACCGGACTCCGCTACCCACCTGATCCCTGCCTGCCTGCACTGACTCTCTGGTTGCTGACCCGGATTGCCTGACTTGTACCTGTGCCGCCTGTCCTGACCCACTGCCTGTCTGACTACGCCTCTGCCTCATGCTTTGGTCCCGCATTGTTGCTCCTGGTAACGACACGGCCCTCTGACCACCGCTGTACCTCTGGTACCTTCGCAGGTACCTCCTGGTCCTCCTGGACCAGCTGCCTCATGTTCCAACCCTCCTCAAGAGGTAGCGACCTGGTGCTCCCCTCGGAAAGTCTATCCCCACCATCAGGGGTATTGTGAAGATCGAGGGGTTCACTTAGACAACGCCCTTAGAGGAGGTACGGCACGAGGCACAGTGGGCCCGCACCCACTGATTCATGACACTAACATTTCTCAGAATTTTTCCTTCCCTTCATGCCATTACTGATAGGCTAACAAGCCAGTAACAAATTCAACAGAAGTTGGCAAATATTCTTTGTGAAGCCCATGATTGCTTTGGATAGACATTGCAAATATTTTCCATCTTTTGCTATAAGAGATCAGGTATGTCTCTTCACAAGACATCTGATGCCCAGAACACCTTTGCACTAATTTGGTCAGAAATTAATTGGACCTTTTGAAATTTTATCTGAAATTAATAATGTAGATTTTTGTTTAAACATCTGGACTCTATGATGATTAATCCTGTTTTTACTCTTCGCAAGCCTTTTGTAGAAAATCCATTCCCAAAACATAACTCACTCCATTACAGGTCATAGATAACAGGAGTATGTTGTAGGAACAATTCCCAGATTCTATGAATTTTCACACTCAATTACAGTACTTGGTTTGGTGTCAGATATGGTCCTGAAGACTACTCATGTGAACCTGTGCTTGTGAGGAATACTTATGGTGTCCATTTGGTAAGAGAATTCATTGTTGTTACCCAGGCAAGCTTGGTCAAGTACTGTCCACAGAACGATCTTTGAGAGGAAGGAACTAAGCTCAGCTACACTTAAACACTAGAACTATGGACTTCTTAAAGGGTTTGGCTGGTGTCCTATATTAAGGACCTATCTTATACTGTAACTGCTGACGTCCAATCAATGGCCTGAACAGTAATGTGTCAGAAAGCAAGTGATTTTTTTTTGTTGCTGTTTTGAAAACGGTTCAGGTTCTCACTCATTTTGAAAGGGGTTGGCCATTTTCCTATATTTATGATCTATTCTCAGGATGGATCATCAGTATCCATTTGGTGGGATCTGACTCCTAGCACCACCGCCCCCAATCAACTGTTCGAGGAGAAAACAGCGCTCGTGTTTACTGTTTATCTTTTTGCCGTCGACATTGCAGCAGTGAGCAGGTGTAATTGGAGATCCCATTCAATTCAAGGGGAGGGCTTGCCCTGATTAGCTAATCCAGGCTGACAGACAGCCTGGATTAGCCAATCAGTGCTGCAGCAAGCAGGGAGGTGCCCTAGCAGAACTGCATTCTGTCCTGGACTGTGAGAGAGGGTGGTTGGGTGTAAAAATGTCTGCCAGGCAAACAATCCTAGGGAGTCAAGGGCAGTGAAAAATCAATCAGGGACAATCAGAAATCAATTGATCAATCAAGCATATTGCCAGGGACAGTGAAGGGAAAGGCTAGCATTTCAAAGAATAATTGTGTGTGTTGTGTACAAAAGAGAAAAGCAGGGCAGTTGACAGACAAAGAAGAGGCAGGACTTGTTGATGGCTATGCCAGCTATCAGAAGTGCAAGTGCATATCAAAAGCAGCTCCCTGTAAGCAAATACTTTCATTTTGTTTCCCCATTTTCACAAAATCCTTTTTTGGGAGGTTCAATATGTTGATTATATCTGTGATTTCTTGACCGGCCTAAAAAAACACCTGAATATCCAGGCAATTTTTTGTGATTTTATGCACGTGGTTTAGTGACCCTAACTTTTTTATTTATTTGACTACCAAAATAATTTTTGCGATTTTCTTTGTTTTACTTGACACATAGGACTTTTTATTAGAATATTTTTGGAGATTTTTTTTGGGGGGGAAACCCGCTAATTCATATTAAAAAGTAATTTTTTAATTATAGCTTTTTATTTATTAAATATTAAAACTGACACAAAAATTAATTACAATGGGTTCTCTATTTTTCCCTATAATTGTGATATATACCATGTATAGCGACGGCATTTTTACATTTTTTTTTTGTATTTTATTTTTTTTACTTCTATTTTAATTTTTTTGGCAAATAATATGTCATTAAATATGTCATTATGTCATTAAAAGACCTCTGGAGGACATTGACTTTTTTTTTTACTTTTCTCTTTCACTGTTTCCACTGTAACTGGGGCATCTATAGGAGCTCCAGTTACAGGGGAAAAAAGCCCCCTGTGGGGGAATAACACACAGGCAGAGCTGATCAGGGTCTACTTAGAGCTCTGCTCCTGCCCTGAGACACCGGCGGTCACGTGACCGACGGGATTAACAGAGGAAGCAGCTCTCCCCCCTGTACCTGGAAGCCGAATCAGGGTGCTGATGAGGTGGCAACATCAGAGGAGGAAGGTGATGGCAGCAGCAATAAAGAGCTGGCTATGCCGCTAATGCAATGGGTGGGTTAGGCCCAAAATGTGCCACAGCGAAGGCCAGCTCAGCTGCCTCTACCCATGGGCATGTATCTCCCATCTGGTAGTTTTTCTCCACACTGCCAGAAGACAAAAACATTGCTTTGTGCAAGCTGTGCAAGAGTAAAATAAAATATGGGCAGGCAAACACAAATATAGGCAGCACAGCTCTATTAAACCACATGAAGCGGCATCACCCCATCCCATGGGCAAACAAAGACACGCTTGTGGATGCAGCCTAGCTGCCTCAAGCTGGTATCCAGTCACCGCAGCGGGAGTTCCCTTCTTCTCCTGATCCAGCTTGAGGCAGCTAGGCTGCATCCACAAGCGTGACTTTCACATAGTCATCATCCCTTCTCCCTCTCAGGCTCCTACTCCGCTCCATCGTCAGCCATCGGTAATGGAATGCGTGGCCAGGAAACAACTCTATGCACCCAACAATCCTACAGTAAGCAAGCTTAATTTCCACCTGGTCAATTCGCTGGCGGTGTAGTTGCTCCCATACCATATAGTCGAGTATGCTTCCTTTCAGGAGCTAATGGCACGTTTCAGCCTTGCTGGAAGATTCCTAGCCAACATTATTTCTCAAAAAAAGTCATCCCTGCCTTGTAATCTCAGGTGGCGGACAATGTGGGCCGCTCTCTGCGATTCTCACTGTGCGGCATAGGGTCGCTCGCACTGCCTCTCCTTCCTATCACGTGTCAGGTCAAGTGTTGCCAAGCCGTGTTGGAGCTGATTGGCCTGGGAGAGAGTAGCCACACCGGCGAGCAGTTGCTCAAGTACACCAAGTAGCAGACATCCCCTACCTGTCACCCTGCTGACTTCAACTGGGCAAGGTGGTCAGTGACAATGGACGCAACATCATTGCCTAGACAGAACACAGGCTCCCTACTGGCGAATGTCATCAACCTAGTGGTGCAGCGCATTCTAAATAAGCACACTGGCTTGCGCAAGGTGCTGGCAAAATCCAGGACTTCGCCCCACTCTTAGGTGGTGAAGAACGCTCTCCTGGACCTGCAGAGACTGAACAGTCTGCCGCTACACCACTTAATCAGCTACGTGACAACTTGCTGGAAATCGACATTACACATGCTTGAGTGCCTGTACATACAGTGGAAAGCTGTGAATGATTTTGTCATGCACCAGACAGATTCAGCAAGAGGGAGCATGTGACAGTTTTGAAAACAACAACAAAAAAAGCACATGCCTTCTGTTCAGGCTATTGATTGGCCATCAGCAGTCATAGGACTGTATTCTAAATGTCATCACTTCCTGTCAGGCAGAGGACAGGAGTCCTTGAAAGGCAGAAGATGAGTACTTTTTTGTTTTGAAAACTGTCCAGGGCTCTCTTTGTGCTACAAGATTTGCTTGCTCTAGCTTTGCCCAGCCATGGGTTTACTCATCCTTGGGCTAGTGATTAGTTAGTGGGTTGTACTCATTCTGTGACCAAGCACAGTAACTGCTGCCCTATATTAAAGGGAATGTCCATGACTAGAAAAACATGGCCGCTTTCTTTCAGAAACCGCAGCACATCTATGCATAGGTTGTGTCTGGTATTACAGTGAATGGGGCTGATCTGGAATATCACACACAACTGTGGACAGGCGTGACACTGTTTTTGGAAGACATCCATGGTTTTCTAATCCTGTACAATCCCTTTAACCTAAAACTTTGTACTATGTCTGATTATTCTGGCTTGTCGGTGTTTCAGCTTTCGTAAAAAAATACTATTCCAAACACTGCACACGCAAAGGTTTTAAGGTGGTAAAAGAGATAATTGCACTGGCTTAAATGTATTTTAAGCGCTGATGCTGTATTGTATTGTAACACACTAATAACTAAAGACGTCCAGTGATCGAGCCTGCATATGTATTGCCATAAGATCTGCCAGATAACACTGGCTGTGCTCCTCTGCTAGTTAGGACACTAGCAAAGCATATGACATATTGATCATAGTTAAAGCCAGGTCTCAGGATAATCTTCAACACTGCAAGTGTAGGTTTATGCATTTCAATCCCAAACTGGGTACTGTACAGTATATAACACTGGGTTATGTTGGCAGGGCTAAAGAAAAGTCCTAAATCTAGCTTCAGACAATGACTTTCCGATTTCACACTTATTAGTGAATCTAAACTTGTCTGGTATTTGTGTTTTGTCTTACGTATAACCAAAGAAGATTAGCAACACATCTCACACCCTGCTTCTTTCTTTCTGTCAGAGATCCTGTTGTCATCAGCAAGATGTGCCGGAAATTGGTTACAGGGAATCTGTCACCAGGATCTTAGATTAATATCTGCAGTACTACATGAGTAGTACTGCAGATAAGGAGTCCAAATCTCTATTTATTTATTTATTTATTTATTTTATTTTCCTACTGCCGTCTATTCTGCCGTTGTCAGCACTCAGAACTGCACTGAAATACATAGTCCTGACTGCTATGCTGTTCTACCATAATGCATAGGACTTGTGCACATGCACAGCAGTTCTGACAATGCATTACAGAGCAGATCTGAGCGCTGTCAGCAGGGAATGGGGTCAGTAGGAAAATGAAATGGAAATGAATAGTGATCTGGACTCCATATCTGCAGTACCACTCATATGGCACTGCCGGAAGTTGTCCGAGATCATGGTAACAGATACCCTTTAACCCCTTTGCGACCTCCACCATATACAGTGCCCCCTGGAACTTTTCAACCCTTTGCCACATTTCAGGCTTCAAACAAAAAGATATAACATTTTACATTTTTGGTGAAGAATTAACAACAAGTGGGTCACAATTGTGAAGTGGAACGAAATTTATTGGATCATTTAAACTTTTTTTGTAATAATAAAACTGAAAAGTTGGGGCGTGGAAAATTATTCGGCCCCCTTGCATTAATACTTTGTTGCGCCACCTTTTGCTGCAATTACAGCTGCAAGACGCTTGGGGTATGTCTCTATCAGTTTTGCACATCTAGAGACTGAAATTCTTGCCCATTCTTCCTTGTAAAACAGCTCGAGCTCTTTGAGGTTGGATGGAGAGCGTTTGTGAACAGCAGTTTTCAGCTCTTTCCACATATTCTCAATTGGATTCAGGTCTGGACTTGGCCATTCTAAGACCTGGATACGTTTATTTTTGAACCATTCCATTGTTGATTTTGCTTTATGTTTGGGATCATTGTCTTGTTGGAAGATAAATCTCCGTCCTAGTCTCAGGTCTTTTGCAGACTCCAACAGGTTTTCATCCAGAATGGTCCTGTATTTGGCTCCATCCATCTTCCCATCAATTTTAACCATCTTCCCTGTCCCTGCTGATGAAAAGCCAGCGCAAACCATGATGCTGCCACCACCATGTTTGACAGGGGGGGGATGGTGTGTTCAGGGTGATGAACTGTGTTGCTTTTACGCCAAACATATCGTTTTGCATTATTTCCAAAAAGTTCGATTTTGGTTTCATCTAACCAGAGCACTCTAACCAGAGCACCTTCTTCCACATGTTTGGTGTGTCTCCCAGGTGGCTTGTGGCAAACTGTAAACAAGACTTTTTATGGATATCTTTGAGAAATGGCTTTCTTCTTGCCGCTCTTCCATAAAGGCCAGATTTGTGAAGTGTTCGACTGATTGTTGTCCTATGGACAGACTCTCCCACCTCAGATGTAGATCTCTGCAGTTCATCCAGAGTGATCATGGGCCTCTTGGCTGCATCTCTGATCAGTCTTCTCCTTGTTTGAAATGAAAGTTTAGAGGGACGGCCGGCCCGGTCTGATACTTCTTCCATTTCAATATGATCGCTTGCACAGTGCTCCTTGGTATGTTTAAAGCTTGAGAAATCTTTTGGTATGCAAATCTGGCTTTAAATTTCTCCACAACAGTATCACGGACCTGCCTGGTGTGTTCCTTGGTCTTCAGGATGCTCTCTGTGCTTTAAACAGAACCCTGAGACTATCACAGAACAGGTGCATTTATATGGAGACTTGATTACACACAGGTGGATTCTATTTATCTTCATCAGTCATTTAGGACAACATTGGATCATTCAGAGATCCTCAATGAACTTCTGGAGTGAGTTTTCTGAACTGAAAGTAAATGGGCCGAATAATTTTGCACGTCCCAATTTTCAGTTTTATTATTACAAAAAAAGTTTAAATGATCCAATAAATTTTGTTCCACTTCACAATTGTGACCCACTTGTTGTTGATTCTTCACCAAAAATTTAAAATGTTATATCTTTTTGTCTAAAGCCTGAAATGTGGCAAAAGGTTGAAAAGTTCCAGGGGGCCGAATACTTTCGCAAGCCACTGTATGTACGGTGGAAGTCTTGTCTTTAAATCAATGGCCCTGCAAAGAATTAGCGCTCACACAGCTCCATACAACCACAAAAAAGTTATAGGGGTCAGAATGGGATGATGAAAAAAAAAATTTTTTTTTCAAGGTTTTTAATTTTCTTTTCAGTATTAAAATGCAAGAAAACTATACAAGTGTAAACGTGATTGTACTGACCTGGAGAATGAAGGTAACAGGTCAGTCTTACTGCATAGTGAACACCGTAAAAAAAAAAAAAACTGTCAGAATTGCATTTATTTTCCAATTCCACCCCATTTGGAATTTTTCCCCGCTTCCCACTAAACAACCATAAATGGTGCCATTAGATGGTGTCATAAGGCTATGTGAAAGGAAAAATAAAAAAGTTATGACTTATGACAAGAATGTGCGTAGTGAAAAACGGAAATGCAAAAATGGAAAATCACCCAGTCCTCTAAGGGTTAATGTTTAGGTACACCATAAGTTATCCATACATTATAACACACTTACTGGGACAGGTCCCATTGATTTATTTTTCCCAGTGGTCAGCATTAACCTTGATAAAACCATTTGTAAGGGCTCATGCACACGGCCGGTGCCGGCCTGTGGTCGTATTGCAATTCACGGGCACCGGCCGTGTGCAGTCCACATCACGGACCCATTCACTTCAATGGGTCCGCAAACCCGGAGATGTGGAACGGAGGCATGGATCGGAACACTACGGAGCACATGCTTTTTTTGCAGTGCGGACCGTCGGATGCGGATCGCGGACCCCATTCAAGTGACTGGGTCCGCAATCCGAATGCGGCAGCCCCACAGTCAGTGCCCGTGTATTGTGGACAGCACGGGCACTGACAGCACACGTTTGTGTGCATGAGTCCTAAGTGTTCCAGCCTTTGCAGTGCTGATGGTCTTCAGTTGGAGAGATGGAGAGACTGGCTGTGAACCTTGTACAGTGGGGAAAAAAAGTATTTAGGCAGCCACCAATTGTGCAAGTTCTCCCACTTAAAAAGATGAGTGTAATTGACATCATAGGTAGACCTCAACTATGAGAGACAAAATGAGAAAGCAAATCCAGAAAATCACATTGTCTGATTTTTAAAGAATTTATTTGCAAATTATGGTGGAAAATAAGTATTTGGTCAATAACAAAAGTTCATCTCAATACTTTGTTATATATCCTTTGTTGGCAATGAAAGATCAAACGTTTTTTGTAAGTCTTCACAAGGTTGGCACACACTGTTGCTGGTATGTTGGCCCATTCCTCAATGCAGATCTCCTCTAGAGCAGTGATGTTTTGAAGCTGTCGCTGGGCAACACGGAATTTCAACTCCCTCCAAAGGTTTTCTATGGGGTTGAGATCTGGAGACTGGCTAGGCCACTCCAGGACCTTGAAATGCTTCAAGCCACTCCTTCGTTGCCCTGGCGGTGTGCTTGGGATCATTGTCATGCTGAAAGACCCAACCACGTTTCATCTTCAAGGCCCTTGCTGATGGAAGGAGGTTTGCACTCAAAACCTCACAATACATAGCCCCATTCATTCTTTCATGTACACGGATCAGTCGTCCTGGTCCCTTTGCAGAGAAACGGCCCCAAAGCATGATGTTGCCACCCCCATGCTTCACAGTAGGTATGGTGTTCTTTTGATGCAACTCAGCATTCACTCTCCTCCAAACATGACGAGTTGTGTTTCTACCAAACAGTTCTACTTTGGTTTCATCTGACCATATGACATTCTCCCAATACTCTTCTGGAACCTCCAAATGCTCTCTAGCAAACTTCAGACGGACCCGGATATGTACTGGCTTAAGCAGGGGGACACGTCTGGCACTGCAGGATCTGAGTCCCTGGCAGCGTAGTGTGTTACTGACGATAGCCTTTGTTACGTTGGTCCCAGCGTTTTGCAGGTCATTCACCAGGTCCCCCCATGTGGTTTGGGGATTTTTGCTCACAGTTCTTGTGATCATTTTGACCCCACGGGGTGAGATCTTGCGTGGAGCCCCTGATCGAGGGAGATTATCAGTGGTCTTGTATGTCACAAAGTAAAGGTGAATAAGGCTCCAGGACCGGATAGGTTACACCCAAGAGTTCTTAAGGAACTTAGTTCTGTAATTTCTTTGCCCTTGTATATAATATTCAAAGATTCTCTGGTGACTGGCATAGTGCCAAGGGACTGGCGTAAAGAAAATGTGGTGCCCATCTTCAAGAAGGGCTCTAGGTCATCCCTGGGGAATTACAGACCGGTGAGCTTAACGTCCATTGTGGGGAAACTTTTTGAGGGTCTAATAAGGGACTATATACAGGAATATGTTTTGGATAATAGTATTATAAGTGATAACCAGCATGGTTTTACTAAGGACAGAAGCTGTCAGACTAACCTGATTGTTTTTTATGAAGAAATGAGTAGAAGTCTGGATAGAGGGGCAGCTGTGGATATTGTGTATTTGGACTTTGCAAAAGCGTTTCACACGGTCCCTCATAGACGTCTGACGGGTAAATTAAGGTCGGTTGGATTAGAAAATCTACTCTGTAACTGGATTGAGAACTGCCTGAAGGAGCGTACTCAGCGAGTGGTGGTGAATGATTCCTACTCTGAATGGTCCCCAGTTATAAGTGGTGTACCACAAGGTTCAGTGCTGGGTCCACTTTTATTTAATTTATTTATTAATGATATAGTGGGAGGAATTAACAGCACTGTTTCAATTTTTGCAGATGACACTAAGCTTTGTTGTAGTGTCCAGTCTATGGAAGATGTGCAGAAGTTACAAGCTGACTTGGACACACTGAGTGTTTGGGCATCCTCTTGGCAGATGAGGTTCAATGTGGATAAATGTAAAGTTATGCATCTGGGTACTAACAACTTGCATGCCTCCTATGCCCTAGGAGGAGTAACACTTGGAGAGTCACTTGTAGAGAAGGATCTGGGTGTCCTTGTAGACCACAGACTGCAGAATAGAATGCAATGTCAATCGGCTGCTTCTAAGGCCAGCAGAATATTGTCATGTATTAAAAGAGGCATGGACTCGCGGGACAGGGATGTCATATTACCACTGTATAAAGCATTAGTACGACCTCATCTGGAATATGCTGTTCAGTTCTGGGCTCCGGTTTATAGGAAGGATGTCCTGGAGCTGGAAAGGGTGCAGAGACGGGCAACTAAACTGATAAGGGGCATAGAGCATCTTAGCTATGAAGAAAGATTGAAGGAGTTAAACTTGTTTAGTCTTGAGAAGAGACGTATAAGGGGGGACATGATCAACCTGTATAAGTATGTAAATGGCCCATACAAAAAATATGGTGAAAAACTGTTCCAGGTAAAATCCCCTCAAAAGACAAGGGGGCACTGCCTCCGCCTGGAGAAGCAAAGGTTCAGACTCCAGGGGCGACAAGCCTTCTTTACTATAAGAACTGTGAATCTGTGGAACAGTCTACCGCAGGAGCTGGTCACATCAAAGACAGCTGAGGGCTTCAAAACAGGCTTAGATAAATTCTGAGAGAAAAAGAAGGTCACCACATATTAGGAAATGTAGAGTCATGTCTTAAGGTTACCCATCCCCCTCCCCTTCATCACTCCTACCCCCTCCCTTGGTTGAACTTGACGGACATGTGTCTTTTTTCAACCGTATTAACTATGTATGTAACTATGTCTTCCATTTTCTAATTATTGCTCCCACAGTTGATTTCTTCACACCAAGCTGCTTGTTAGGCCCCTGAGGCACAAATAAAATAAATAAGTGACTCTGCCTCTTGGCAGAGTCACTGGGGATCACTGCACCCAAACTCTGGGCAGCCGGACAATAACGATCGCTCCCGAAGGGCGAAATAATATAGGAGGCAAGATAACAAATAGTAAAGTAAACGCTTACACAAACACGTACTGCGCGACAGTGCTTGAGACTGGAGCCAGAGCTTTGGCTTCACAGACCTCCAGACGAGTGACGCCCACCGTGTACCCCTGCTCCAGGAGGGAGCTACGGCACGGCCGCAAGCGTGGCCTTCAAACACTCAGAGTAATTCACACTACACGAAAAGACTGAGAAAGTGAAGCAGTACGGGAACCCACGCACCAGTGCAAGAAGCACTCAAACATCCAAGACACAATAAAGCGTCAGTAGCAAGGGGACCGGACCGTATAACAGTCGCACATGAACAACAAGGCACCGGCCCTGCCCAGCAGAAGCTCAGGGTTTAAATAGCAGTGAGCTAATTGGCAGGGCGTGGTGCCTGACATACTTCCTGTGAACGTCTGGCGGAAGTGACATCACCAGGAGTCTCAAGGACCTGGCACATGACCACTTCCTGTGCACGTCTGGCAGAAGTGACATCACCAGGGGTCTCAGGGACCTGGCGCATGACCACTTCCTGTGCCGGACCTTGTTCCCTGTAGTAAGACTGTGGGCGCAAGGATACCGCACTGAGATTCGCCCGTACCCCTTCACCAACACCCGCAGCCCAGGAGGGCAAGCGACCGCGTGCACGACGTCGACGCACACGCCTTACACTGCTTGCCTATTGCAGATTCAGTCTTCCCAGCCTGGTGCAGGTCTACAATTTTGTTTTTGGTGTCCTTTGACAGCTCTTTGGTCTGCACCATAGTGGAGTTTGGAGTGTGACTGTTTGAGATTGTCGACAGGTGTCTTTTATACCGATAACAAGTTCAAACAGGTGCCATTACTACAGGTAATGAGTGGAGGACAGAGGAGCCTCTTAAAGAAGAAGTAACAGGTCTGTGAGAGCCAGAAATCTTGCTTGTTTGTAGGTGACCAAATACTTATTTTCCACCATAATTTGCTAATAAATTCTTTAAAAATCAAACAATGTGATTTTCTGGATTTGTTTTCTCATTTTGTCTCTCATAGTTGAGGTCTACCTATGATGTCAATTACAGGCCTCTCTCATCTTTTTAAGTGGAAGAACTTGCACAATTGGTGGCTGACTAAATACTTTTTTTCCCCACTGTATATGTACCAGGTAATAACTGGATTCATGCTTGTAAATGACAGTCTGAAACTCACTGCTTAAAGGGTTATTCCCATCTTAGACAATGGGGGCATATCGCTAGGATATGCCCCCTTTGTCTTATAGGTGCGGATCCCACCGCACCTATATCAAGAACGGAGCCCCAAAAGAGACGGGGGTGCACTGAGCATGCGCAGCCGCCCTTCATTCATTTCTATGGGGCCGCCGAAAATAGCTGAGCGCTGGCTCGGCTATTTCCATCGGCTACATAGAAATGAATGGGAGCGGTGGCCACGCATGCGTGGTGCGCTCCCATTCATTTCTATGGGAGCGGCGGGGAGCTGCGCCTGGTGGTGCAGCGCTCCCCGCTCCATTCTCGATATAGGTGTGGGTCCCAGCGGTGGGACCCGCACCTATAAGACAATGGGGGCATATCCTAGCGATGGGAATACCCCTTTAATTCATAATTTGTTGTATTTCCTGCAGACAATTAATCTGTATGGAGATGAACAATCTCTGTAGTGATTGTTTATCCCCGTACAGAGGGGATGATTGCTGCATCTAAATAAAGCTGAATGAGCTGGCAATTATCAGGAGTGAATGATTTGTTCCTAATCACTGCCCTGAATATTCAGCTATGGACCCTAAGGGTGTCCTTGTGCATGCCTAGCTGATGTGAGGTTGGTTTTATACACTGTATGTAAAGTTCTCATAAGTTTCTTCTTTATGGTCTTCATGTATTATCTTTGTAAGATATTTGTAATGTATTTTCATGTAAGAAAAATCTTATCATGCAGTTTGGTAGAATAAACAGTTTTTGTATGTTGAATTTGGCTGCATTTGAACTTTGTAGGAATGTATTCCACACAGCACGTTCCAGCATGTTATGTAACATTCACTTTTTCCCTTAAGATATATTCCTATAAATCTTGCCAGGACAGTTTTAAAGGCAAACGCAATACATGCATTATGTGAATCCTGAGCCTTTTATCTTGCTTCCTGTGTTCAGATGTTGGAAATGATAATCCATATCATATGGATGGATATCTATACAGCTGGGCCTTTAAATATCCTGCACCATGTGAATTACATCTGCATCCTAATATCCCTCATGCTGGCTCTTAATACTTCTATCAACTGCTTTAATTCTCAAAATGACATTTTCTGTACCAACAGATAGTATGTCTTGTGTGAGTAATATCATTGGCAAGTGGGCAGCAGGTGGCAGGCTTCTGTGTGCTATCTATAACCTAAGCCTGGCAGAGAAGCCAAGATATGAGCAGTAGAATGGGAGGCAACTGGTGGCCGGATCTAGTGAAGGGGTTTTTCCAGGTCTTTGATATTAATCGCCTTTCCTCAGTATAGGTCATCAATATCAGATTGATAGGGGTTTGACATCTGGCATCCCCAATGATCAACTGTTTTGGGCAGCTGATGGCACTGAAAACTATACAGTGGATGGAGCCAAAAGCAGAAGGCATCATCATCCACTGGGGGACTGGAGTTCAGGTGAATGCGAGCTAAGCTGCGGTACGCTGTAAACCGAAATGACTCAGTGTATGCAGTATTCTTCTCCTGACTCTGCCCACAGTATAGTTTCCAGCACCGATGGCTTCCAAAACAGTTGATTGGTGGCGGTGTTCCACTGATCTGATACTGTTGACCTATACAGAGGACAGCCATATATAAGTACTGGAAATCCTCTTACATTGCAAGTCACTGGCCGACCGGACACTAATTACAATGACACGATACGAGCAGTAAATCACATATCTGTGACGTCATAGCCTCAAACCATACCTCTTTTAGCCCTGGCAGGTACATTTTGCTGAGCTAGGTGGCAATGCTAGGGAATGTTTTACACTGGTCAATGCACATCCCTGTTTAGAAAGGGCGATTGGCAGCACACTTACATGGGGCAGCAAAGAGTGTTTATAATATTGCCTATTGCCTAACTAACAAAATAACACTCGTGAGTCCTGCGTTTCATATTTCTCACAGATCTGAAGCTGAAAAAATGCACAAAAAACACACATACAAAAAACTAAAATGGAAGAGTGCAGAAAAACGCCAGCAAAAACCTATATGTGAAAACTACTTAAAGGGAACCTGTCATCTCCGAAACACCCCCTGAACTACAGTAAGCGTTGTATAGTGTAAATGATGCTGAATCCGAATACGTAAGTTTTATCTTCATAGTCACTTCCATTCTGATGCTACGCTCCCACAATCCTGCAGTAAAATGCACTCACTGGACTTCGGTGCTCACTTACATAATGGAGAGGACTCAAAGAAGAGTCCTCTCAATGTATTTTACTGCTGGTTTGTGGGAGCACAGCGTCAGAATGGAAGTGAGTATGAAGATAAAACTTACATATTCGGATTCAGCATTACTTACACTATACACCGCTTACTCTAGTTCAGAGGGTGTTTCGGAGGTGACAGGTTCCCTTTAAAGAGGCTCTGTCACCAGTCGTCGTCACTTCGGGGTTCAGTGACGTGACGGCGTGTGCGCACTACAGAGAAAGAGCTTGCAGAGTTCGGCGCTACAAGCCTAGTGCGCACGCGCCATACATAGGATCAGTGCGCAGGCGCAGAATTTCAGCGCTAGACCGCAGGGTCTAGCGCTGTCCATCAAGAGGAAGGAGGGCGGGTTTATCTGATGAAGGGCGGTGTTAGGAGCTAGAAGGGCGTCGCAGATGCGGTGCTCAGAAGACAAGAGCACGCCTCTCGGTGCTCCGAAGACTCATTAGCATATTTCTAAAAGAACATTTTGCTGGCTAAACGCTTATTCCTTCTGCTAAATAAAGGTATGTGTGGGGAAAGGATTAAGAGCAATATTTGATTATATAGCTAATTCCATAGGTTGAAAACTGGTGACAGAGCCTCTTTAAGGCCTCTATAGCCATGTCAACAAACACAATAGACAAGGCCTACAAATCGTACAGATACCACGGTGGATATGACTATGGATTTCACTTCCATTGACTTGTGTTGTACAGCAGTTTGTTGCAGACCTTTGGGGCTTATGTCATGTGTTAATGGGTCAATGTGCTTTAGGTTTCTTCTTTTAGGTCCGAGTTATCAGAGTTTGAAGATACAGGTCTCGTGTCTTCCTCTCCATGAGAACACATAACTCCGGTCGCTGTGTGTTTTAAAGGGAGCATTAGACCTAACCGAAACCAAATGAAACCACTCATTCATTTTATTAACTTTTAAAACACATTAAGATGACTTTATATGTCTTCTCCTTTATGCTCCATGCCAGTATATAGTCATGACATATGTAATAAAGCTAGTTTAGACCTACAAAGCAGCAACCTCCTATACCACCCAATCAGTGTATGGCTTTCTATATCCAACTCTCCTTAGGGATATGAGCTCTGTAGTCCTATTGGTTGTTTTGAGGTACACATTTTGTCCCCCATTACATTTTAGCTCTGATCACTAGGATAATGGTTTGCATTATAGCTATTATGCGCTGTGATCCTGAGCCAGGATAAGTGATTTAGCTCTAAAATGGATGACCTCACAGCAGATGGGGACTAAAATTTATTTAGAACAAAGAGGCCAAACTCTGTTCCTTTATCCAATCCTTCCCAGCATATTTCACTCAGAATGAAGCATACCTAGCACCAGATGTGCTCTGTCTTTCCTGATAATATCCACTACTACAGCTGTCTATGATCAGCTTCACAATGCTATAGGACTTTGGGCCTCAGGTGTCAGGACTTTATCAGAGACATATACACTCACCGGCCACTTTATTAGGTACACCTGTCCAACTGCTCGTTAACACTTAATTTCTAATCAGCCAATCACATGGCGGCAACTCAGTGCATTTAGGCATGTAGACATGGTCAAGACAATCTCCTGCAGTTCAAACCGAGCATCAGTATGGGGAAGAAAGGTGATTTGAGTGCCTTTGAACGTGGCATGGTTGTTGGTGCCAGAAGGGCTGGTCTGAGTATTTCAGAAACTGCTGATCTACTGGGATTTTCACGCACAACCATCTCTAGGGTTTACAGAGAATGGTCCGAAAAAGAAAAAACATCCAGTGAGCGGCAGTTCTGTGGGCGGAAATGCCTTGTTGATGCCAGAGGTCAGAGGAGAATGGGCAGACTGGTTCGAGCTGATAGAAAGGCAACAGTGACTCAAATTGCCACCCGTTACAACCAAGGTAGACAGAAGAGCATCTCTGAACGCACAGTACGTCGAACTTTGAGGCAGATGGGCTACAGCAGCAGAAGACCACACCAGGTGCCACTCCTTTCAGCTAAGAACAGGAAACTGAGGCTACAATTTGCACAAGCTCATCGAAATTGGACAGTAGAAGATTGGAAAAACGTTGCCTGGTCTGATGAGTCTCGATTTCTGCTGCGACATTCGGATGGTAGGGTCAGAATTTGGCGTCAACAACATGAAAGCATGGATCCATCCTGCCTTGTATCAACGGTTCAAGCTGGTGGTGGTGGTGTCATGGTGTGGGGAATATTTTCTTGGCACTCTTTGGGCCCCTTGGTACCAATTGAGCATCGTTGCAACGCCACAGCCTACCTGAGTATTGTTGCTGACCATGTCGATCCCTTTATGACCACAATGTACCCAACATCTGATGGCTACTTTCAGCAGGATAATGCGCCATGTCATAAAGCTGGAATCATCTCAGACTGGTTTCTTGAACATGACAATGAGTTCACTGTACTCAAATGGCCTCCACAGTCACCAGATCTCAATCCAATAGAGCATCTTTGGGATGTGGTGGAACGGGAGATTCGCATCATGGATGTGCAGCCGACAAATCTGCGGCAACTGTGTGATGCCATCATGTCAATATGGACCAAAATCTCTGAGGAATGCTTCCAGCACCTTGTTGAATCTATGCCACGAAGAATTGAGGCAGTTCTGAAGGCAAAAGGGGGTCCAACCCGTTACTAGCATGGTGTACCTAATAAAGTGGCCGGTGAGTGTAGAAAGTGCAACCAATCAGATTTCAAGTTCTAAACTGTACTTGAATTATGATGCTGCTCTGTGGTCGGTCGCCACGGCCAACAAGGACATTATGTGAATCACTATGGGGGGAATTTATGGTGAGGGGAATATCTGAAGTCAGTTGCTTGAGTCTGTGTCTGTGTACTTTATTCCACATTTATCAAATGCCACGTTTGATAAATTTGTCTCATCCTTAAACCTAACACTTCTGTCTAGAAAAGCTACTCCAGTTTTCCTACTCCACCCTCCTCCTGGAGTGAGACTGCAACTATTCAAGTGAATGGGTCCGCGATCCGAATGCGGTGGCCTTGCGGTCAGTGTCCATGCATTGCGGACCGCAGTTTGCAGCCCGCAGCACGGGCACGGCCAGCACACGTTCGTGTGCATGAGGCCTAAGACAGATTTCAATCAGATCAATTCGCTATTTAAACATACTTAGATAGATTGGCCTGAATGGGCAAAAATTAGTCAGTTATCTGTATGTGTAAAAGCACCTTTAGGATAGTTTCACACATAGGTTTTTGCTGGCGTTATTCTGTACTTTATGTTTTTAGTGGCTTTCTTTGCAGTGTTTTTGCCAGAATAAGACACCAGCTCCAGGTGTAAGCTGAAGGTTATGGGAATATTAAACACAGGACACACAAGCGTACTTTTGCTGCTGGCGTTTTTTGTTAATTAGGCTTGTTTTTTTTTGTTTTTTGTTTTTTTTTTGTCTTTCTAGCTTCCTTAAAAAAACACAGAATGCTGTAGCTCTTGTTTTTTTCAAACACCTTCTGTAGGGAAAAATGCCATTCTAGTGGCAAGATACACTGGGGAGATTTATCAAACTGGTGTAAAGTACAACTGGCTTAGTTGCCCATAGCAACCAGACTCCACTTTTTATTTTCCAAAGAAGCACTGAGAAACTAGCCCTATGGGTGGTGTCACACGCAGCTTTTTGTAACAGTTTTTGAAGTAGTTCCAGAAGTGGAACCACGAGGAATAAGAAACATAAATCCCTCCTTTATGTTTCTCTTGCTTCCAACCCACTTCTGCTTTTGGCTCAAAAAACTGCAATTCAAAATGCCACAAAAAACTCTGTATGACAGCTGGGTTTCCACATTCAAGTTTTTATATGCATTGTTTGAAGGCAAACCCAGGAATGGATCATAAGCAGAGGACACATAGGTCAGTTTACCATACATTACAGCTGACGTCAGGTAGTTAAAGGAAATATGTCACCAGGATAATCGCTATTGAAGTAAAGCCATAGCCAGGGGCGTAGCTATAGGGGGTGCAGAGGTAGCAGCTGCTACCGGGCCCAGGAGCCTGAGGGGGCCCAAAGACCCTTGTGCCGCATAAGAAGACACACACACAGCACTAAGGGAAGGGGGCCCAAGCTGAACTCTTGCACCAGGGCCCATGAGCCTTTAGCTACGCCCCTGGCCATAGCCTAATAGTACTTAGTACCTTATTTTCAGATGTGCCTTTGTTTCAGCAATAGATGTTTTCTATCTTCTGACAATCCAGTTTATTTGGTATGCAAATGAGTCAGTAAGGTGCCCAGAAGGGTGTAACTCTTGCAGGAAGGAGCCCAGGCACACCTCCTGCTACAATGTGTCCATTCACCCCTCCTACATCACATTCAAACCATAACTCCGCCCCCCTTTTCCCTGCTCCCAGCATGAGGGTGGGCTTGGCCACTAGCAGGAGGCATGCCTGGGCTCCTTCCTGCAAGAGTGACACCCCTCTGGGCACCTTACTGACTTATTTGCATACCAAATAAACTGGATTTTCAGAAGATAGAAAACATCTATTGCTGAAACAAAGGCACATCTGAAAATAAGGTACCATGTGCTATTAGGCTATCACTTTACTTCAATAGCGATTATCCTGGTGACAGATTTCCTTTAAAGAGGTTGTTCGGGGTTTTACTAGTGATGACTTATCCTGAGGATAGATCATGAATATCAGATCGCAGGGGTCCAACACCCCCGTCGATGTGCTGTACAGGGAGACGGTGCGCTCAGTGCGCACGTGCCATCTCCCTTCTCTCTTCCTGCCAGCTGCTACTGTCCCATAAACATACAGCAGAGGACAGGAAGATAGAAGGGAGACGGCATATGCGCACTGCATCTCCCCGTACAGCTCACTCCCGCCCGACACCCCGCCGATCTGATATTGATGACCTACCCTGAGGATAGGTCATCAATATTAAAAAGCCCGGACAACCCCTTTAATGCTTTGAGGTTTTTTTCTATTGCTAGGTATTTTTTTTTCAATTTTGGTGCATTTTTTGTGTCTATAGCCTTTTTTTTTAACCCCTTTCAAGCCTAGTGCCGTAATAGTACGGCGCTGCGTTAAGGGGCTTGACGCCCAGCGACGTAGTGCTACGGCGCGCTGATCGGGCGGGTGCACACTAAAGGGATCAATATTACTACGTGGACCTAAAGGAAGCCATTCTCACTATATGGGCCAGTATGGATGGCAAATCAAATATGTTTGTGCAGCAAATGTGGCTTGAAGAAGTAATCATGGCTGTCTGCATCAGATGGAGAAGAAAAGGTAATGAATGACTACAATCAGAAAAGTTGTCACCTGTGAGTCAATATATTGAACAGTATTGTAATCACTTATTGGTCTGTATAGTAGTATGTACTTTTACACATAGGGGATAATTTAAGACCAGCGTTTTAGACGGTATTAAATCCCCTATAGCTGGCGGTGGATCCATCAGAGTTATGTACAGGCGTCGGCCTCTACATAACTTCGCCATATCTACCACCAATTCTAAATGTACGACAGCTTCCTAGCTCTATGACATTTAGACCATTTTCTATGCCTAAACCAGATGTAGAAAATGATAAATGAGATGATGCTCGTCCCATTCCCCGCCCACTGTTTTAGACCTGGCATAAACAGGCAAAAGTCACAGATTTCGGCACAATGGTTCTGCGCCATAAATATGCCTAATATAGGGTATTTCTGTTTAGTAAATGACCCCCATAGCTTTTTTTTTAGTAACATTTTTTCTGCGCTTCTGTGTTTTTAGTCGCATTTTTGCTGCAGCATGAGTATGTGGCAGTTCCCATCCTAACCTCCCATCACTGACGGCGTCACATAGCATTATACTGTAACCCTTAGAGCTCATGCACACAAATTTATTTTCTTTCCGTGTCCGTATGCAGAACTATTCATTTCAATGGGTCCGCAAAAAAAACGGAAGTTACTCCGTGTGTATTACGTTTCCGTATGTCCGTTCCACAAAAAGTAGAACATGTCCTATTATTGTCCGCATTATGGACAAGGATAGTACTGTTCTGTTAGGGGCCAGCTGTTCCATTCCGCAAAATACGGAATGCACACAGACGTTAGCCGTATTTTTTCGGATCCATTTTTTGCAGACCGTAAAATACATACGGTTGTGTGCATGAGCCCTTAGAGTTCTGAATTGTATTTATATCCAATACATTCCAGAACTGTAAGGGTTACATAGCATCATAAATCAATATAATGCTATGTGACCAGGTCAGTGCTGGGAGGTCAGGACGGGTGCTGCCGCATACTCCCGCTGCGAGTCTGGAGTGTGGAACCCGCTCGTCTGAAAGGGGCCGTGCTCTACATCAAATAAAGCTGAGCAAATCGATTTGTCTCGACAACAAGAGTTATTCACCTTCTGAACATTTTATGTGGCAGAAAGGGTACTTTTTTGCAAACTGGTGTCTCACAAAAGGCAGAAACACTTGTAAAAGCTTTTCAAAGCACACATTTGTGAAAATGAAAAATTACTTGCAGACCCCAATTTTTCATATTCACAAGGGGTTAAAGGAGAAAATGCACCCAACATTTTGTTCCCCATTCAGGAGACACCCCATTTGTGCTTGTAGCCCGCTGTATGGGCGCACAGCAGGCCCCTAGAGGCAAACAGCAAAATATGGATTTTGTAGGCCAGAATTAACAGACATGGTTTTTTAGTGCCATGTCTCATTTAAATAATTCCTGAGGTCTCCAGAAATTAAAAACCCCAAGAAGTCACACCATTTTGGAAAGAGCACCCCCGTACGAACATTTTAAGTGGTAGAAAAGGTACTTTTTTACAAACTGGTGTCTCACAAAAGGCAGAAACACTTGTAAAAGCTTTTCAAAGTACACATTTGTGAAAATGAAAAATTACTTGCAGACCCCAATTTTTCACATTCACAAGGGGTTAAAGGAGAAAATGCACGCCACATTTTGTTCCCCATTTTCTCCCCATTCAGGAGACACCCCATTTGTGCTTGTAGTCCGCTGTATGGGCGCACAGCAGGCCCCTAGAGGCAAACAGCAAAATATGGATTTTGTAGGCCAGAATTAACAGACATGTTTTTTTTTAGTGCCATGTCTCATTTAAATAATTCCTGAGGTCCCCAGAAATTAAAAACCCCAAGAAGTGACCCCATTTTGGAAAAAGCACCCCCGTACGAACATTTTAAGTGGTAGAAAGGGTACTTTTTTGCAAACTGGTGTCTCACAAAAGGCAGAAACACTTGTAAAACCTTTTCAAAGCACACATTTGTGAAAATGAAAAATTACTTGCAGACCCCAATTTTTCACATTCACAAGGGGTTAAAGGAGAAAATGCACCCCACATTTTGTTCCCCATTCAGGAGACACCCCATTTGTGCTTGTAGTCCGCTGTATGGGCGCACAGCAGGCCCCTAGAGGCAAACAGCAAAATATGGATTTTGCAGGCCAGAATTAACAGACATGGTTTTTTAGTGCCATGTCTCATTTAAATAATTCCTGAGGTCTCCAGAAATTAAAAACCCCAAGAAGTCACACCATTTTGGAAAGAGCACCCCCGTACGAACATTTTAAGTGGTAGAAAAGGTACTTTTTTACAAACTGGTGTCTCACAAAAGGCAGAAACACTTGTAAAAGCTTTTCAAAGTACACATTTGTGAAAATGAAAAATTACTTGCAGACCCCAATTTTTCACATTCACAAGGGGTTAAAGGAGAAAATGCACGCCACATTTTGTTCCCCATTTTCTCCCCATTCAGGAGACACCCCATTTGTGCTTGTAGTCCGCTGTATGGGCGCACAGCAGGCCCCTAGAGGCAAACAGCAAAATATGGATTTTGCAGGCCAGAATTAACAGACATGCTTTTTTAGTGCCATGTCTCATTTAAATAATTCCTGAGGTCCCCAGAAATTAAAAACCTCAAGAAGTGACCCTAATTTGGAAAAAGCACCCCCGTACGAACATTATAAGTGGTAGAAAGGGTACTTTTTTGCAAACTGGTGTCTCAAAAAAGGCAGAAACACTTGTAAAAGCTTTTCAAAGTACACATTTGTGAAAATGAAAAATTACTTGCAGACCGCAATTTTTCACATTCACAAGGGGTTAAAGGAGAAAATGCACCCCACATTTTGTTCCCCATTTTCTCTCCATTCAGGAAACACCCCATTTGTGCTTGTAGCCCGCTGTATGGGCGCACAGCAGGCCACCAGAGGCAAACAGCAAAATATGGATTTTAAAGGCCAGAATTAACAGACATGTCACATTTAATTAATTCCTGAGGTCCCCAGAAATTTAAAACCCCAAGAAGTGACCCCATTGTGGAAAGAGCACCCCCGTACGAACATTTTAAGTGGTAGAAAGGGTACTTTTTTACAAATTGGTGTCTCACAAAAGGCAGAAATGCAAGTAACAGCATTTCAAAGCACACATTTGTGAAAATGAAAAATTACAAGCAGACCCCAATTTTTCATATTCACAAGGGGTTAAAGGAGAAAATGCACCCAATGTGTGTTCCCCCTTTTTTCCCCATTAAAACAACACCTCATTTGTGCTTGTATCCCGCTGTATGGGTGCACAGCAGGCCACCAGAGGCAAACTGCAAAATGTGGTTTTTGCAGGCCAGATTTAACAGACATGGTTTTTTATTTGCCATGTTGCTTTTAATAATTTCTTGAGGTCCCCAACAACTAAAAACCCCAAGAAGTGACCCCATTTTGGAAAGAGCACCCCCGTATGGACATTTTAAGTGGTAGAAAGGGTACTTTTTCACAAACTGGGGTCTCACAGAAGGCAGAAATGCAAGTAACAGCATTTCAAAGCACACATTTGTGAAAATGAAAAATTACAAGCAGACCCCAATTTTTCATATTCACAAGGGGTTAAAGGAGAAAATGCACCCAATGCGTGTTTCCCCTTTTTTCCCCATTAAAACAACACTTCATTTGTGCTTGTAACCCGCTGTATGGGCGCACAGCAGGCCACCAGAGGCAAACTGCAAAATGTGGTTTTTGCAGGCCAGATTTAACAGACATGGTTTTTTATTTGCCATGTTGCTTTTAAAAATTTCCTGAGGTCCCCAACAACTAAAAACCCCAAGTGACCCTATTTTGGAAAGAGCACCCCCGTACAGACATTTTAAGTGGTAGAAAGGGTACTTTTTTACAAATTGGTGTCTCACAGAAATGAATATGTAGTGATGGTGAAAAGTGGATATGTAAGATACAGAGACTAAATGTGAGGTATAAGGTGAAAAAATTTCAGGATACATCAGGGATGAAACTAATCCATGGATGAGTGGTAGATTCTGAAACAATCCTTGATGCACAGGCCAGGTTTTTCAGGGCAGGTTTCGCAGTGGTATATAGTGTCCTTCCTAATCCCCCTTTTTGAACACACCCTGCATCGTTTTTGGGTCCTTCCCTTCCTCGCTGTTTGGGGAACTTCACCAGGGAAATGTTGCCCTGCTACAACCCGGGCACCGTAACCTGAAGAAGTACTGGGGGCCTCTTCTGCTTGGCTTTGACGAATTAGGGCCTTTATCACCACCTCTTGAAATTGTAGGAATGATCTTGTCTGGCCTGTAGATCTAAATAGCACGAATGCATTGTACAGCGCAACCTGTACGAGGTGCATGGCCAGCTTTTTATATATATGGATTTTTTTATATATATATATATAATATATATCTGACTGACACTACCTAGAGTTTCAAAAAATGTGTGCGTGCAAATACTGTAGTAAAAAAAATTCACTACAGTATAAAAAAACTGAACACAGGCTAAAAATGTAAACTTATATATATATATATATATATATATATATATATATATAGAGAGAGAGAGAGAGAGAGAGAGAGAGAGAGAGAGAGAGATATGGAGCTCTATATATATTTATATAAAACCCTATCTATAAAAAAAGGAAAAATGGCCAAAAAAGCCAAAAGCATAAACAGCAGGTGCTGATCAGGCAGGTGTGCACTGAAAAGCACTAGCCAGACACAGCTCGCACGGCGAAAAAGTGGTGCGGAGCTGTAAAATTGTAAAAAAAAAAAAAAGCATAGACCAAAATATGTCCATAAAAAAAGGACGGGGTGGGGTGGGGGAGGTGGAGGGGGTTGGGATGGGGGTGGGGGGGGGGTACGGGAAGGGACAGGGATGGATTAGGTCTATAACTTTTCTTCTTTTTTTTCAGCACAGTAGAAAGCTGTGGTGGAGAACCACAAGTCCCAGCAAGCCAACCAGCAGCACAGAGAAGCACAGAACCTCTCTGCATGCAGTCACCAGCTAGAACGGCTGCATTCAGGAAAGTTCTGCCCTTTCCTGTGCTGCTATAGCGCTGCCATTGGCTGGAGCGTTGTACCAGCCAATAGCAGCGCTTGCAGGGGACGCCAAACACTGCTGTCCCCTGCTTCACCTCGGATGTGACTGGTGCTGACCTTTTCAGCACCAATCACAGCCGGACAGCGTCCCCTGTAGCTCCGTGAATGGATGAAAGCCATCCGGAGCTGCTATTGGCCGGTCTGCAGAAACCGACCAATCGCAGTGATGATCGGGGCTGCAGGGGGGCGGTAAAACCTCCCTGGGTGCTAAGGTAAGATGGCTGCGTGCCGTGCAGAGCAGCCATCACACCCCGGTCACCGAGCGATTTCGCTCAGGGACCGGGAGTACACAGCACCGTAAATGTACGGTGCTGGGACTTGTGTCCCAGCTTTTTGCGCTGTACATGTACAGCGCTGGGAGTCTAAGGGTTAAAGATGGGGCGAGCGCCATTGACTCCAGGTACCTGGTGTTTCACACAGTAGACACCCATGGTTAATGGCAATCACACACATATAACCCCTCAGATGCCGTGGTCAAATGTGACCACGGCATCTGAGAACTAATAAAACCCAGGAGTGCCAGATCCCCATGCCTGAACATCTTCCAAGATCGGAAAAGTATTCCTTAGGGCTCATGCACACAAATCTATTTTGTTTCCGTGTCCGTTCTGTTTTTCTGCAGCCTCACTTCAATGGGTCAACAAAAAAAACAGAAATGACTCAGTGTGCATTCAGCTTCTGCAAGGCCATACCGCTTCTTGTTCATTTTGTAGACAAGGACAGACATTGGATCCACAAAAACAAGGATGCAATATGGATGTCATCTGTATTTTTTGTCGATCCATGTTTTGCGGACCGCAAAATACATATGGTCGTGTGCATGACCCCCTAGTAGTAATAGGCTTAAGCCTGTGCAAGGCTTCCAGGCCTATTACTAGTATATTTTAATGCACACCTGAATGTGGCAGTACTGTAGTGGAATATACTGAATTTTCTATTCACTAAATTTTATTCAATCTGATGATTGCATGTTGTTAGACCCTTGGAAATAAAAAAAATTATAAAAATTCAAATCAACCCTTTTTGTCAAAATAAAAATAAACATCCTATGCATTGCTGCATCCGAAAATGCCCATACTATTCAAAGGGGTTGTCCGGGTTCAGAGCTGAACCCAGTCCTACCCACATTATCACCAGGCCCGGTCTCGTTTGACCTGGGCTGGATAGTGGCAGGACAAAGGCATTTTCTGGAGTTCCGGTGATGTACCAGGCTCTCCATTGAGACTTCTAGGCGGAGGCTTCCACCCAGCACTGAGCCGCGTGACGTCACAAGTGCTGATGGGTGGGCTTTAGCGCTGCCCTAGCCTGTAAAGAATATAAACAAAAAAGCCCTTGCCCTGCATGATACAGGACAGGACCAGGGGGAGCATAAAATGCTCCAATGCTCATATCAGAGGGCTACACGGGTGAAGATGGGCATATGTCCGAGTTCAGCTCCATTAAAATATATTTATCCCATATGCGATTCCAATGCCATTTGTCATTGCTTCACTTTCGAAAAAAAATTGAATATAAAGTGGTACACCTAAAATGCAAGAAAACTACACAAACATGGTATTGCTGTAATCGTACTGACCCAGAGAATGAATGGCATGGGTCAGTGTTACCGCATAGGGAACACTCTAAAAACCAAATCCATAAAACTGTGGCAGAATTGTGTTTTTTCCCCCCAATTCCACCTCATTTGGAATTTGTTTCCAGCTCCCACTGGACATATGTATGCAGAGCACAGTGTGCTATCCGAAGCTTTTGCGGCTCCACTGAAATGATCGGGTCCGAATCCGACCCACACAAAACGCAGACAAAAAACACAGTCGTGTGCATGAGCCCTTAATGGTGTTGTAGATCTGATTGTTCAATCCTCCAGGTAACAGTCCTAAGAACGTCCATGAGATGCTCAGGCGATCATTCAGACTATTATGTGGTGTCCTGATAATCGCATGTATTTATACAGAGTATCATGTTTATAACCATTCACCCATCCACTGTATGAATCCAGCTACTCTCATCAGAGACGCCCAGTTTCCAGGTGACTGTAAACCGGCCAAGTGCCGCTGTGTGTGCAATGGGCGGTACATGGAGGAGACAGGCACCGAGGATAAACCTCCATGCTGGCAGCACTACACACACCCGGAGCCCCCCACCCCCCAGTAGCGACACGTATATACGTCTCCAGCACCAGCGTGAGCCCCTGCACGACCCGCACTAGGGCAGGCGGGGCCGGATAACACGTGACCGGGGGCGGGCTGCCAGAGGGGGAGGTAGTCCCCTGTACACTGTCTGCGCGGTATATGCTGCCCGTCAGACTGTGTGCACTGAGCTCTGTCTCCTGCGCCGCGATAGGTCACTCTCCCTGCGGTAAGTAGGTGATGATGGGACCCAGCACTGGAGGCTGACAGTGCTGGGACATGGCAGAAAGTTATATGCCTCTGGGGCGTCCACTGGGAACTGGACGGGCTTCTCTGCATCCACTTAGGAGCCTTGTACTTTGTAGCGCTGGTCTGGTTGCTTATAACATGCTGGTTTAGCAGCGCTGAGTGTGTCATTTAGCATAACTCATTGGATGAGATTTGTTTCTGCTCTTATTGCCTCATACAGAATGGTTTTCATACTAAATATTATATTAAAGCCCACCCCAGCGCTCACAGTAAACCTAGTGTTAACTGCGGGATTTTCAACATTTATTTATAGAGGACCTGTCACCGCGAAAATGTAGTGGAATCTGACAGCACCATGTTATAGAGCAGGAGGAGCTGAGCAGATTGATGTATAGTTTTCAGGGCGACGCGGAAGCCAGGATTTCCAACCATTCAGAAATTTCTTGACAGTCCGTAAAAGTAGGCAACTTTTTTCCTGTGTCTGTGAAAAAAAAAGTAGTGTGTCTGATGAGGCTGATGGTACTTGAGCTGGTTATTTTCTGGGAAATTATAATTTCACCGTTTCCAATTAATACTAGTAATGAGTTCTTAGCATTATATTGAGCTATGGACATGGATTACTTAATTTTTCTATCATTCATTATGGTTTTCCAATTTGTCAGTAAAAAATGTCTGTCTGTGATTTTTGGATATTTTGTCCAGTGAAAAGAAAAATTCCAGTTGGCAGCCTGCGGGAAGCGCATGGAAGCCCTTTTGCTGTGGTAACTGTATTTTGTGGATCAGTGGTTTGTAAAAACGTATTGATTTAGACCTCTGCTCTTTCTATGCTGAGGTGTCATGTGGGTGGTCCTACTTACTGATGGACAGCTAACTCTCTGGTAAGGGTGGGTTCACATCACGTTTTATGCCTTTGACGTTTATTTACAAAAAAAGGTCCGTGCTGCGGCTCTTTTGAAGCATGTCCTATACTTGTCCGTGCGCACGGACAAGTATAGGCATTTTCAATGGGGCCACACGGCATGTGTTCCGAGTGCAGCGGAACATACGCCGGGCGGCCCCCGTATATTTGCAGGTCCGCAGTAATGTGGGCCCACAAATATACGTTCGTGTGAATGGGGCCTTAGTCATGTCAGTCTAAGGCCACCCACATGACTCCTCAGCATAGAAAGAGCAGAAAACTATGCATCAATCTGCTCAGCTCCTCCTGCTCTATAACATGCTGACTGCACTGCATTTGTATGGTGACATGACTTAAGGACCAGTGACGTATATGTACTTCATGGTGATCGGGTGGGTGCAGGAGCTGCGCCCACCCGACCAGCGGCAGGGGTCCAGCAGTCACAGATAGCTGGACCCCTGCTGCGTACGCCGACATCGGTGAAAACACAGATGCCGGCGTATTGACCCCTTGTATGCCACGGTCAAAACTGACCGTGGCATGCACAGAGTTTGTGGAGGGTACAGGTGCCCTTTCGCTTTCTCATCGGGTCCCCACGCTGCAGGGACAAGGACCCGATGTCACAGAAGGCAGCCGATGCCTTCCATAGGCAACGGGGCTGCCTTCTACGGAAGCCTGTGAGATCCAGCCCCTGAGGCTGGGTCTCACAGGCAGGCTGTCAGCATCGAAGCTGACAGCCAATACATTACAATATACGATGTATTGTAGAGGGAATCAGACCCCCAGAAGTTGAATAAGATAAATCCCGGCACTCCGCTGACTTGATTAATAATAAATCTTTATTTCCACATCACATAGGACGCGTTTCGGCTCCACATAAGCCTTTATCAACAGTTATGGAGTGCCGGGATTTATCTTCTTCACTGTGATAGCTTTGGCTTTCTTTTCCACGTGCACCACTGCAAAGAATGGCGTGCCGACCATATCTACTTTCCCCAGAAGTTGAAGTCCCAGAGTGGGACAAAAAAAAAGTAAAAAAAAAAAAGTTTCACATAAAAAACGCCCTTTTCCCAAAATAAAACGCATAGAAATTGGAAAAACAAACCCAGACATATTTGGTATCGCCGCGTCCGTAACGACCATCTCTATAAAAATATTACATGATCTAACCCCTCAGGTGAACACTGTAAAAAAATAAAAATAAAAACTGTGCTGAAAAAACACTTTTTTTGTCACCTTACATCACTAAATCGCCCAAAAAAAAACAAAAAAAAAAAACTATGGCTCTCAGACTATGGAGACACTAAAACATGATTTTTTTTTTTTTGTTTAAAAAATATTATTGTGTAAAACTTAAATAAATAAAGAAAAGTATACATATTGGGTATTGTCGCATCCGTAACAACCTGCTCTATAAAAATAGCACGTGATCTAACCTGTCAGATGAACGTTGTAAATAAAAATAAAAACAGTGCCAAACAGCTATTTTTGTTACCTTGCTTCACAAAAAGTGTAATATAGAGCAACCAAAAATCATATGTATAAGATCCCATATGTAGTTTCCAAAATGGGGTCATTTTTTGGAGTTTCTACTCTAGGGGTGCATCAGGGGTCTTCAAATGTGACAACTTAAAATTTTCCCAGTGAAATCTGGCCTCCAAAAACTATATGGTGTTCCTTTCCTTCTGCGCTCTGTCATGTGTCCGTACAGCAGTTTACGATCACAAATGGGCTGTTTCTGTAAACTAGAGAATCAGGGTAAGACTTCATTCACACGACCATATTTTGTTTCCGTGTCCGTTCCGTCTTTTTTGCGGACCGTATGCGGAACCGTTCATTTTAATGGGTCCGCAAAAAAAATGGAAGGTGCTCCGTGTGCATTCCGTTTTCGTATGTCCGTATTTCCGTTCCTCAAAAAAGATAGAACATGTCCTACTCTTGTCCGTGTTGCTGACAATGATAGGCATTGTTACAATGGATCCACAAAAAAACGGAAACACGGATGCCATACGGAACATCATCCGTTTTTTTTTTTTTTTTTGCGGACCACAAAACACATACGGACGTGTGAATGAAGCCTTATAAATATTGAGTCTTGTTTGGCTGTTAACCCTTGCTTTGTTACCGGAAAAAATGGATTGAAATGGAAAATCTACCAAAAAGTCTTGTGGAACACCTATAGGGTTAACAGCATTAGTAATATCAGTTTTGAATACCTTGAGGGTGTAGTTTCTAAAATGGGGTCATTTTTGGGTGGTTTTATTGTATTATGTAAGACTCAAAAAGTGACTTCAGACCTGAACTCGTCCTTCAAGATTTGCTTCTAAACTTATAAGCCTTCTAACGTCCCAAAAAAATAATACGTCATTTTCAAAATGATCCAAACATGAAGTAGACATATGGGTAATGTAAAGTAATAACTATTTTTGGAGGTTTTACTATGTATTTTAAAAGTAGAGAAATAGAAATTTGGAAATTTGCTTATTTTTCTAAATCTTATTGTTGGTTTAAAATATGGTATTTTTTTTAAATTTACTCAAATTAACCACTGTCATAAAGTACTTACAATATGTGACGAGAAAACAATCTCAAAATGGCCTGGATAATTAAAAGCATTTTAAAGTTATCACCACATAAAGTGACACATGTCAGATTTGCTATAAATGGCAGGGTCCTGAAGGGGTTAAGGTATTACTGCAGGTTATCTTATTGCGGCACTTTAAAGGGAACCGGTCAGTTCCAAAATACCCCCCCCCCCCCCCCCCCAAATTAGAGTAGGAGGTGTATAGTATTATTGATACTGGGATTATACAGGGTGGCCTGCGAAAAAGTAGCCTATCTCCAAATCAAACTGCCTAATAGTAAATCTGTTTTAGTTGCCCATAGCAACCAATTAGAGCTCAGCTTTCCTTTTTTTCAGAGCCCTGTAAGAACTGAAAGCTGAGCTCTGATTGGTTGCTATGGACAACTAAGACCGATTTACTATTGGGCAGTTTGATTTACAGATATTGGAGGTGGGCTACTATTTCTTGGGCCACCCTGTATAATGATTATCTACAAATTGACTTGAATTTCCACACTGTGCTTCCAGCAGTAAAACGTATTGAGAGGACTCCTGAGCTTGCACACATAATGGAGAAGGCTCAAAGAGGAGTGTAAGTGAGTAATAAGATACAAATTACATATGTTTGTTATAGGATAACCCCTTTAGTAAAACATTACTCTGTTTTGAACATGTTGGGGTGATTTACTATGCCCTCCTATGCCAGAAACTGGCATTGATGAGAGTGGCGGGAGCAGGGGTGTGATGTGGATAGGGCCATTTACCATCATTTATGCCAGAATAAATTACTATTTCAGTCTAGGCTTACTGACTGCCAGAGGATGTTTTACGTCTTCTTTGTTTCTCCTCTGTTCTGCCTAAGAATTCAATCAGTTTATGGCGATGCGTGACCCTTATCATAAATTAGGCTCTCTTCCGGAAGTCTGTGCGACTGGAATGAAAACTACCCCTGCCCCTGACTGGAATAGTTTTTACTTCTTTTATACCTGTTTCCAGGCATAAAAGATTGATGTTTGTTGGGGCAGATGTGCAGTGCAAAAGTCCTTGTGGTCTTGTGACTTTTTTCTACGCCAAAAAGTGCAGAGAGAGCAGAGCGTCTATGTGTAATGACAACATCCTCATTGCTCCTAAAAGGCTCATTTGCATATAGTAAAATTTAGGCTACATGCACACGACATTGAAAAAAAACGTCCGTTAAAAACGGACACGCTGTCAGTTTTTCATGGCCATTTTGCATCAGTGTGTGCATCCATTTTCTGGCCGTGTGTCCATTTTTAATGTCTGTTTTGCATCCGTTTTGTATCAGTTTTTCATATCAGAAAAATTGATGAATTGGATTGGCAGTTATTTCTTGCCCCCAACTATAATCATGACCCCCATGATGCCCATAATGTCCTCTATAGTGCCCCTAACTAAAATAATGTCCCCCCATGTAGGCCCCCTGGTAAAATAATGTCCCCCACAGCTGCTTTTTGATGACTTAAAAAAAAAACAAAAAAAAAAACCTCACCTTCTCCACTTGCTTGCGCTGCAGCAGTCTCTTCTCTCACGCACAGGACTTGCCGAAGGACCTGCGATGTGAGCGATGACGTCACTGAACGCACCAACGTGATGACGTCACCGCGCATAACGCAGGTCCATCGGCATGGCCTGCTCAATGAAGACTGGAGACTGCACTGCGCGAGCAAGTGGTTAGGGTGAGTGGCCATATGGTACCCGTTTTTAATGGCCGTTAGACGGGAGCACTCCTGTCAATCGGCCGTTAAATACGTCGTGTGCATGAGCCCTTAATTTTTCTCAGCAATGCAGGCATGCGACCAACACCCATATTATGACCTTCGGCTAAGATTTTCCAACTTGTATTGGGCTGCATGTTCAGATGACATCCACTTTAATTCTGCACTTTGCTTGTGTCTATAAACTAGTTCAGCCCTCTTGTTACAGGATGGTTATGATTGAGGCAGCAGATACATTATTCTGTTGGTATAAAATATCTGTCGGCAGAAGAATCATTGGGCCAAGGGCTATCAGCTGTGGCGTCTTCAAGGAATGTGCTTGTTATTTCAGAGAGAGAGACAAAAATCCAACCCCTCGAACTGTTTTCCCTACAGCTTCAGTGAACTGGAGGTCTGACGGGCCTCATACATATACAATTGTAGAGGCCCCTGATCTCGGACGTTCTGGGCATTGTCGGGGTGCTGCCATACACATTAGATCATTGGCTGCTCCAGGCGGTTTAGCCATTTCTAATGTGTATAGCCAGCATATGTTTCCACGTCTCTTAGGATGGCATCACACACAGCTTTTGTGGGAGTTTTTTTGTGCCAAGGTCAGAAGTTGTTTGGAAGGGAATGAGAAATATAAAGGAATGACGTGAACTTCTTCTTCCTGCTGATCCACTTTTTTTTTTTTTTTTTTTTTATGTAAAAGCACTACCTCTAGATGTTATCTGAAGTCTATGAGAAATATACCACACAAGCGTTTTTTGCCTAGTGGTGTAGTTTGTCTTGTTTGCGTAAATTTTTCTACACTCTTCTCTATAGGGTAAAAACACAATACACAAATTAGTTTGGAAAGAAACCACAAAAAAAGCCATCAACAGTGGTATTGACGGTTTCTATGACTTTTTTTTGTTTCTCCTCTACGCTGGCAGAGAAAGCACCTAAATTATAACAAGGTTGAGGTCTCGTCATAAATTGGGTGCACTGCCGACAGTCCATGCACCTAAAGTAAAAACTGCTACTTCCCTGTCACTACCTTGCCACTTCCATGTGGTGAGCACAGTACAAAAACGCCCGTGTGACAAAATATTGTCATTTAAAGAGTAGAAGGGATTGTCGCTTCTTTTCCGCCAAAAACTGGTGTCGCACCCGTCATAAATATATTTAAAGAGAAAGTTAGACCAGCACGTCCAAGCTATGTATGAGGCTCCATTTACACGTCCGCAAACGGCATCCGTTCCGCATTGCGGCTTTCAATGGTGCCGTCCGCATCCGCCCTTCCGGTCCGCGGCCCCGCAAAAAAAATAGAACATGTCCTATTCTTGTCTGGATCTACGGACAAGAAAAGGCATTTCTATTTAGAGCCGGCAATGTGCGGTCCGCAAAATGCGGAACGCACATGGCCGGTGTCCATGTTTTGTGGATCTGCAATTTGCGGATCCACAATGACACACGGACGTGTGAATGCACCCTAAAGAGGGGGGATCAGGTGCAAGCTACCAGAGTAGCAGCACACTACTATGCACAAAGACACATGCAAACACTGAAATTAAATAAACTGAATAAATTCCTGGGATAACCCCTTTTAACAGCTGCTAAAACAGATGCAAAACGGATAGACGGTCAGGAAGTGGATGCATGCACGGACACAAATTGGCCATGAAAAAACTGTTTATCCTTTTTTAATGGCCATTTTTTCACTGTTGTGTGAATGTAGCATAAGATAGTCTATGGGGTTATTCACCAGTGAATAACGGATGTCATCAAATAGAACATGTTCTATTTAGGGCTCATGCACACAAACGTGTGTGGCCCGTGCCGTTCTGCGGACCGCAAACTGCAAAACGGACAAGAAAAGGACACGTTCTACTATTTTTTGCAGAGCCGCAGAATGGACATATGGATGGGTCCGCATCTGATTTGCAAAAATCCATATTGGATAAGGACCGAAACTAAGGACTCAGGCTCACGACTGTAAAAACAGACCGTTTTGCCATTTTTAATGGACTTTTTTTCTTTTTTCCCTCTGCCATGTAAGTGTAGCCTTAGGCTTCATTCACACTACCGTATGTATTCCGTGATCCGTATAAAAACGGAACGGAAGTACTTCCGCAAAAATACGGAAGACATCCGTAATTTTGCGGACCCATTGACTTTAATGGGGCTACGGACGTGTTTTGCGGCCAAGTATAGTACATGTTTCCTTTTTTTTGCGGGAGAACTTCCGTAATATACAGATTTTTTTTCTCCTATGGAAAAATGAATGGGTCCGTATGGTTCCGCATCTTATCCGCAAAAATGCGGATAAGATACGGAAATGAACATACGGTAGTGTGAATGAAGCCTTACACTGCACGTTTCCTCTGGGGCATTGGATGAGATTTCTAAAATCTTATCCAATTTTCTTGCACCGAAAATTCTGTGGCTATTCCACAACATTCTACTGTGGAGAAAATGTGAGGCCATACCTTTTTAAACTTTAAAAAAAATTATTTAAAGAAGATATGAAATAATCCAGAATGTTCATTTTTCTGTAAATTTATGTGAAATGAGAAGAATAGTGTCTTGTTCATGAGAATTTTTGTGGTGTTAGTGGGGCCCTGGAACCCTGTCCATGTAAATGACAGCACTGACATAAACATCACTGCAGAGCAACTCCCATGGCTGGATCTGTGCTGCCAGCAAGTGAGTGGAAGCATCTGTAGGGGATATGGCCGGATGTGAGTGAACGTGGCAACCGGCTTTAGTTCCAAAGAGGCATAAAAGTGTGACGAAAAGAAACATGGCTATATATCCTGTAATGAGAACAGATCAGGTACAGAATATCAACTGCACTGAAGCCGGGGAGCTGTCCTAAGGATAGGCCATTAATATAAAAATCCCCTTTAAATGTTACCAGGAAATGCAACATTAAACCAGACACAATGGGGCACATTTTCTAAGACCGGCTTGTTATGCCCATCTTAGAATCCCCCTTGTGCCAGTTCTCGCACCTATCAAAAAAGTACTCCAGGCGTAAATGTTAGTAAGTTTTCATGCTGCCATTTTGCCCAACTGCAGAATGGTGGATAGGGGATAACTTTAATCATCCGGAATACCCCTTTAATAAATCACCCCCGGCACCCTGTAGAGTTATCTGAAGAAGATGATGCTTTCACTCAGTGATCCGTTACTTCATTCACAACAGACCAAAAACCGCTGCATGCAATGTTTTTTGTCTGGCTAAAAACTGGCACTTATCCTGGAAAGTGGCTAGATCACCGCCGGACCTCATTACAGTCAATGGGGATCCAATGTTGAACTAGAGAGTCCGGCAATGCCTGAACCGGCAAGCTGCTCTCCGCAAAAATGGCCTACTGGAGATGTGAATGTGGTCTATACAGTTAAGTGCACCGCGGGCAGGAGCAAGCCACTCTGTGCACCCTTGCTCCTCCTGCTTCCTCTATCAGTCCCTCCCTCTCCTTGACTGATAGGGCAGGTTCCTGCAGAGTCCTTTTGTCTAGCCATGTAAGTGAAGGAAAGGCAGTTTTTACTCTGCTCATTGAACCTCACAATAGACTTACACTTCTATTCTGTAGGGATCACTTCTCATTAGTCATCTCATTATCACCACATGCTCAATTACAATGACAGGTAACACCTGTATATGGATAACACAGGATCCACCATTCACAATCTGTGATGGATGCCTCCTCCACCTCCGGCCCGTATAGTGACCTCTGCACAGGTTACAGAGCATGTCCATAAAACGCTCCCAGAGAAAGTAATGAACATCTCCAGTCTACAGATTTCTATGGTCCTTGTGGCTGCTGTAAAGTATATCTTTAATCGTCATTAATAGCAGCTCAGGCAAGATGTCTGCACCCATCATCATTGACAGAAAATAATGTACAGAAATACAACCTGAAAATGAAATCAGATTTTAGAAATAGGAACATGTTTCACTATCTATTTTATGTATAAAATATAGGTGACACATTCCCTTTAATAGTTTTCCGCCATGTCTCTACAAAGTGACACTGATACATTATAGAGACGAATCTGTTACCTTCTGAACCAGTGAGGAAAGTCCGTCTATAAATCAGCTAGATGTCTTGTTTGTAGTGTTCATAACCCTTTCTCCAGGATTAACATCTGTGAAACATAAACTGCCTGCATCATCTACTTCCCAGCCAAGAACCACTTAGCTCTGCTAATAATTACATCCAGAGAATCGGGAGAAGATTTCAAAGAAACGGCAAAGAGACTGAGGCATGCCCTCCGACCAAGATCTGCTTCCATAAGGGCTCTGCTTACCATCATATTTTTTCTCAGTTTTAGGCCTCTTTCACACGAACGTTGTGTTTTGCGGTCCGCAAATTGCGGATCCGCAAAAAAAACGGATGGCGTCCGTATGGCATCCGTATTTTTTGCGGATCCACTGTAACATTGCCTATCCTTGTCCGCAAAACGGACAAGAATAGGACATGCTCTATTTTTTTTTGCGGGCCACGGAACGGAGCAACGGATGCGGACAGCACACGGTGTGCTGTCCGCATTTTTTGCGGGCCCATAGAAATGAATGGGTCCGCATTTTTCATGTGAAAAATGCGGATCGGAGCCCGCAAAAACAACGTTCGTGTGAAAGAGGCCTTAGTTGCAAATACTGATACAAAATACTGATCAAATACTGACCGTGTGAACGTGGCTAAGGCCTGTCACACACGACCGTGGAACATTGCAACCAATGACGCCGTGCGCTCCCGTCCTCAGAGGGAACACGGTCTGGGCTTTCACGGCCCGTGCCGGACTGTGTTCCACGGTCGTGTGTAACAAGCCTAAGGGTCATGTAGGTGCTAGCTGCTTATTTAGACAGGATTGGTAGAGGTCAGTGTTTTAACAGCTGTGCAAAGGAACCAAGGCAAACAGGTAGATTTCCTGGTGACCACCATAAACCACCACCCCCATCAGAAACACAAGTGGCAAAAAAATCCTTGTTACAGTGTAGTCACAGCCATACTACAATACTACTTGACTTTCAGTTAAAGGGGTTGTCTAGGATCAAGAAAAATAGGCTGGGGGGATTGTAAAAAAAAACAAAACAAAACAAAAAAACAACTTTACCTGTTAAATTCCATACCGCCTGATGCACCTCGCTAATCGCTAGCAGTATTTACCTTCTGATATGCTCATTCCGCATGTCTGACTATGGGCTCATCTGCTGAAGTCTTCACCGGATGTACCGTACTTAGGTCTTCCTGTTCAGTTGATTGATGTACATGCAGTCCATATATCCGTGTAGGACATTACCTGGCAGCCACATTTGTCTCCAGGTCCATGTTACATGTGGCAAATTAGTACATGCCCCGGGACTGCCTGAGGTATGACTTGCACCATTGACTAGTATAGGTCTGTGTGCAGTCCGGTGCATATGTGAGTAGCACACTCATGAGTAATACGAAGTCTAAATATTGCCTGAGTTGGTATTTTATATATTTTACTAGCAGAAAGACCCAGCTTCGCCTGGGTTATATTTCATCTATTTCATTTAGGCCTCTCACACATGACCGTGGAACCCGGTCCGGTACAGGCCGTGAAAGCCCGTAATGTGCTCCCTCTGTACAGCGGCGGCCTCAGGAAGCGCACGGCGTCATAGGGAGCACGGTCCGGGCTTTCATGGCCCGTACCGGACCGTGTTCCACGGTCGTGTGTGAGAGGCCTAAATGTTACTGTGTGTGATTGCAGAGAGAAAGTCAATGCAGCTGACAGAAGTTGATTTTTACCTTCATTTTTTCAATCCCCATTGGCTGCGGAGTGGGAGGGGCATGGTTTACCGGGACCTTGGGGGGGGGGGTGCTTTTAAGTCCTTCTTTTTCAGAGTGGCCTGAATTATAGGTCAATGCCATGGTAATTTGAGGAAATGCAGTGGGTAGCAGTGGAAGAAAACCTCGCTTTGCACGGGTTTATTTAATGTTTCTGTGTGTCGTTGCAGAGAAAAATTCACCCTCCTCCCACCCACCCCTGCAGCTGACAGAAGTTGATTTGTACCTTCAATTTTTCAATCTCCACTGGCTGCGGAGGGGCGTGGCCTGAGCGAGGGTGTGGTTTAGCTTCTTTTGAGGGTGGTCTGAATTAAAGGTCGATACCATGGTAATTTATGAGGGCACGCAATGGGTAGCAGTGGAAGAAAACATATTTTATTACTACTGAACGGTCTTAGTCTAAAATAATCTATTTCATCTAAAATTTCTGTGTGTCATTGCAGAGAGAAATTTACCCTTCCACCCCTGCAGCTGACAGAAGTTTATTTTTACCTTCATTTTTTCAATCCCCGTTGGCTGCGGAGTGGGACGTAGCTTAACAAGACCTGGGGCGGGGGTTTTAAATCCTTCTTTTGAGGGTGGTGTGAAATTACAGGTCAATGCCATGGTAATTTAGGAGGACACACCATGGGTGGCAGTGGAAGAAAACATTGCTTCGCACGGGTGTATTTAATCTATTTCATTTAATGTTTCTGGTTGTTGTTGCAGAAAGAAATCCAACCTCCCTCCCATCCCTGCAGCTGACAGAAGTTGATTTCTACCTTCAGTTTTTCAATCCCCGTTGGCTGCGGAGTGGGAGGGGGCGTGGCTTAGTAAGACTCTTCGAACGGTTGTAGTCTCAAATTAGTCTTATTTTATGTAAAATTTTTGTGTGTCCTTGAGAGAAATTCACCCTCCCACCACTGCAGCTAACAGAAGTTTATTTTTACCTTCATTTTTTTCAATCCCCGTTGGCTGCGGAGTGGGAGGGGGCATGGCCTGACAGTCGGGGGCGTGGCTTAGAAAGACGCTTCGCACGGGTATAATTAAACTATTTAATTTAATGTTTCTGTGTGTCGTTGCAGAAAGAAAGTCAATGCAGCTGACAGAAGTTGATTTTTACCTTTATTTTTTCAATCCCTGTTGGCTGTGGAGTGGGAGGGGGTGTGGCCTGATGGAGTCGGGGCGTGGCTTAGCTAGACCTGGGGTGGGGGTTTTAAGTACTTCTTTTAGGGTGGCCTGAATTAAAGGTCGATACCATGCTTATTTATGAGGCCACACAATTGGTAGCAGTGGAAGAAAACATCTTTCATTACTACTGAACTGTCTTAGTCTAAAATTAGTCTAAAACATAAGTTATATTTATGGTAACCGGAATACCTTTAACAGTGTCAATGAATAGAAATGGCTGGGTTAAAATATATAATAAATTGGTACATTTAGTTCAGTGCAGTATGTGCTGAATATATTTTCATAAGAATTTGGGAACATGATGAAATGTCCTATAAATGTCTGTTTTATTCCTGATCTAAGGATCTAGGCTTTTAGTTGAGATGACTGTGTGCTGCCCTTTATGTAGATGCTCAGAAGTGAAACTCCTCTGCTACAGATCAGAGGAAAAAGGCGCTGGGAAGCAATGGCTGCACTCATCTCAGATCTACTAGAGAAAACAGGATTAAAGGGGTTTTCTCACTACCCTGTTTCTCCAAAAATACGCTCTACCCTGAAAATAAGCCCTAGCGCTATTTTGCAGGGTTTTTGGAGTAGGCATAAAATATAATCCCTACTCCAAGTATAAGCCCTAGATACAGTGAGCGCCTCCAGCTCTAGGTTATGTTGCATGACATCACTGATGTCACAAACAAGGAGAATAGGAATACTGTAGCCTTACACTGTACCCAGGAGGGTAGCAGGCACGGCAGAATCCACTCACCCAATCACGAGACGCTTCTACTGCCTTCCATGTCCTGCCTCCTGAGAGGAGATACCATAGAGATAGCACGATGCCACTGCCAGAATCCTGCCTCCCAAGTGCAGAGAGGAGATAGAGAGATAGGGCACAGTGCAATTGCCCCAGAGAGAACGTGAGAGAGAGTGCTAGTAACACACACTGACACTAAGCCACCAAATAAGCCCTACCCCAAAAGTAAGCCCTAGCCCTTTTTTCGGAGGAAAAAATAATATAAGACCGTGTCTTATTTTTCGGAGAAACACGGTAGTTACAAAGATTAGCTTTCTACATAAAGGGGCAGTTAAAAGAAGACATTTTCTAAATACAGTGGTCAGTAGATTTTACTTTAGTCATGAACTATAGACCATTCAGCAGGTATCTCACTGTACACAGGTTTCTATGGTAACCTGCAGACCAGAAAGACTGTTATCTAATTGGCTAAGAGCAGGAGTGACCACAGTAAGCAAAGTGTGTTGAGGACTGAGAAGGATGGCTTTACCTGTAATTGTGTTAGACATCACAACCTCCTGCTCTGTCAGAGTAAGATAATATATGCTAATAACTGCTGGAGACCCCCCTCCCACGCCACGGCCTGAGGAGACATAGTGAGTGCAAACTGCCTGTCAGCCAGTCAATCAATGTGCTGAGAAAACCCCTTTAAGGCAAGTACTTCTTAGTATATCTAAACTTTCAATAAATTGTATAGAAACCAATAGAAACCAATCAGAGCTCCCCTTTCATTTCATATAGTGCTCTGGAGAAATGAAAGGGGAGCTCTGATTGGTTGCTATGGGCAACAAAGAAAGTCTTAGACCTAGACCGTTTTCATACATCAGGCCTTTAGTGAGCTGTACCCAGAGAAGCCTGATACTGAAAGTTCTAGTACAACATATATTACAAACTCTTTTTGTCATGACATATCTGTACTATTGATTTATGCAAAGTTTGTTCAACATGCGCCATGTATGAGGGAGTCGGGGTCAGGGGAAATTGAGGAGTTGGAGTCGGGGCTTTGGCTTACCGACTCCACAGCCCTGTTTAAAACCAAAGCTCCCAGGCTAATATTGGCTAATGGAGGTCATATTTTGGGAATATCTCGGGAACGGTACGTCCTAGAGAGATGAGACCTGGTCTAAAACCTTCCCGGACACCTGATGTACCTGTGTGCCGAATTTGGTGAAAATCGGTCCGGTAGTTTTGTTGCGCATAGAGAACAGACAGACAGAAACTCATTTTTATAATAAGAGAGATAGTGAGTAATCCATAATTATTATTATTTTTTTCTTTTTTGTGATTCTTGGGTTGCAGTTTACTGGTAATGAGCATACTTATAATGCAAGAACCCTTCAAAGTTGTTTCCTTGACTTAAAAATGTCACTGCAGAGTGTGAAAATTGGCTGCACTATAAAATTTCCATAGTCCTTAATAATAATTAAAAAAAATGCTGCAAGCACCTCTGTTTTTAGATTGTTTTCTATGTTTGTTGGTTACCTTGTTCTCAAGATCTGACCAGCTTAAAAGGCATCTGTCAGCAGATTTGTAGCTATTAAACTGGCTGACCTGTTACATATGTGTCCACATTGCTGAGAAAAATTATGTTCTACTATATGCAAATGAGGCTCTAGGAGCAACGGGGCGTTGCAGGTACACCTATAGGCTCTTCTCTTTCTGCCACCACCGCACCTGCTGCACTTTGACTTTAGGAGAAGTCAGGGGCAGGTGTGATGACATTTACGTTGCCTGGTCCTGTGCAGCATGAGCAGCAGTTGTAGAGAACTGAACCTCTAGGAGGAACCGCAATGCGCCCGTTGCTGCAAGAGCATTGCATTGCTGGATACTTCTGCCTGCCTGCCGGACCCCATTATAACCAATAAGGAGCAGAGATCTGGCTTCTTCCCGCCAAATATGGCGAGAATTGGCTGGAGAAAAACCACTGCACACAGCAGTTTTTGTCTGGCTGATTCCCTGCATTGTTCGCCAGTACATCTGACTGCCTTTTGAAACTAGCCTTAAAGGGATTCTGTCAGCAGGATATGATGTATAGAGCTTGTCGCATGTACTTATTACTCTGCGCGATTACAAAATATACAATTATTACTCTTATCAGTGCTGTAGTTTCTTAAAAAATAGGTTTAATTCATATGCTAATGACTTACTTAAGGAGCCCAAGGGGCTGTCTTCCCGGCCGGTGGAGACCCGCTGTGCCGATAATTTTGGAGCCCAGCACCGCCCTCCTGCTAATTATTCGCTCCCCTTGGCGCTCTGGATCTTGGTGCTGTGCTGTAATCTCTCGCATGCGCCGTGGATACATCGGTGTTCGCCCGTGTGGTGTCCTGGCAGCGGCCTCATCCAACAAAGTGCACATGCATGAGATTACGGCGCAGCACCAAGAACCAGAGCGCTAAAGGGAGTGAATAATTAGCAGGAGGGCGGTGCTGGGCTCCAAATTTATCGGCACGGCTGGGCTCCAACAGCCAGGAAGACAGTCCCCTTGGGCTCCTTAAGTAAGTCATTAGCATATGAATTAAACCTATTTTTTGAAGAAACTACAGCACTGATAAGAGTAATAATAGTATATTTTGAAATAAATCGCGGACAGTAATAAGTACATGTGACAAGCCCTATACATCATATCCTGGTCCTGTCAGTCAAGGGGAGTGGGTTGTGCAAAATAGAGGAGCTGAGGTTGCCTCGGTGACTAGGGCCCATTCTTTGTGTACTAATGCCCTAATTTACAAACAGAAGAAAACTGGGGAGCTGAGGTGCACCGAGAGACTAGGGCCTACCACTCGGTGCACTGAAGCCCTAATTCGCATATAGAGGAACACTTTCACTAAGATCTGCAGATGCAATATCGTAGCAGTTGCTCCTCAGCTCTGGCTTTCGGAATCAGTTTGACCTCCATTATTTAGCTGAAGAGGATTGCGGCTTCAAAGAGCATCTTTCTCTGGAGAACCCTGCCTGTGGTAATGATGGTTTCATCCTGTACCAGCTCTGAAGGAGGATCAAGTAGTTGTGGTCATGGTCCAAGGGTGGTCATTTTCTAAAGATGAAAGAAAAGGGCATGTTCTATATTCTGCATTTTTCACACAGCTCTGGTCCCATAGAAGTGAATGGGGCTTCAGTGAAAAACGCATTGCGTCTGGATGTAAGCTGGATGCCGTCCTGATGCAATGCGTTTTTCACTGAAGGTAGCTAGGAGATGTTGTTTGTAAACCTTCAGTTTTTTTTTTATCACACACGTAAAAAAGCGCATCACCCTCGCAGAAAAAACTGAATGCAGTCACAGAGAAAACTGACTGAACTTGCTTGCAAAATGGTGCGAGTTTCCCTGAACGCATCTGGAGCCAATCTTTATCATCTGTGTGAAAGACGCCTTAAAGGGGGTAATCCCCCTTCCTTTTTGTATTTGAATATTTATAGCATATTGCTATTTTATGCCAAAACACAAGGCTTCCGATGATAAAAAAAAACTACTGAAAAAGGAAAAAGTTAAATCAAATCAAATTTTTAGTTGCCAGATTTAAATGCGTAACTTCCCGTGACGTTCCAGTAACCCCCCTATTACCACTCAGATTTAGACCTCAAACCCCCACCCTGTATAATTACAGGACTTGTTCTCCGTTCTTCCCCCACCACTCAGCAGCAGTCACGTATTCAAATCTCACTCGTCCCCAGAGTAATTACAGCTCATTTCCCAGCCTGGGTGCTGTAATCACATAGACAGGGAATTCAGCAGCAGTGGGCACATAAACAGTGCAAACTCAAACAAGGCTGGGCCGAATAGCATTGCGACTCGGGTCTCCAGCTCTTCTCTGCTGCTAGATGTGCTAGGTGCAGACAAGGTGTAACTAAAGTCTTATGGGTCCCAGGACAAATTTTAGATCCTCCCACCTACACCACATTTTTGTTACTTGAATGTGCAAGACCCAGTGGCACCCTGGCTTGGCTCTATAGATATGTCTTCTCTAACCCTAAACATTTGGGGCCTGAGACATTAGTAGTGCCAAGCATAGCTTTGTAATTTTAGCAGAAGCTGTGCCTGGTCTAACAGGTCAGCCCCATTCACATGAATGGAACAAAGCTATAGTAAACTTTAAAAGGCTTGTCCCACAAAAAGTATTCTACAATTTTCAAGCCAGCACCTGGATCTGGATACATTTGTGATTACATGTAATTAGAGATGTAGTATAGCCAGTGAGTTATTCAATGAAATCTGTGTGGCTCCACCAGCTCGATTTCTAATTTCTGTGTCCAGATCACTGAGATGGATGCACATACTTGGTTCCATACTTCAACTGCTACCAGCTGCAGCAGAAAGGACTTGCCCCCTGTAAACAGCTACACCCTGAACTGCCAACTTGAAATAAATTTAGCAGAGCAATTGCAGCAATGGTTGAGGAGACCTCTGGATTCATGTGGGGTACAGGGTTGGGTCTAGCTTTGTTAGAAAGGGATTGTCATGTAATATATGATGACTGACATTTTTTACATTAATCATGGGACAACCCCTTTAATTCCAGGCATAGTACAGAGCTGTGCCCAATAAACAATGATCAATGCCGTTAGTTACAGACCATCCTCAAATGCAAATATTGATGAGCTATCCTAAGGATAGGCCATTCATTTTAAAGCCCCCAGTAACCCCTTTAACATCTTTAGGACATCCACCGTACATGTAGAGCAGATATCCGCACTTTGCATCAAAAGTTTTCAAAAAGCCATACAAAAACAAAAAAAGAAAGATATACGTGTGGTATCGCTGTAATTGTACGGACCCGGAGAATGAAGGTAATGGGTCAGTTTTACCGCATAGTGAACACTGTAAAAACATAACCCACAAAATCTGTTTTTTTCCATTTCAACCCCATTTGAAATTTTTTTCCAGCTTCCCACTACATCGTATGCAGTATTAAATGATGCCATTAGAAAGTGCAATTTGTCGCAAAACACAAGCTGTTATATGTGAACAGAAAATAAAGTTATAGCTCATGGTTTAATAATACTTTCTCAAGAGAAAGAGAGTCTCTGTTTAAGCAGCCACGCGTCTCGAGTAATGGTACATCATGCCTCCTGCTGTACAGATATATGCTGTGGCCTCCTGAAACTTGTACAGAGGAGAAACTCCTCAGGCAGCAATATTCTCAAACGTCATACAAATATAATAAAGTGGAGGTCCTCTAGTCAAATCTCAACTTCTTTTATGTAATTTGTCTCTTCCTGATCCATTCCGGCAGAAAGTATGTGTAGATTGGGGGAGGGGAACTCTCTTCTAAAGTGTCTGTGTTCTACTTGAACTTGATCAACCTCTTGAAAAATGAAATAAGCCAGTCCTGAATGAGACAAGGCACTATTATAGTGTGCAGTACACGGTATATGCCATGCGCATGGAGCATCAGATCTACCTACACCTACATATAAAGGTAAGCTTCTCTAAGGGTACAACCATACAGTCAGGTTTCTGGAATCCAAAATCAGGATGGATCATAAAAGGAGAGAAAGTATAAAGGACAGACTTCTCCTCTGTTTTGAATTCACACCTGGTTTTGGCTTCCAAGACTGCATGCAGAAACCTGACCGTGTGGTTGTAGCCTTAGACTAGTGTCAGCAAAAAATGAGTAAGGATTTCTGTTTTTTCTGCCATACATGTTTCTTATAGGAACATTCAGACACTGAGCCAAGTACTATTTAGAGATGCATTCATTTGGGATAAGATCACCAAGTCCACCCAGCCCTTTACTCAGGGGAAAAATACATAAGCAAACTGGAGCTGAGCCACGTCTGCAAAATGTTAGCCTACTGAAATATGTTCATGACACTCTCCTTCATTGTCTCCAGCCTATTATTGCTGAACACGTTCATTTTGGGAGTAAGATGTAAGTTCCCTATGAACATGTTTGCATTTTAAAGCTGTGCAGTGAGTCTGGAGGTTTATCTAAGTCTCTACCAGGAACCTTTTCTTCTCCTCTTGCCAAACAGTAGAAAGCTGCACACTGGAGATTTTTTACAACAAAAAAGGGTGACACGAATAAGAGTGAGGTAGCTAGACCAAAGGCATATCTATAAAAAGGTTGATCTGCCGTGTTGGTTTTCGTTGTTGGATGCTGTCGTTGAAAATAGTTCATGCTGACCTATAGGCATTTAACTTATGGCAGTGTCCAAAACTGACATGTTTCATAGACAAACCATGAACCACAAATGTATGGCCTGCTGACTGATCTGTATCAATGGGATCTGGGAAATGCCAAATTCTCAGATATATTTTGAACTAGCAGAAGGACCAGGCTTCACCCAGTTATAGTTCATCTGTTTCATTTAATGTTTGTTTGTATCGTTAAAAGATATCGACAGTGACCTCTACAACACCCCGCCTCCTTAACAGTGACCTCCACAGCCCCCCACCCCTTAACACTGACCCCTCTTACAGTGCTCCTTCTCCTTAAAATGGGACCTCCACAGAAGCCCACCCCCTTAACTATGACCTTCACAGCAGCCTTCATCTTTAACAGTGAGTTCCACAGCACCTCACCCACTTGACAGTGACCTCCACAGGGACCCATCCCCTTGTGACCTCTACAGCACCCACCTATTAACACTGACCATAGGTAATGGTCCCCTTAATTGACCTACACCATTCCTGGCCCCTTTGAGACCTCTACAGTGACCGCCCCTTTAACAGCGACTGTCACAGTACCCTGCTCCCTAATAGTACCCCGCTGCCACTTTAATAGTGGCCTCCACAATCCCCTCCTCCCTTAACAGTGACCTCTACAGCAGTCTGCCCCCTTAACAGTAACATTCACAGCGCCCTCCCCTTTAACTGTGACCTCCGTAGCAGCCTGCCCCTAGGGTGGCCAGAGGTCCGTTTTTAGGCCGGACAGTCCAGCTTTCAGAGTCTTTGTCCTCTATCCAGCGCAGGGCCTGGATGGACACAGGGATGTCCTTTTAAACAGCTCACTCTCAGACAGCAACACTGTGCAGTCTGAGCATTAGCTGCAGGGAGAAACGCACCCTCCCTCCCCTGCAGCTGACAAGTTGATTTTTACCTTCATTCTTTCAATCCCTGTCAGCTGCAGAGTGAGAGGGGACGTGGCCTGACAGGTTCAGGGGCGTGGCTTAGCGGGACTTGGGGGCGGGCGCTTTTCAGTCCTTTTGAGGGTGGCCTGAATAACAGGTCGATACCATGGTAATTTATGAGGAAACACATTGGGTAGCAGTGGAAGAAAACATCTTATTACTACTGAACTGTAATGACTGATGATGACTGTAACGGTAATGACTGATGATGAATTAGTCTAAAACATAAGTGAAATTTATGGTAACTGGAATACCCCTTTAGCATTGTCATCCACAGCTCTCTGCCCCTTTAAAGCAGACCTACAGCAGTAAAGAAAATTGGCTGGGTTGTTATGGAAACCTGGTGTGAAACTGTCTGTATGTGGAGGCTAAGGGCCTGCAAGCTTCTATTGGCTGATAAGGGTCATGTGACCAGGCTTCTATTGGCTAATGCATTTTTTGGGAATATCTCCGGAACGGTACATCCTGGAGAGCTGAGACCAGTTCTAAAACCTTCCCGGACACCTGATGTACCTGTGTGCCAAATGTCATCATTGTAGCTGCAATAATGTAGATTAGTTTAGCGGATATACACACACATACACACATCTTTACATATTCGACTAGCAGAAGGACCCGCAATTCCTCCAGTTTAATGGGTTTTATTTTTATGGCATTCCCTATGTTGTAAAACTGACTTGTTCTCTTCATTCTCCAGGTCACTATGATTACATAGATAGCACAGTTGTATAGTTTTTCTTGTGTTTTAATCCTGGGGGGAAAAATTAAAAATTTTGGAAAAAATTATTTTATGTTCTTTTCACCAACATATTCTGACCCTTATACCTTTTTTTAATTTTTATGCCTATGGAGCAGTTTGAGTGCTTATTTTTTGCATGCCAATCTGTAATTTTAAATGATACCATTTTGGAGTGTGGAGTGTGTCAGTGGTTCTCTTCTTTCTTGTATTGGAGAAGCTGAATTGTAGGTATCCTGGTGGCTCTTGTGATTTGATCTTCAATTTAATTATATCTTCAACTAGCAGAAGGACTCTGCTTCGCCGGGGAATATTTCATCTATTTCATTTACTATTTGTGTGTGTGTGTCGTGTGACCTCCTCAGCGACTGCACCTTTAACAGTGACTGTCACAGTACCCCACTCCCTTAACAGTGACCTCACAGTACCCTTCTGCCCCTTTAACAATGGCCTCCACAGTCCCCTCCTCCCTTAACAGCGACCTCAACAGCGCCTGCCCCCTTAACAGTAACATCCACAGCACACACTCCTTTAAAAGTGACCTCCACAGCAGCTAGGGTGGCCACTGACTTCACCCCAGAAAGCCGATCACGTCCCCAAATGTGAAGCCATGCCCCCGGTTCCTGTGAAGCCACACCCTGTCTCCATGAAGACACGGAGGAGTAGTTCCTGACCTGAAGGTGAGCTAGGGACACCCCATTGCTTCTCTTCCCCTCGGTCAGCCACAGGGAGCCATGTCTGTGGGCTCTAGTGACTGACTGGAGCTGAGAGAAGCCTCAGTCAGTTGCTGCAGCTCACACTTAGCACAATGCTGCTGTCTGAGCGTGAGCTACTGAATGGGTGGACATCCCTGCGCCCGCCCAGGCACTGCACTGGATGGAGTACAGGGAGCCAAAAAAACGGACTGTCCGGCCTAAAACCGGATGTCTGGCCACCCTAACAGCAGCCTGCCCCAGCGTGGCCAGAGGTCTGGTTTTAGGCTGGACAGTCCGGCTTTTAGACTCCCTGTCCTCTGTCCGGCGCAGGAACTGATTGGACACGGATGTCCTTTTGAACAGCTCACTCTCAGACAGCAGCACTGTGCAGTCTGAGCACAAGCTGCAGGGAGAAAGCCAACCTCCCTCCCCTGTAGCTGACAGAACTTGATTTTTACCTTCATTTTTTCAATCCCAGATGGCTGCGAGTGGAGTGGGATGGGGCGTGACTGTATTGGGGGCGTGGCATTTAAGTCCTTCTTTTGAGGGTGGCCTAAATTACAGGTCGATGCCATGGTAATTTTTGAGGAAACACAGTGGGTAGCAGTGGAAGAAAACATCTTTTATTTCTACTGAACGCTAAATATGTGACATTTACATTATATTAGGTAATGATCGATGAATTAGTCTAAAACATAAGTTATATTTATGGTAACCGGAATACCACTTTAACTCTGTCATCCACAGCGCTCTGCCCCTTTAAAGCAGACCTACAGCTGTGAACTGGCTTGGTAGTTATGGAAACCTGGTGTGAAACTGAGTGTGTGGAGACTAAATGCCTGCGAGCTTCTATTGGCTGATAAGGGTCATGTGACCAGGCTTCTAGTGGCTACTGCATTTTTTGGGAATATCTCAGGAATGTTACGTCCTAGAGAGCTGACACCAATTCTAAAACCTTCCCGGACACCTGATGTACCTGTGTGCCAAATTTCGTGATTGTAGCTGTGACGGTGCGGATTCCTTTAGCGGACATACATACACACATATACTCAGCTTTATATATTAGACTAGCTGAAGGACCCGGCTTCGCCCGGGTATATTTGATCTATTTCATTTAATGTTTGTGTGTGTGACGTAAAAAAAAAAAATATCGAGAGTGACCTCTACAGCAGCCCGCCCCTTATAACTGTGACCTCCACAGCAACTAGAGTGGCCACTGTCTTCACCCCAGAAAGCCAGACCTCACCGGCCATTCCCCCAAATGTGAAACAGTGCCCTTGGTTACCATGAAGACACACCACTAAACATGAGGCTTGGTTACCGTGAAAACACGGAGGAGAAGCTGTCTGAGTGTGAGCTACTGAAAGGGTGGACATCCCTACGTCCATCCAGGCACTGTGCTGGACTGAGGACAGGGAGCCAGAAAACCGGACTGTCCAGCCTAAAGCCGGACAACTGGCCACCCTAACATCAGCCTTCCCCTAGAGTGGCCAGAGGTCCAGTTTTAGGCTGGACAGTCTGGCTTTCAGACTCCCTGTCCGGCGCAGTGCCTGGACAGACACAGGGATGTCCACCCTTTCAGTAGCTCACGCTCAGACAGCTTCTCCTCTGTGTCTTCATGGAACCAGGGGGCGTGGCCTCGTGTTTAGGGGTGTGGCTTCATGGGGACCGGTGGCACGGATTCGTGTTAGGGGAAGGCTGGACATTCTGGCTTTCAGACTACCTGTCCTCTGTCATGCACAGGGCCTGGATGGACACAGGGGGCGTGGCCTCTTGTTTAGGGGTGTGGCTTCATGGGGACAGGTGGCACGGATTCATGTTGGGGTAAGGCTGGACATTCTGGCTTTCAGACTCCCTGTCCTCTGTCATGCGCAGGGCCTGGATGGACACACAGATGTCCTTTTGAACAGCTCACTCTCAGACAGCAGTACTGTGCTGTCTGAGCACGAGCTGCAGGGAGAAAGTCACACTCCCTCCCACCCCTGCATCTGACAGAAGTTGATTTTTACCTTCATTTTTTCAATCCCGGTCAGATGCGGAGTGGAAGGGGCGTGGCCATAGAAACCTGGTGTGTGTGGAGACTAACTGCCTGGGAGCTTGGCTGATAAGGGTCATGTGACCAGGCTACTATTGGCTAATGCATTTTTTGGGAATATCTCAGGAACGGTACATCCTGGAGAGTTGAAAACTGTTCTAAAACCTTCCCGGACACCTGATGTACATGTGTGCCAAATTTTGTGATTGTAGCTGCAATTAGACTAGCTGAAGGACCCGGCTTCGCCCGGGTATATTTAATTTATGTCATTTACTGTTTGTGTGCGTGTAGTTAAAAGATATCGAGAGTGGCCTCTACAGTGTCCGCCCCTTTAACAGTGACCTTTACAGCTGCTCGCCCCTTTAACAGTGACCTGTACAATGGTTTCTCAATGGGCGTCTCCTTCTCCCTGGCTGTGCCGCGATCCAATCACAGCGGAGAGCGTCACAGCCAGGGAGAAGGTGAGGTTTTTTTTTCTTCCTGGCTGTGACCCGGGAACAAAAGGTATTTATCTACAGTAATTATAAACCATGAAAGGTCCTCTTTAAGTATATTTACTAAAGTATCCGTGGGCTAATAATTGGGCCTACTCTTTTAAAGTGCTGATCATTGCTGTGTTACTTGGTGACGGTGCTTCTTTCTGAGAGAGAGTTATCCACTTTGCTGGCCAGACTCCCATTTACTCATCTGCTATTCACAATTTATTTGTCCTGACAAGTTATTAAGTCTGATGGAAAAGAGAATGTGTCTCCCGGAGGCAACCAGTATTCCACCACTGTAGATACGGCTGATACATGCTCAGCTTATGCATCTCTAAGTGGTGAGAAGATTGGATTACTTATTGGGTGGATACGCCACATGTTACCTGAAGACTTAAACTTCACCTGCTTCAATGAACTAATGAATATATATGAGGTAAACAAGGGGTAATATGGAAATTACTCTGACAATCCAGGCTGTCGGTCAGACTGCAAGGACCTCCCACTCCATACCTACCAAAAGCGTGTTGACCCCGCATTACTTCTTATAATAAAATAACGACTATGATACTGTAATGGGTTTTAATCTGGGGATGGCCACAGCTTTTATTAACATAGGTATATAAACCATATAACTGTAAACAACATATAGTTGTGCCCATTAACATCTCTTTACTCTTAAAACCTTAAGATCCTGTGCCCTGAATGCGACCGCTGTTTAGCAGGCATGTAGGCCAACTTACAATCATTTCTCCTGGGCACGAGCTCCCGCCAGGAGGCAGCAGCGTACCCCCTACGCTGGCGGCCGACCATCCCCACCCCGCAGTGCAAGCGCCCTCTCCAGCCCATCCTGGAGCCCTGACAAAAAGCTGTTCAGATCGATAGGGTCGAGATGGACACCATCTGCCAATAGCAGACCAGAATTATCGCCTTCTAACTATCGGTGGCATATGACCACTCCTCCAATGGACCTTACAAATTTTGAGATCCTAACGTTAAGAACCCGTCTGGCTCTATCAATAGCTCGGTGATCTCTCGCCCCCCTCCAAACCTGCCATGGGACAATCTCTGACCACACTAAAATAGTCCCTGGCAAAAGGGTGTGCACCCGGGCTAAGTCATATTTTATGATAGAGAATAAATCCCCAATTTTGACCTTTCCCAGATCATTACCGCCAGCATGCAACAGTAAAACATCGGGGGGGGTATGTACCCTGGACATGAGTTCAGGCAGCAACTGCGACCATCTCATTCCTCTAATGCCTAGCCACCGTAGTTCAGCAGCGGGTAGACCCAAGGATAACCCATGTGGGCGATGAGCTGCACGTTCTTTAGCCCAATATATGTAAGAATGGCCGAGCAACCAAATGGAGTAAGGCCGTAAATCTGCAATAAAACAGTTAAAAACATACTTAGAACAAATAAAAACAACCACTTCAAAGCAGGAGATCTGGCCGAAAAGCCGACCCAAAATTTCTAGAGATATAGGATGCCTTGTGTCTTAAGACTTACTCTCTTTCTTCCAACCCTTAACTATCTGGCGAATGAGGAAATGTTTGGTGACGTCTGGGTAACCTTCTAACTGTGACATAAAGGCTATCCCTGCCAAATACTTTTTAACCAACGCTGCAGACGCGGATCTCTCAGAACTAGTGTGACCTGCAAACCATGTTGTGCATCCCTGCACTCAGGACCTCCTGCCAGCTGCAACCACTCCACCCATGCCTTCTTGTGGCTATTCCACATAGTTGCAGACACTGACTTTTGTAGTAGCTCTATAAGTTTCTCTCCACCAAGTGCCACAAGAAATCTGGGCAACCATCCCCCGTTGCAGCCGACTCTGGATGAAGATCGCGGAAGGTCTGCATCTGCGAACGGGATAAGGCGTCAGCTATAACATTTTGTATGCCCGACACGTGTTTTGCTTTAAACCAGATGTTCCACTGTAAGCAGCGGAGCACCAGGTGCCTGAGCAATGCTAAAACCGGTAAAGATGAGCTAGACTGGCAATTAACTACCTGGACGACCGCCATGTTGTCAGACCAGAAACACACGCGTCTGTCGGCCATAGCCGAACCCCACAGCTCCACTGCCACCAACACTGGGAAGAGTTCTAGCACCGTCATGTTTCTGGTAAGACCCCATGCCGACCGCGTCTCCGGCCATGTCCCTGAACCCCAACGGTTGCCAAAAATAGCACCAAAACCTATGCTACCTGACACATCCGTCAAGAGATAAATCCACACTATCCACTTCTTCCAATTGTATTAGTGAACAACCGTTATAGGTCTGCAAGAATGTTTGCGACACCAAAAGGTCCTCTCTCAGAGGCCATGTGATGCGGATAAAGTGACCTGGTTTTGCAATGCCTCCTAGTTGATAAAGAAAGCCTCCTACAGAAAGCTCTCCCCATCGGCATGTCTTTACAAGCAAAAGTGAGTAGACCCAGCAACACCTGCATTTGATGCAGCGTCACCTTTTTTGCCGTTAAATCCAAATCTACCTGACTGACTAGCCGCTCCAACTTATCTTGTGGTAGGTGGAATACCATCTGGATGGAATCGACCTCGATTCCTAAGAAAGACAAAACCTGAACCGGGCCTACCGTTTTTTCTTCTGAAATCGGGACACCCACTTGGGACATTAACTGACGGAAAGTAACTAACAGATAACTACAAAGATTTGAATCTGAAGGACCCACAAATAGAAAATCATCGACGTGCAAAACCGAAGAACTGCCCGATTCCCAATGTACCATCCACTCCAAAAAGGAGCTGAACCGTTCAAAATAGGAACAGGAAATCGAGCAGCCCATGGGCAGGCACATATCGACGAAAAATTGATCCCCCAAACGGCAACCTAACAAATTAAAAACAAGCCAGATGAACAGGGAGGAGGCGGAAGGCCGACTCAATGTCGGATTTTGCCAATAGAGCGCCCAGGCCAGCACGTCTGACGAGAAGTGCAGCTCTATCAAAGGAGGTATAAGACACCGCCGCCTCCTCCCTGGTACTACCGTCATTAACTGATGACCCCGGGGGATAAGACAGGTGATGAATTAAACGGTATTTGCCTGTCTCTTTTTTTTAGGGACTAAACCTAAAGGAGAAACTCGTAAATTTGGCAAAGGTGGCTCTGAGAAAGGGCCAGCCATACGCCGCAAAGCAACTTGTTTTAACAATTTTTCGTATGCTAGCGAAGGAGCCTCCTTGACGGATCTGAGGTTATCACATAAGAAAACCACATGAGCTGGCTCATGCGGAATGTAGAAACCAATCGCAAATCCCTCACTGGGAAACCCTGCTTCCTCCGTCCTTGGGTACATGCTTAGCCACTGCTGAAGAACGTGGCTTTTCACCGGTGTTCTCAGCTGAGCCAGAATTGCCCACCTAGGAAGGCTGTTTTCCTCTGCGGAAACAACGTACCGCGGAGTGCGCTCCCCCACAGATGGAGCCCTCATTATAGAGCCAGCATGCTCCTGTAGGTTTCTGAGCCGCAACTCCAACTGAACTTTGTGTTGAAGACGCGGCTCCGCTTTGAAAGGGACGAGATGGCTTTTGAGATTAGAATAAATTGAAACCAGACATCTGTGGCTTTGGAGGCCCAACCTACTGCTGGGTTTAATGATAACCTATGACGAAATTCTTTGTCATAGCGCCACCAAGCTGTACCTCCGTACAGCTTGTGGGCGCTGTATATAGTATCTAGATAGATAAATAGCTCCGGACCCTTGTCAGGTTGAAACTGACACAAAAGGTGTGCCAGCACTGCAAAGGCCTGGAGCCAATTACAAAATGTCTTTGCTACTTTCTGTTTCTTCTCTCATCCCTTCTCAAATGTTCTCTCTTTGTCAACAGTGACATGGTCGATCGACAAGAGCGACCAAATGTCAATGTAGTCACCCTTACGTATTTTGTCCTTAAGTTCTATACTCACATGTGTACCTAACGGGGCTAAACCACAATAAATGTTGGATAAGTGTTGGATTCGTGGGCGTCTGAACTTTGCGAGGCGGGGACCTCGGAGCTGAAGCCGGACGAGATGATCTGGTGGCGTTACCGCCGGCAGTGATGGAGGGGGCCGTGTTTCGGGAGTTGGACCGAGTGTGGCAGTGGGTGTAGCTCCTGGCCGATGAACGGTGTCGCCCCTCATCTCCTAGAATGACTTCTTCCAACGGTGTTGTCTCTGGATGGTTGCCGGTAGCAATGACGGAAACTCCCAGAATGGTTCCTTCTCCTGACTTGTTGGCGAGGTTGACCTGCAAGAGAAAACTCAGAAGAGGATATGCTGTCAGAGCTGCTACGCACAAAAACACTATCCCCCCTTGTGGTTTCAGTGCAGTCTGACTCACTGCGGAATTCCTGGTGCCGTGGACGGCGGAGATGCCGGCGACGTCTATGGCCTTTTTTTAAGCGGGGGGAGGGGTACCTGTCGTGTGTGACCCTCCTACCAGCCCTGTGGCCCTGCCTCCTCCTATCCTGGTTACTTTGGCTGCGGGACCGCACCACTTCAGTAGCCCCCTTGCTGGCTGTTAAATGGTGGCCACGTGGTGCAGGTAGTGAAGAGGAGCCCTAACTAGCCTGGTCCCCCTGTACATACCCTGCTGGCAACAGTGCTTGGTCCTGCTGAGCCAGCATACTCTCATTTCTCACTAAGGAGGAGAAATTGCCATGTGAGGAATTTTGTCCTTGCTGGGCCACCGTACCTTCAGTACCCACAATGCATCTCTCCTGCTCTGTCCTCCCGACTTGATTGAACACAGCTGATGTTGCCTGTGCAGCCGGAGGAGCGACACATTGTGGTGCAGGGAAGGCGCCAGCAGCTGTAACAGCCCTGCTGACCTGCGATCCTGGCACTTCTTCCTGAACATCATGTGGGGAAGCTCCGTACAGGGAGCTGAACCCACTGCAGCTGCTATCTTCCGGCGTGTAGTGTGGCCAGGTGGACTGGGGCTGAGGCGGGCAGGGGGGCGAGCGCGGCGCTGTGGCCTACCTCGGTCCGTCTGCTGACGATGGGGAACATCCTCCGCTGTTCTGGCCTGGGACAGCATGGACTCCAGCCAGGAAGGGCCCTCCACCGACACGCGCTGCAGGATTAGCTGCTCCAGGGAATCCATGGTGATTGACAGGAGCTCTGTCTGATCTTCTCACCGTCCAGAGGCAGAAGGTGAGCTGTTAGCCCTGCAGGTTATTTATATAAACTCCTATTCTTCCCGCTGTTTTGATTCTGCAGCAAATCAGGGGTCTTCCACGTACACCATACCCCAAATAAACATTTTAACCCCTTGCAGTCCTGGCCCTCATTGTTACAGCACTTTGTGTGCCTTAAGACTCTCAGTGTGTTTCACTGACCACATTCGACCTTGTGACCGCAGCTGGGGGCTCCTGCTGTAATGGCCTGGATCAGACTACGGCATCTAAGTGGTTACAGAGGGAGTAGACTCCCCAGTCTCCCATCAGCTCTCTATAAATGAGATCTTTGGGTGCCGATGTCTGTGCATGGCAGGTTGGAACCTAATGAAGGCCCCAGCGATGCCTACAGTGTGTCCTAGCAGCCTGCTGGTTGATGTCAATATAGAAGAATAATACATTGCAGTTGCTTATGCATATTATAGAAGCGATCAAAAGATCTAATATATAAAGCTGAGTGTATGTGTGTATGTCTGCTAAAGGAATCCATGTGGTCGCAGCTACAATCAAGAAATTTGGCACACAGGTGTTCGGGAAGGTTTTAAACCGGGTCTTAGCTCTCCAGGACGTACTGTTCCTGAGATATTCCCAAAAAAATGGCCTGCATTAGCCAATATTAGCCTGGAAGTCTTTCATTCATATCCCAACTGCCATACACATGGTCACATGACCCTTATCAGCCAATAGAAGCTCACAGGCCTTTAGTCTCCACATAGAGACAGTTTTACTGCAGGTTTCCATAACAACCCAGCCATTTTTCTTCACTGCTGTAGATCAGCTTTAAAAAGGCAAAGTGCTGTGTTTGACACTATTAGCCATTACGCTACCCATGCCGATCGCGGTAAATAAAGGCATTAGATGCCGTGATCAAGCGAGATCACGGCATCTAATAGCTGTAAAACCCAGAAGCGCGCGCTTCCGGGTGTTGTGCAGACGCCCCGTGTGGCCAATCGGGGTGTCTGCACTGGATTTGAAAGCTGTAAACCTCGCTGATGAGGCTTACAGCTTTCAATCTACAAATGGCCCATGATAAGAAATGAGCAAATGGGACTTTAAAACTGCATTTTAAAATCCCTGATTGCTCAAAATGAAAAATTAAAAAACAGTGTCTATATGTTCAAAAATGAGCTTTAAAATAATCACAAAAAAATGTTAAAAAATATATTAAAAAATTATACAAGTTTAAATCACCCCCCTTTCCGTATAATTAAAAAATAAATACCTAAATAACAATAAATATAAACCTCATGGGTATCACCGCGACCGAAAACGCCTGTATTTTTAAAATATCTAAAAAAAATTCCAATCCGGCAAATTGTGTGACGGAAAAAAGAGTCAAAATGGCCAATTTGCCATTTTTTCACTACTTCTCTTACTCCAAAAAATGTAGTAAAATGTGATCAAAAAGTCAAGAACACTCCAAAATGGTATTAATAAAAACTATGGATTGTCACGCAAAAAATGAGCCCCTAAACAGCTCAGTGGATGTAACTAAAAAAAAAAAAAAGTCGTGGAGTTGGAATATGACAAAGTAAAAAAATATATATATTATTTCAAAGTTTAAATTTATTTTTACACTATTTAAACATAACAAACCTACACATATGGGGTATTGTTGTAATCGTACTGACCCAGAGAACAAAGGGCATGGGTCAGTTTTGCCGCAAACGGAACGTCGTGGGAACAAAACACACAAAACTGTAGAGGAATTGCATTTTATGCCATAATTAATGGCGGCATTAGAAAGTACAACTTGTCCCGCAAAAAATAAGCCCCCACTCATACAGCTATGTGAGCAAAAATATAAAAAAGTTAGGGCTCGCAGAATATAGGGAAGAAAAATGAAAACGCAAAACTGAAAAAACTTCCGGTACTGAAGGAGTTAAAGGAGTATTCCGGTTACCATAAATATAACTTATGTTTTAGACTAACTCTAACTCTGCGGAGGTCACTATTAAGGAGGCAGGGTCTGTAGAGGTAATCTTTTAATGACACACACAAACATTGAAATAGACGAAATATACCCAGGCGAAGCTGGGTCCTTCTGCTAGTTGCTTATAAAGTACAAGTTGTCACGCAAACATCAAGCCCTAATACAGATCTGTAGAACGAGGCATAAAATGTTATGGATTATTTGGTGATGATTTTTAAGATAAAAAAGTGTTTTTTTTATTGTGCAAAATTAGTATTACCTAAAATACTATATGTATTTGGTATCACTGTAATCTTACTAACCAAGAGAGTAAATTTCTCATGTTATTTATGCATACAAATGAATGCCTCAAAATTTGTAATGTAAAAACTCAGTGGCAGTATTGCTGTGTTTTTTCCCATCCCTTCAGAAAGGGTAAATAAAAGTTAATTAGTAAGTTATGTGTTAGGAGTTAATGAACAAACAGTTTGCCTGACACCATTTTCTGTTTGCCTTTAGATTGAATTTCTCCCTTATATATAAAGATGAAGAGTCTCCTTGGCATCTTGATGCTCCTCACGAACTTGTTTCATCAGTGGCTGGTTCATGCAGAATTTTTCACATCAATAGGTAGGTGTCTATGTTTATATTCCTGCATTGCATGCTAAAACTTGTCATAGATCAGTAAACGCTTCTGTCACGATAATAAAACCGTCTGCATTATGAACGGATCCAGCTGTATTATCGTTAAAATAGCCAAGACAGATCCATCATGAACTCCGTTGAAATTCAACGGGACGGATCTGTGTCCAAGAAAGACTGATCCCCCATTGACTTGCATTGTGTGTCAGGACTGATCCGGTTGTATTATCTTTAAAATAGCCAAGACAGATCAGTCTCTAAAACCATGGTAAGTCAATGGGGGGACCGATCTGTTTTCTATTGTGCCAGAGAAAACCGATCAGTCCCCATTGACTTAAATTGTGAGTCATGATGGATCCGTCTTGCTACGCACCACATCGCGGACAGAAAAACACTGCTTGCAGTGTTATTCTGAATAGGGACGCAACCAAACAGAACAGAATGGTGCATTCCGTTCCCTTAAGTTCAGTTTTGTTCCCTTTGACATAGAATGGGGACAAAACTGAAGCGTTTTCCCCAGCTATTGAGATCCTATGACGGATCTCAATAGCGTAAAGGGAAAGAACAAGTATGAAAGTGGTTTTCCAATCAAGTATTTCTCTGGTGAACAAGTCCTTTATTACTGATTATTACTCTATTTATATTTTTATAGCACTTTGCCACATAGTCAGACCCCCTCAATGGAGTTAAAGGGATTTTCAAGTGTTTGATACTGATGACCTGACCTCTGGATAGGTCATCAGTCTCTGATTGGTGCAGGTCTGACACCCCCGCTGATCAGCTGTTTGAAAAGGCCTTCTCGTTTTGCAGCTCAGCCCCCTTTCACTTGAATAGGACTGAGCTGCATCCAGGCCATGTGACTGATGAACATGAGTTTAAAGGGAACCTGTCATCAAGTTTATGCTGCCCATACTAAAAACAGTATAAAGTAGAGACAGGTGAGTTGATTTCAGTGTTCTGTCATTTATAAGTTAAAAGTAAGTGATTGCCGAGAACCGATATCATAATCATTGCAGACTGGGCCTGGAAAAGAGTCCTGGCCACCTGAGAAGACTCACGGTTATTCATGAATTCCTGCTCTCCCTGTCCACCTGCTGATGACTGACAGTCTTCTACCTACTTTTTTCCCTTTCTCTCTAGGAGAGAACTGTCAATCATCAGCAGATAGGAGAGGAAAGCTGGAGATTAGGAATAACCATGACTCTTCTCTGGTAGATTGGACTCTTTTCCAGGCCTAGTCTGCAATGATTATGATGCTGGTTCTCGGGAACCACTTATTTTTAACTTATAAATCACAGACCGCTTAAATCAACTCAACTGTCTCTACTTTATTCTACTGTTAGTATGGGCAGCATAAAGTTGATGACAGGTTCCCTTTAAAGCTTGACAAAGGGGAGCGTGTTCCCTGAAACGTTGTGAAGCAGAGTGCAATATGCTGCTCCAGTGCTTTTGAATTGTGCTCAATAGGACGCCAGCAGAGTGCACATGGACCTGAATGTATGTGGATGCAGCAGCCTGGATGCGGAAAAGACAAAATGAAATGGACTAAGGTTTTTACATTTCTGTATGGAATTTATGTATCCTGTTTTACATTTATATAGCCCTAGGGGTTAAAAGGTATGGGGTCTGTATGAAGGGGTATGGGAATTTGCCCTGGTATCTTTATTAAAGGGTTTGGGAATCTGCCCTGTGTTCTGTCTGCAGGATAAGGGGGGGGGTTCTGTTGCCTATATAACATATTGGGTGGGGGAGTTTGGTGTGGGGTCACTCTATGGAATTCTTGGGGAGGTTGTGTCTAGATGAACCTCGGCAAACAAACAAACGGACAACCTTTTAATACATGGTTGTGCCAGGCCCTGTGCTGCACATCTTTGCAGTGCCTCTTTGCTCCTCAGTAATAGGGGGCATAGTACTTTTGTCTGTATAACTACATGTTGTTTGTGTGGGGCAAGTAAAAAACATTTTTGGCGGAGCCAACAGTTTTAGGTGGGCAGCACCAGATATTTTAACATCTGTTAGATTGCTTTTCCTGACAACTAAGCAACATGTAAAATATATGATCTTTCACATATCCCCATAAATTGAGCGCAGGCAAGTCTTACACAGCATTTTTAACCTGTTCATGCTGCACCTACCAGCTGTGTAAATAGAATTTATGAATCCATCATAAAACCGTAACCGTAAAAAAATGTGAGATAATGTGTGTGCGCTAGTGATGTCACATCAAGCCTTACGGATGTCATAGAAGGGGGTATGTGCTCTATACTCCTTTATTAGCACGGAACCATCCTTTTGACAAGGGGAATTGTTGTCTAAGGCTAGATGGAGATATTTCTAGAAAATTATCTGCTTTAACATATATTACAGGTCCTCTATAAATCCAGTGGCTCTCCTCCAATTGTAGACATTTCCTTTCCTTTTTTTCATCTGGCCCAAACCGTCATCATGACTTCTACTGATGAGTGCAGCCTGTGCTGTTGAGACCTCTTTAGCGCCTCACTTCTGCATCAATTCCAAGTATCTGTAGTAACTCAACTACAGTAAATTCAGACCACAGACCAGCCCCCCAGAATAAATACAGACCCAGTAATAAATACAAACCCTTCTAAACAAATACAGGCCCTAGATCCCTAAATTATTACAGTTCACAGACCAGACCACTGTAAACCAATATAGACCCCAGAACGGTACCTAAATATATAGACCCCCAAACACAACTTAAATACAGACCTACTGTAGGACTGTTTCCCTAAACTAATAGAGACCCCCAAATGTGCCCCCCTAAGTTGACCCCCAAACCACTCAATACTGAGCTAAGACAGAATTCTAAATACATTCAGATTCCAGACCCCCTAAACTAATACAGACCCCTAACCCATACACTCACTGAATTCAGCTTACACTTTTACTTTTCTGCCTCCTTGTTCTTTCCCTCTGACTTGAGGACCCGCGGTGGTCATGTGACCACGTGCAGGTCCTGCAGATCCTAGCGCAAAGTAGCTTTGTTGCAGCTTTTGCCATGTAAAACCACAATGTGCTACACCTTCTTGGCCAAGGATTATCTTTGCACAAAGTACTTAAAACTTCTCTCTAGATCCAAAGTGCATTAAGTTGTAACACATTCCAAAAATTCCTGCAATGGGAGGCTAATTTGTAATCAAATTATGAGATAAATCTAATAAAGAAGTTCTGGCAGAGCCTCTCGTCCAGGCATATTACTAGAATGGCAGCCATGTAATGTTACATATGATGTATAGGTAGTTGTTCCTTCACCCGCAAATAGCAGCTAATTTCAGGGGGGAAGAGGGAGGAAGGGAAAGACTGTAGCCCTACCTGTAGCCAGGTTACTTATTAACTCCTTCAGGACCCTGCAATTTTCCATCTACATAATGTGCCCCCAGTATGATCAATACTTCTGTTAGTGCCCCCTCATCCTCTTAAATGTGTGGGACACTCACTCATCACTGAATCCAGTAGGAAAGGACCTGCACTCCAAGAGTGATACTTCTGTGATGAAGTAATCATGCTTGGAGTGCAGATCCTTTACTACTGCATCCAGTGAGGAGCAAGTGTCCCCACACGTTTAAGAGGATTAGGTGTTTTTTAAACCCATTTTAACCCATGAAAGGTCCTTTATACCTGTTTAACGGCTGTTAGATGGATGTGGTTAAAAACTTTATTTATTTTAATAAGGTCTGTCTCGCTGTCAAGACAGTCAATAATAGGGCTTATCTTATTTTTTGACGCTCGCCTAAGTCATAACTTTTTTAGTGTTCTATTCTCACTGGCGTATGGGGGCTTTTTTTTTGTGGAACAGGTTTTATTTTTAAAATTTAGCGTGCACCATTTTATTTATATATCCTGTATTGAGAAACCGGAAATAGGATTCTCTGTGGGGTGAACCTGTAAACATAAATTAAGGAAAAAAAAAAGACATACAATGCAACAGCACTCTGCAAACCAAATAAAGTACAAAAACGCCATAGTAATAGTAAATATTCTGGTGCTAATGCTACGCTTGTTTAGTAAATTTGAGATTCTTGGCAAATATATTTTGTACAAAATTATTTGGGCCCGTCTGCCAAACGTCAAGGCGATCTCTGTAAGACGGGACCTAACACTAAATGCTACCTGTTATGTGTCTTGCGGCCACCATAAAATTCAGGGAGTGCAGGTTCCACATGCATGCTGGGTCCACTCTGCCTTTTATCATTATAGGTGCCAACTGCATTCACTGAATTTAATGGAAGCCATTTTGGCACCTATAATGATAAAAGGCAGAGTGGACCCAGCATGCATGTGGAACCTGCACTCCCTGAATTTTATGGTGGCCGCAAGACACATAACAGGTAGCATTTAGTGTTAGGTCCCGTCTTACAGAGATCGCCTTGACGTTTGGCAGACGGGCCCAAATAATTTTGTACAAAATATATTTGCCAAGAATCTCAAATTTACTAAACAAGCGTAGCATTAGCACCAGAATATTTACTATTACTATGGCGTTTTTGTACTTTATTTGGTTTACAGAGTGCTGAAATGCTCAAAATGTCACCAATGTAGGTACACTATACTTGTTACCAAGGTAAATTAAACTAGTCTCTATAGGCAACTGTCTGAATGTATGTTATTCAATTAAAACGTAACATTTATTAAGGATAATTAGAAAAATAAAGATCTACAAAATCAATGATAAGTTCCCTTATAATGGATACGGACTATAAAACAACAAGACAACAGCCGTGTACGATGGCACCTTCAATCCATCAAAAACACTATATCACCAGTTGAAAGATAAACAACATCAGCATTCTTGGATGGTAGAACAGATGTTTAGTGCACGGCGGCACAAAAAGACCAAAAGGAATTAACCCAATAGTCCTACCACTTCCCAGTAGGTGAGGTCGATAATCCTTGGATTGGTCTTGAATTCAGGTTGAGGTAGTCCAGTATGGGTAGATACGGGAATAGTGGTTAAAATAAACCTATAACTATCCCTAAAATGCCCTATACGGGGGTGCTAGAATGGCCCTGATAAAGCCTAACCATGGAGCACTCGCTCTGATAAGGGCGACCCCATCCGGAACCTGTCCCTCCAATAGGAAACCCTGGATTGCCCTATAACAATTTCCCTACATGCAAGTTTTGCAATACCAGACTGCTCATCAGGGGAAATGGGCTCAACAATAGGGTAGAAGGCGACCCGATAAAATACATATATGGGCAGCCAAAATTAATGAAAAGCGTCCAAGGGTGACGCTGGAGACACTAATAGATGGAGTGGTGTCCCCTTAGGCTGGCTCAGGTTTGAACTGATGGTGTCCAAACTGTAGCTAAGGTCAGCTCAGGCTGGGACTGATGGTGTCCAAACCAGAGCTGGGGGCTCCCAGGGGGCTCATGGGCAGATACTGTCAGCAACCGCTTACCTACTCCACAGGCCTTAAAGGGGTATTCTCATCTTAGACAATGGGGGCATATCGCTAGGATATGCCCCCATTGTCTTATAGGTGCGGGTCCCACCGCTGGGACCCGCACCTATAGCCAGAACGGAGCGGGGAGCGCTGCGCCTGGAGGACCCCAGGTTTCCGGGGGTCCGGCCACCACCAGGCGCAGCTCCCCGCGCCGCTCATAGGAATGAATGGGAGCCGGGCCGTGCATGCGCGGTCGGCTCCCATTCATTTCTATGGAGCCGACGGAAGTAGCCGAGCCAGCGCTCGGCTATTTTCGGCGGCCCCATAGAAATGAATGGAGGGCGGCTGCGCATGCGCAGTGCGCCCTCATTCACTTCGGGGGCTCCGTTCTCGATATAGGTGCGGGTCCCAGCGGTGGGACCCGCACCTATAAGACAATGGGGGCATATCCTAGCAATATGCCCCCATTGTCTAAAATGAGAATAACCCTTTAAGAAGCCCTGCCGTCAGAGTGCTTTTCCCGCGTAGCTGACGTCACGTGACGTCCCTCGCCCGAGATCTCGCGAGGCTACGAGCGCAATCCGCAGCATGTTGCTAGGAGACCGGGACCCGTCTCCTAGCTTCAAGAGAACAGCATCCCAATTGCGGGAGCTGTAGTAAGTAAAATATACTGACATTTAAGGGAATATTAACAACTTGTTACAAGATTTTAAGCAAAGTGGCAAACAATCTGCAGACTATGACAGTCCCTCCAGAGTACAAGAACAGGGTCATGAGGGATTAAGCTGAAGTTGATGTAGTGAAATGGTAAACACCGGTATGAAGCACCAGAATTGTAGGGTGCAGCGAAACTAATAAAGGAGCAAGATCGATTGGGGAACCACATATTTTATGAGGATTGTCTAAGACTTTAGATAAAGCAACCGTAATTTAGTTGATCATTCAAACCCATAGGGGTGGTTGTTTTCAATAGGAAAATCCATCTTGCCTCTCTCTGCAAGATGGTACGGTCCCAGTTTCATGCATTGACATCAAATTTATAATATATTATTATTATTTTTTTTTTTAGGAGGGACAGTTTGGGTTTGTCCATTATGGTGTTCACTGTGCAAGATAAATACTTTTATATTTTAATTTGGGCATTTTTGGTTGTAGCAATAACAATTATGTTAACTGCTTATTGGGTTTTTGTTAAATTGGAAGAGCTTAGATTTGAATTTTTAATACATTTTTGTTTTTTATCTTTGTAAAAATATTTTTACCTTATATTTTTAACTTTTATTTTTGGCTCCCTTTGGGAATTTGAACATGCAATTCCCTGATCGTTTATATCGTGGACAGCAGTACTTCAGTGTTGCAATCTGCAGTGCTTGTGACATCTTCCAAATAAGCCCTAGCAGGCCCCATTTTCTAATCTGAGGGGTTCAATGACCAGGGTTGCAGTTGTGTCTGGTCTTAGTCACTCTGTGGGGGTGTTAGCTGTATAACAAATCCAGCACCCACAATATGTGGAACAGGCTCAGCTCCTTAGCACACTCTAATCTCCTCCACATACATTTACGCCATTTGTCGGTAAGGGGTTAATACATATATGGACCTCCATATAATACATATATGGACAGGAACTCAGTATGCTACTGTATTTTAGCTGCTAATTTGCAGTCTCCTGGTTCCTGTAAAAACCTTAAAGGGCATCTGTCACCAGATTTGTATCTATGAAACTGACTGACCTGTTGCATGTGCACTTGGCAGCTGAAGGCATCTGTGTTGGTCTCATGTTCATATGTGCCCACAATGCAGAGAAAAATGATGTTTTAATATATGCAGATGAGCCTCTAGGAGCAACGGGGGTGTTGTCATTACACCTAGAGGCTCAGATCTCTCTGCATCTTCCATGTCCTCTGCACCTTGATTGACAGGGCCAGGCAGTGTAAATGTGATCACACCTGGCCCTGACTTCTCCTAAAGGCAATCAAAGTCCCAAACTACAACACATTTACACTTTAAAGGGAATCTGTCACCCTGATTTTGGACTATTATCTGCACTAATACATGAGTAGTACTGCTCTTCCCTGCAGTCAGCGCTCAGAGCTGCATTGAAATACATTGTCATGACTGCCGTGCTTGCGCACGAGTCCTCTCCATTATGTTAGAACATCACTGCAGTCCAGACTGTGTATTTCAGTGCAACTTTATTTGTTGACATTGGGGGAACAGGAAACGGTAGGAAAATAAAAAAGGTGATCCGGACTTCTTATCTGCAGTACTACTCATGTATTACTGTAGATAATAGTCTAAAACTGACAGATTCCCTTTAAGTGACCCATCAATGTCAATGGCAATTTTTACTACTGTACTGCCATCAGGGAGGGCAGCATGCAGGAGGTGTCAGGTTCCCTTTAATAATACATATCTTTACATGGTTGGAGATTGGATGCTAAAGACAGCTGACAAGAAGCCTGCAGTGATTCTATATAGAAACAGATTTCTCGGGTCTGTGCCCAGAGACTGATGGGAAGTAGCTTCTGCTTATATAAAAAAACGGAAAGTAGGAGAAGTCTGGTGCACAGGGAGTTTTATTAACCCTTTCAAACCTACAGTTTTTTTAACCCCAATCTTTTTACCTTTTGAAGTGCTGCATTCTAAAGGTGAGTGTGTTTTGTGTGTGTGTATGTATATATATATATATATATATATGTGTGCTTTTTTTTTCACTCTGCTCCAAAATGCAGTGCTTCCTTTTGCAGGACATATGGGGCTTTTTTTTATTATGTAAAGGGGTTTTCTGGGACTTGCATGTTGATGACCCCAGTAGGGAGCTCAACTCTCAGCCACCCCGCTAGTCAGCTGTTTGATGAGCTAGTGACGTCGCGTACATCGATCTTGTGGTCTTTGTGCAGCTCTGTTCCATTCAAACTAATGGGACTGTATTGCCAGCCTCCTTAGAACGTATGGCGCTAAGCTGGGTATACTATAAAGATTGCTGCACCCTACTGATTACCTTTCCTGATATGTCATTGATATTTAACTCCCAGAAAAAAAACTCTCTTAAAATTTAAGTGGATCGATTAATTTTGTAGGTTTTATTTAAAAACTGCACTTAGTTACTAATATTCACCACTTCACTTTTATTTGCCTTTTTTTATAGGTCAGATGACAGACCTAATATACAAGGAAAGAGACCTAGTACAGTCCCTAAAAGAGTATATTCGTGAAGAAGAAGAACGCCTTTCTAAAATCAAAAGGTATTTGGATATACACTAGATAACTAGATAAAGGTGTGTTAATTTATGTATACTGGACAAACAAATAATTTTTGCCCAGTCCTATGAATCTCTACCTTGTTTTATGTACCGAAATGCTGCCTTTTTAGAGATCATCTACTGTTCTCCACTTGTTCGCATTTGGAACTCAAGTCAGACATCTCAAGAAGTAGCAGTGGCATGAGATATTTGGCAGGGATCATAGTAAATCTTCTCAAGTATTTTTTGTAAAGCGGTATCTTGCGTGACCTTAATATCCTCATTTTGCAGCTGGGCCTCTAAGATAGAAGAACTTACAAGTAGATCTACGTCTGACCCAGAGGGTTACCTTGCTCATCCTGTCAATGCATACAAGCTGGTGAAAAGACTAAATAAAGACTGGCTTTCAGTTGAGAACTTGGTTCTTCAGGATGCAACTAAAGGTGAGTAGTACTGACATGTCGTTTTCTATGTGTTCAGTGGTGCACTATCCTGGGAAAATGCCTTGACATACTCTCCACAAGCTGATTCTATGTTCAGTTTAGGTATAAGTCACCTGGTCTCTTCTTTTTAAAAAGGTCGAATATACAGTGTCTGATGAATTTTAGAACAGTAGAGGAACAGTATTTTTTTATGTATTTTGGTAAAACTTTAGCAGAGTAGTAGCTCAGTGGTTATCACCATTGCCTTGCAGCGCTGGGGTCCTGGGTTTGAAGCAGATCATGGAAAACCTCTACATGGGGTTTGTATGATCTTGTGTTCTACCTGTGGTTTCCTCTGGGTGCTCCGGTTTCCTCCTACATGCTAAAAACATACCAAGAGATTAATTTCCAATTTGAGCGGTGATTGGAATCCAGTGTATTTATTTGGCGTTTGCTTTATTTAATAGCCCTGGAAACATCCCCCATCCTGCAAGACTGAGTTTTTCTCAAGTGTACAAACTGCACTGTCAAAAATTTGCAGTTGTTGTAATTTAGCTTCAAATTTATAGTGATAGCAATTTAGAGTCCAAATTTACAGTTCAAGAATCAGGCTATGAATAACTAGAAAGACCAGAAGCGAATTTCCAATGCTTTCCAGTTAACCAATGAAAGAGTTGGGAGGAAAGGGAAACTATAGTATCTTCCTATTTTTGACCACATGGATCCTTTATTATGGCCTCTAATATGAGAGTTCATTGGGCCTATCTATGGCTATTCTGTATATAGCATCAATTTATTGTGCAGCATCGTGAAGAGACAAGACAAGGAGGAGAGAATGACTCCATCCAAATTAGATTACTAGACGGTAACAGTGGATGCTACAGTTAGGGTAGAGTTGATAGCTGTGTGTGGATTCATAGGAAATTCACAGATGATGCCATAACTCTTGAGGAACCCAGTGACCACACATCACATCCAGTAACTGTTGACCAGTAAATAAGTTTGGAGCAGCTTCTAATTTTATACGATCCTAATGCACAACAAGGCCTTGTACATTATGACCATACTGTATGGCTCATCAAACCTTCTTTACATCTAAAAGAACACAAGGTGGCGGGTATAATTGTGCTCTTACTGTGGCTCAGAGTCTTGAATATTGTTATTGCTGTATTACAGGACATTTCTCCAGGGAGTTATATGCTAGACAAGAATGCATGTTCCATGTCTTCTTGGCTGTAAGTGCATGTACAAGAGCTGGCGTCCACAATGAGACAGTACAGTAATTACTTTCACATACCCTGAAATCATGTTTTCTCTGCAGCCCTGGTCTGCTTTAGTTGTTAGCTTCACAGAGCCAATAGTTACATCATATTCTAGAGAAAACGGACTGGAATATTCCTTTCCCTGCCATCCTTTACCACAAGGATAATTCCTGAACTTCACATCCTACTTTTATGTTGTCGGGAGTATATTGGAAGCAGCTTTCTAAACTTGGCTCATTGTATCCAGCTTTAAATGCATTTACTAATTTAATCCAGATATAATGTGAGCTGATGTCTTTTACAAACTCCACAGTCATGCAGGCTAAAGCTTCTCTTATTTTCTGGATTGGACGGAGCAGTTTATAGGCATAATTTACGCTGGAACGCAAACACTTGTAGAGTGCAGGTGGAACTTCTACCCATGAAGTATTGTGAGGATGCAGCAGTATAATACTGTCCAAGCTCTAAATAATAAGATGGTGGCAGTTACCTGAGGCTTTAGTTTCTCATAGTATATAATTATAAAGAAACCGTCACCACAAAAATGTAAGTGTGGCACTGAATGCTCATGTGAACGTGAACCAACAACAGTATGCTACATCCCATCTAAAGTATTCTTTTAAAAGGCTAACCAATCCCTTTAGAAAATGACCGGCCTCAAATTTTCTAGGTAGCAATTTTCACATTTTTGTATGCTATTATTCTTTTCTATATGGTGATGATATAAGTTTTTCTTCCATAAATAATGTAGATTAAGACATCAGGAGTACCGGCCTCTATAGAAATGTCTTGACAGATTTTCTTTCCTCAGGTATATTATAAATGATGATGCTTCATGTCACATATCACTTTATCCACAAGCTATGAAAGGTGTTGTTCAAGTGTCAGCTTCTCAACACTCAGGATTCTCGGTGAAGTTCACAACATGATCAGACATGGACGTTCAGTCTTATCTACATTTCTTTCAAGCATTTCTGGAGGGGATTCACTAATTAAAACAGTTCACTCTTATTCATGTAGGATTATTAGAAATGCTATGTCCTGTCGGGTACATGGAAGAAGGAATCTAAAACATCTTCAATCCTCATAACCTTCCTCCAATTTAATTTTTTTTGGGGGGTTAGGAAGAGATTTTTTGTTGCTTTAGTACACCTCCCAGTAACTAGCCTTACAATTAAAAGGTTTGTCTAGTTCTTTTATATTGATAACCTACATTATTTTGACACCAGCTGCAACAGGATGATCACTTTACTGCAAATGTTGTATTCCTGTAATTTATCCTTGGCAATCTGTATCTGACTGGCAGAGATCTGACACCTCGCACTACAGATCTCTGTCTATTGTGTAGTGCACAGAGCAGGTTACTGTGGTGCTGCTCAAATTGAAGTAACCAGCTACTTCAGAACAGCCGAATGGTGGGGATGTAGGGTGTTGGATCTCCACAGATCAGATATTGACGGCATATCCTGGGAATATGAACAGAGTGGACAACCCATTTAAGGGCTGTGGATACCTTTATTATTGATTTCCATGTATTTTGGCCCAGAAGGCTGTTCTGTGATAAACCTGTGAGCCCATCTGACAGCTCATTCTCCTGCCCACCCCTGACCTCCTCTGCTGAATATCATCAAAGTTAATTTGTGTTCAACTTTGATTTGTGCATAAATCAGCTTATCTATTTGTTTGGGAGAGGTCAGAGAAGGGCAGGAGATTGAGTCCTCAGATGAGTTCTGTGGTAGGTTTATTCCAGAACCGCTTTCTACAGCAGCTATGTACGGTGAAACGTAGAAGGTTGCAAAAAAAAAAAAAATTTACATAAAATGTTTTTAGCCCAAAATACAAAAATACATCTATATCAATAATCAAATGGCTCTGAAGGTACCTATGGCATTTAAGGCTGTTGTGGATTTGCAGGAGGCTTCGGTCTGTAGACCTGACCCTTTCCCCCTTACTGGAGTCTCTTACTCATCCCCTACTAATCCACATTCATCATATGTGTGACTCATCATTATGTTTCTTCTTTTGGTTTAGGCTTTATTGCAAACCTCACCTTACAGAGGGAGTTCTTTCCAGATGAAGAAGATGAGACTGGAGCAGCCAAAGCATTAATGCGTCTCCAAGACACCTACAGGCTTGATCCAGATGTCTTAGCAAAGGGAAGACTGCCAGGTTTGCGCTACAAATAAGTTCTCGTATGACATGAGCTCTTTACTTGCTGAATGTTACTTACATTAGTAGTTAAATCTTTCCAAAATATGGAATTCCCCCTATGGCTTAGTTTTTCACACTCTGAATTGAATCTTTATCCTTATGCTACTGTGATGCAGATTACACTTCTGAAACATTGCATTAAAGGGGTTGTCCGAGTTATTTTTTTTGTTCTTTATATGTTTCTAACTTGTCAGGTATAACAACTTTCCCATATACTTTGTGTTTCTAAAGCTGCTGGTTTCTCAGAGTTGACTGAGGGTCACATGACCTGTGATGTCACCTTATCTCCCTGGTCTATGATGTTTCGTGTACAAGCCTCAGAGTTCAGATAAGAGTCTGTACACGAGACGTCACTGGTCACGCCCCCCCCCTCACACCCCGTTTCTTTGCCGGGCTCCTACTATCTTCTCTCTCCCTGGATTCCTTCAGATAAAACATTAACCCCTTCAGCCAGAACACACTGAGGGCTCAAGGCTTTACAACAAATAGTAGCTGCAGCAGTGAGAGGAGACAAATGCTGGGCAAGGAGCTATAGAGGAATCGTACAAGAACAGGTAGGGAGAATTTCCTGTGTGTATCAGCAGTGTCATTGTACAACTGGGACTTGTAGTCCTACACAAACAACATGCTGCTGAGTATCCCAGCAGGCAGACATGTACTCACAGCACTTATATTCACTGCCTTTGCAGAGAAGGGGGGAGGGGCCGAGATTGTTATTACTGCATGTAAACAAAGGCCAGAAGAGAACCAGGGAAATGAGGAAATATAGATTTTTTTTTTTTGCCTAAAACTTACTGAACTTAGTTATATATTGCTACCCATCAGATTTACAGTGCTATATTTTTTCCATAACTTGGACAACCCCTTTAAATCTACAAACAATGTTATTAATACCTTACATTGTGTAGAATGTGTGTAAACTTGTAAAACTGGCACAGATGTAGTAAATAGTCCACCAAGGGCAAGAATAAATTATCCATATAGTGGCCACAGAAACAATGCAAACAGTGCTCAGGTAGCCGATCCCACCATGTACTACTTGCATAATGATGGCAAGTTGCTGGGACTGTTAAAGGTGTTGTCCCATGAAAAATATCCTGGTTTTCAAACCAGCACCTGGATCTAAATACTTTTTGTAATTGTATGTCATTAAAATTTAGTATAGCCCCTGAGTTATAATAATAAACTGTATCTGTATAGCCCCACCTGCTGTTCTTTTCGTTATTCCTCTGTCCAGCTAACTGAGCGGTCGTACATGCTCACTTCCATCCTTGAACTGTCACTATCAATATCCACTGTTAGGTACAGGACACGCCCCATGTACACGACCTAGAGCTACCAGTTTGAAATCAATCTAGCAGACCAATGAATGGAGAGATCTCTGGATTCACCTGAGGTACAGGGCTGGTTCTAGCTTTGTTAGAAAGTGGCCTACCCCTGTTATCATGGTGGTACTTCTACCTGTGTTTTGTAACTTTTTTTTTTTTTTTTACTTTGGAAAAAGTTGAGTGCCTTTCAGCAGGAATAACTGCAGCAGGTACACTACTTGGTAGAGTTGCTCCTGCTGAATAAAATGATAATTGGTATTGGTGTCCCCAAAAATAAAAGGCTTTTCTTCTTTATGCAAATTATGGTTTTGTGCACCAAGGGACAAGGCCTAGATCTTCTGTGCACCTGAGCTTCTCCACTGCTGGCTTTGCCCTTTGGTGCACTGAAGGCCTAATTTGCATAAAGAACAATTATTTTTTTCTTTGCAACACCACAACACATTCAGGTATTACTGTGGTCAGCAAGATCAACCTGACCAGACAGTATTGCTAATTTAATAGGGTTAATCTAGGTTATCTGGCTGATAGGTGCTGTGTAAGTTATTGTACAAAAAAATGTCCATTCAGTGCCCATGATATTTCAATCAGTGGCCATGCCAGTCAGGACCTGGTAGGCGCTCTTTGGTTTTCTGTGCATAATTTCTTTCAAATTGTTGCAGTTGGAACAACTGTTCTAAAGGAGTTCCCAAAATGCACTGTCTGATAATTGGTGGTATTCTAATTTTAGCAGTAGGAGTGGAAAACACAGTGTACTGTAGCTCATAATGAGAACAAGATAGGTATAGTATGTATTCAGACGGTAGGAATGTGAACGCTCCTCTTTTCTGTGTGAGGTCCTATTCTAAGCATCAATTATTAGTAATAAGTTTAAGTTTTATATAGAATAAGTTAACTATGACAGTCGAGGAATTATTTGATTGTTTGTATCAGCAGCTCAGTCACATTGAATTGAGTTTAGTTGCTGTGAAGAGGACAGTTTAAGAAGCCATGATTTTCCTGCAAAAACCTCAGTGTCCTGGTGTAACTGATGGAGGTCCCAGAGCTTAGATCCTGAAGATCACAAGGATAAGCTGTTAAAGGTGTTGTCTCACTTCAACAAGTGGTGTTTATCATGTAGAGAAAGTTAATACAAGGCACTTCCTAATGTATTGTTATTATCCATATTGCCTCCTTTGCTGGCTGGATTCATTTTTCCATCACATTATATACTGCTCGTTTCCATGGTTACTACCACCCTGTAATCCAGGGGTGGCCAACCTTATAGACACAAAGAGCCAGGAAAAAAAACGTATGACTACTAGGAGCCACAAGCTATACGTTTGCACACGAGTCACCGTATTTTTCGCCCTATAAGATGCACCTAGGTTTTAGCGGAGAAAAATAAGAAAAAAAAATATTTTTAATCTGATCTGAGGTCTGATGAAAAATATTTTTTTCTTATTTTTTATTAGCAGAGAAAAAAATAAAAAAAATATTTTTAATCAGACCTCAAATCAGACTGCTAAATCAGACCCCCAATCCTCATCTGACCTAAAATATGATCCTCAACACAAATCAGGCTCAGATTAGATCCCCCATGCTCAGATTAGATCCCCCATGCTCAGATTAGATCCCCCATGCTCAGATTAGATCCCCCAGTGCTCGGACCGGACCCCCCCAGTGCTCGGACCGGACCCCCCCCAGTGCTCGGACCAGAACCCCAAAGTGCTCGGACCAGATGACGACCACGCCCCCCCCCGCCCCCCCCCCCCCCCGTGCTTGGTCCGATCAGACACCCCCCAACCCCCCCCCCGTGCTCGGTCGGATCAGACAAACACACCCCGTGCTCGGATCAGAACCTCCTATTCCTAGATCAGACCCCCATGCTCAGTTCTATAATTTAGAAAAATCTCCTACCTCCCCTGATTGGGCACCTGCTATTCTGCAGGTCTGACATGCTCTCCGATGTGACCTGATGCACACAACGCCAGGTAACAGCGCGCATCTCCACATACTAAGTTCTGACACTGTGCTCATCAGGACATAGTGAATAGTGAGCTGGAGCTGCAGAGTAGCAACGGTGCTCGATCAGGAAAGGATATCTGAGCATGGGATGGAGAGTGAGCCGGCCTGACTGCTTCCCGGCTCCACTGCTAAAGCCACCCCTGCTGTAATCCATCAGTGGTGGTCGTACTTGCACACTATAGGAAAAAGCACCGGCCTCTCTGGTGGCTCGGACCATGGGAGTATGTATAGGCTGGTGCTTTTGCCTATAATGTGCAAGTGCGGCCACCACTGCTGGATTACAGGGTTATCTTAACTATGGACACAAACTGTGTATAATGTGATAAATTGAATTGAAAAATGAATCCAGACAACAAAGTAAGCAACATGGACAATCACAATACATTAGTAAGTGTCTTGTATTAACTTTCTCTACATGATAAATGCCATTTGCTGAAGTGAGACAACTCATTTAATGTTATATTCCAGCAAAATGTTAAAAGATAATATGCACAAAAATGACTCTAATACAATCCTAGAGAATAATATAGGATAGGAAGGAAATTGTATTAAATTAATTTAGTAACTTTTAATTATTTTTTTTTCAAAATTTTAGGCACTGAATTTGTTTCTACCTTATCTGTGGATGATTGCTTTGGCATGGGGAAAATCGCCTACAATGATGGTGACTATTACCATACTGTTCTGTGGATGCAGGAAGCTCTAAAGCTGCTGGATGAAGGGGAAGAGTCCACCATATCTAAAGTGGATGTTCTAGACTACCTCAGTTACACTGTTTTCCAGCTTGGAGACATCCACAGGGCGGTAGAGCTCACAAGAAGACTGTTAGCACTAGGTGAGTATGTTTGAGCTCTATCCACCAGCATGCATCACTTATCAGTTTATTCTATAGACCTCTTTCCCTCTGCTGAGCTATTCTGAGGACGGAGCATACATACTAATAGGGCTGGAGCTACCACTCTTTTGCTGCTGTGCAACTTAAAAGGGTTATCCAACCCTTATAATGACCCCCATTCCCCTAATACCCCAGCCCTTCATATGGATTATACTTACCCTGCTCCCCACACGGGCGCCACCAGAAGTGTCGTGGTTGCCAGAGAGTGTAGTAAGTATAATCTGAGGGGCCTGGCTGTTAGGGGAAGGGGGGTCATTATAGGGGTTGGGTAACCCCTTTAAGCTGGATTTACTTGGCCAGATCATCAGGTCAATTATTGAGAACAAACATTCCTACCAACGCTCATTCCAATGAATATGAATGTTTGTTCATCAGGTGAAACTTCAGATGTGCAGACACCTCAATCATCATTCCCGGACAGCAGACCGTGCTCTCATACTGTGGAGGGGATTGCTACATGTAAATGCAGCACTTCACCTCCACTTAACGATCAGCTGATTATTGGGAAGGAACGCTTCCATCTCGACAATCAACTGCTCTTCGCAGGTTCTTAATGCTCCTTTACGTTTTTGCGCCATGTTGTATGACTAAATGGGGGAAATATATCAAAACTAGTGCAATGAAAAAGTGGAACAGTTGCCCATAGTAAACAATCAAATTCCATTTCTAATTTTCAGAGACCCTCTATAAAATTTAAGGGGTTGTCAAAGATTTTTTTATAACCCACCCCCAGCAGTACGTGTTAAAAAAAAAAAACTATACTTAATTGTATCCCATAGCTCTGTGGCTCTCAGACTGTCTTCACTAGACCTCCACTCCCTGTGTATATGGTTCGGTATGGTGGACGGGGTCATGTGCACGCCTGCAGCCAATGACTGGGTTCAGTGGTGATCTGTCCCCAAGTGGCACATCACTGCTGGGTAATGTGCTGATCATTTTTATCCCTCGTCCTATGACAGCACCCGGAGAGAGGGTCCGCCTCCCTGGACAGGAAACCCACAGAAATAAATTTCAGAAGGAGCCTCCCCTCTTCAGTGTGGTTTCCTGTCCTGGACAAACCTACAGGCTGTTTGTTGTTTTGTGGAGGAGTAGTTTCTCCTCGTATGTAGATGGTTGGCTGGACGGGGGTATGTGCCGGAGAGGTCTCCGCTCCACATACCCTGAAGATGACGTTCGGGCGGGGGCCCGCAAAAAGTAACCGGGTCCCGGAGAGATCCCCTGTACCCTGACCTGGTTCAATGGCGATGGGCTGGCCGCAGTTTCCCCGGGTTCCCGTGGCGTCCGGGAACATAGTCTTCCCCCTCCTCAGGATTGAGTTTGGGTATGGCGCGTAGCGCTCTTCCGGCAGCGCGCACGTGCGGCGCGGCGGCGGTGACGTCATCAGGGGGGGGGACTCATTCCCCTCCTCTTCCTCCTACATTTGGACATGGATAAAAGCGCCACAGGGGAGATCTGCAAGTGCCTGTGGATGGAAGTCCTAGCCACAAGTCCAGCCGGCCAGCCTGGGATCCTTGCTGTTGTTCCAGATCCAGGCGTCAGGAGTTCCAGAATGGAGAGTTCTGGAGATGTTCCTAAGGACCCAAGTACCCCTGCTCCAACGGTAGGATGAGGGTGTGGGTCTCTATCTCTACTGGATACCTGGGAATATTGTTTTTTCAAATCCTCTGGGTTATTATGTGTTTATCCCTAGGAGAAGCCTAAAAAAGCTTCCTCCAAGACCCGCCATAAAGAATGCGGCATATGTAAAACTAAGCTGGCCCCATCCTATCCTAAGGCCTTATGTAAGACGTGTATAGAGAGTACTATAGCGGAAGAGACTCCCTCCATGATGAACGTCATGAGAAAAATGATTAGGAAGGAAGTGAGCAACTCCCTTCTTTCTCATAAGTCTGGACACTCAGAGAAATCCTCCATGTCTTCCAAATTTTCTGATGTGTCTAGCCCAGATGAGTGTGTAGAGAGTGGAGAAGTTGATTCGCTTTCCTCATCCTCCGAAGATGAAGCTGGGGAAGACCTTTCTTTCCACTCCACGATGTGGACCAACTAATCAAGGCAGTCAGGGCAACGATGAATATGGAGGAGATTAAGGAGGCACGTACTATTCAGGACGTCATGTTTGAAGGATTGGAGTCCAAGAGGAAGAGATCCTTTTTCTTTCACAAAAATATCTCCGCTATGATAGACAGAGAGTGGAAGCACCCTGACAAGCGAAGCTTCATCCCAAGAGCGGTAAAAAGGAAGTATCCTTTCTCTGAAGAGGACTCGGTTCACTGGGATAAGGCCCCTAAGCTAGATGTACCGATTGCTAAAGTATCCCGTAGATCATCTCTTCCGTTTGACGACCTAGGCCAATTAAAAGATCCTATGGATAGAAAAGCGGACACTTTCCTTAGAAGAACATGGGAGTCAATAGGTGCGGCCCTTAAGCCTAACGTTGCGGCAGCCTGTACATCTAGGGCTCTAATCCTTTGGATCAAGCAGTTAGAGGAACAGATTAAGGATAAAACTCCAAGAGAAAAAATCTTAGAGTCAGTTCCAGTTATTGCTAAAGCAGCGGATTTTCTGGCTGACGCCTCTGCGGATGCCATCCGTTTAAGTGCCAGAGCCTCTTCGGTAGCTAATACCGCTCGTAGAGCTCTTTGGTTAAAAAATTGGGCAGGTGATGTGGCGTCAAAGAGTAGACTATGTAGTATCCCCTGTGAAGGAAGATATTTATTTGGCTCGGCTTTGGACGATATCCTTGAAAAAGCGGGGGATAGAAAAAAGGGATTTCCTTCTTCCTTTCAGAGACAAAATTTCTCATTTCAGAAAAATAAAAGGTTCAAAGGGAAAGAAAGAAGCCCAACTAAGAGGAATGATAAGTGGAAATTTTCCAAAGCCAGATCTAGTGGCTTTCTATTCAAGGGACAGTCTTCTAATCCCGCCAGAAAGGAGAATCCGCAATGACGCCAGGGTGGGAGGAAGGCTAAAAGACTTCCTCCCAGCCTGGGAAAAAATTACGAACAGTGCCTGGATCCTGCAATCCCTAAAAGAAGGGTTCAAAATAGATTTAAAATGTTTTCCTCCAGAATCTTTCAAGGTCACCAAAGTAGGTTCCGGTCAGCAGGCTGCCTTGGAAAAAGAAGTGGCATCTCTGCTTCAGAAAGGAGCTCTGATTCCTTGCCCAAAGGGAGAAGAAGGAAGAGGCTACTATTCTACACTTTTTCTGGTAAGCAAACGAGATGGAGGCTACAGGACCATCATAAATTTAAAATCCTTAAACAAGTTCCTGCACTACAGGCGTTTCAAGATGGAAACGATGCGATCAGTAGTGGACCTACTATACTGGGATTGTTACATGGCAGTGCTAGACATCAAAGATGCCTATTATCATCTTCCGATTTTTCCAGGGCATCAAAGGTTGTTGAGAGTAGCTTTGATGTATCAGGGTGTTCTGAGACATTTTCAGTTTCAGGTGTTACCCTTCGGGATTTCCATGGCACCAAGGGTTTTCACCAAGCTGGTAGCGGAGATGGCAGCTCATATCAGGGAGGAGAATATCCTCTTTATTCCGTACCTAGACGATTTCCTGATTGTGGCATCTTCAAATCAGGATTGTGGGCGTCAGGTTCAGCGGGTAATACAGATCTTGAGCTCCTTGGGCTGGATTCTGAACGAGGAAAAATCGAGATTAATTCCATTGAAAAGACAGAGGTTCTTGGGAATAATGTTGGACTCTGTAGCCCAGAGATCCTTCTTACCCCAAGACAAGATTCTGAAAGTGACTTCTATAGTTCAATCCTTGATCCACAACCCTTACATCTCCATAAGAAGGGGCATGTCAGTATTGGGGACTTTAACCTCTTGTATCCCAGCTGTCCAGTGGGCTCAGGCTCACTCGAGGCCATTGCAGGGGGAAATATTAGGGGCCTGGTCTCCGATGGGGAATCTAGACAGGAGGTTCAGGGTCTCAAGCAAGACTTGCGGGGCCCTGACCTGGTGGCTTTCTCCAAAAAATTTATCCCTAGGGGTCCCTTGGAAGTTTGTGGATCCTCTGGTAGTCACCACGGACGCCAGCCCCTTTGGTTGGGGAGCTCATGTGGGGGCTTCCCTGTTCCAGGGTACTTGGGACTGCCAGATCCGGGGCAGTTCTTCAAATCAGAGGGAGCTTTTGGCGGTTCTGATGGCTATCAGAGAAATCATTCCCAGGGTAAGGGGTCGACACGTGAGAGTATTATCGGACAATGGGTGTGTAGTAGCATATCTAAATCACCAGGGTGGCACCAGGTCGGATGTCCTGGGGAGCCTGGCACTTCAGATCGTGCAGTTATTAGAAGGGAGGGCTCTCTCCCTTTCAGCCCTTCACATCAAGGGAATAGACAATGGCAGGGCGGACTTTCTGAGCCGTTACACGTTAGATCAGAAGGAGTGGGCTCTGAATCAAAAGATTTTTCAGAAAATAGTAAATCTGTGGGGCTCTCCCAGGATAGATCTTTTCGCTACCAGACAGAACAGGAAAGTAAACAGGTTCTTTTCCCTGTCAGCAACCGATGTTCCAGGGGGGATAGATGCGCTCTTGCAGCCCTGGAATCGAGGTCTCCTATATGCTTTTCCCCCGCTTCAGCTGCTCCCCAAAGTGCTGAAGAAGATCAGAGAAGACAAGGCGCAAGTAATTCTAATAGCTCCATTCTGGCCCCGCCGTGCTTGGTTCTCCTGGCTAAGGATCCTGTCAGTGACAGATCCTTGGGTGCTTCCAGAAATTCCGGACCTCTTGAGCCAGGGGCCGGTCTTCCATCCGCAAGTAAATGGGTTGCACTTGACGGTGTGGCTTTTGAACGGCGCTTGTTATTAAGTAAAGGTCTTTCTATCTCGGTAGTTTCCAATATGATGCAGTGTAGGAAACCAGTGACTACAAAAATTTATGCCAAAGCTTGGGGAGCATTTTTTAGCTTTCTAGGGATTCCTCCTTCGACAACCCCCAGTCTCAATGTATCAGAAATTTTGCATTTTCTTCAAAAGGGGCTAGACAGAGGATTGGCTCTTAGTACCCTAAAGGTGCAAATAGCGGCTTTGAGTGTCCTCTTTGACTACAGATTGGCATGTCCTCCTTGGATCATTAGATTTTGTAAAGGGGTTTCTAGGTCCCTCCCTTCTACTTCAGTGAGAACCCCCCCCTGGGATCTTAATTTAGTTCTTCAGGCTTTGATTAATCACCCGTTCGAACCTTTAGATGGCCTATCGATTAAGATCCTGACTCTAAAATGCGTATTTTTAGTGGCAATTACTTCAGATAGGAGGGTGGGAGAACTTCAAGCCCTTTCCATCTCCCCTCCTTACACTATCATCCAGGAAGATAGGATAATTTTAAAACCTGACCCAGCCTTTTTGCCTAAAGTTGTGTCCAATTTTCACAAGAGTCAAGATATTGTTCTGCCTTCTTTTTGTGCATCTCCGAGTAATCAGAAGGAGGCAGAATTTCATTGCTTAGACGTTAGGAGATGTGTGATTAAATATTTGGAATCCACTAGGGACTGGAGGAAATCCTCCTCTCTATTTGTGCAGTTTTCAGGCCTAAATAGGGGGAAGCTTGCTAGTAAGGCAGTCATAGCTAGATGGATCAAGCAGGCAATTTCTCTAGCTTATGTCTCTACACAGAAACCGGTTCCTACTGGATGGACAGCGCACTCTACCAGAGCGATGGCGACCTCCTGGGCAGAGAGGGCGGAAGCTTCTATTATGGACATTTGCAAGGCGGCTACTTGGTCCTCTGCTTCTACCTTTTTCAAACATTACAGACTAGATCTTTCCTCTGTTTCTGACCTTTCTTTTGGACGTAAAGTCCTTCAGGCTGTGGTCCCTCCCTAAATATCACTCTCTGGGATATCTCCGGGTGCTGTCATAGGACGAGGGATAAATGTCAATTACTTACGGTAATTTGATTTTCCGAAGTCCATGACAGCACCCACTTTAATTCCCTCCCTTGGTGTGTGGTGGGTATGTTTGTATGTCTCACGGGTGTGCATTTAAAAAAAAAAAAAAAAATAAAAAATATATATATATATATATTTATATATATGTATATATACCTTATATGTGTATATAATCATATGTGCTGATTAACCTTCATGTTAAGCTTGAGCTGGTCATCAGGAAGATGTTGGATGGAAGGTGTTCTCTCGTCTTGGGAAGTTACACTGAAGAGGGGAGGCTCCTTCTGAAATTTATTTCTGTGGGTTTCCTGTCCAGGGAGGCGGACCCTCTCTCCGGGTGCTGTCATGGACTTCGGAAAATCAAATTACCGTAAGTAATTGACATTTTTTTTTTTCTAGGAAACTCCTCCACCTTTCCTCTGCATCAGTTTGAAAAAATATCTCCCTGTTTGTTCCTAGGCCCTGTACCTGTCACCAAACCATTTCTATGGGAACTCGTGCATCACTTCCTGTCATGTGACATGCATGCGCCTTTTGCCTCATTCTTGCAGCCTAAGGCCCCATTCACACGACCGTATTGAATGGGGCCGTATCTATCCGCAAAATTGCGGAATAGATGCGGCCCCATTCACCTCTATGGGGCCGGGAGCCGCTGCACGGAGCTAGCTCCGTGCCGCGGCTCTTTTGAAGCATGTCCTATACTTGTCCGTGCGCACGGACAAGTATAGGCATTTTCAATGGGGCCGCACGGCGTGTGTTCCGAGCGCTGCGGAAAACACATGCCAGGCGGCCCCCGTATATTTGCGGGTCCGCAGTAATGTTCGTGTGAATAGACCCTAATGGTTGAACATAAGTGAAGGTGTGATATTTAGACGTGTTTTGATCAAGGCTTTTTTATGGATCCATGCATGTTGAAAGATTTCCAATTCTTCTTCATAGCCTTAGGTTATGTTCAAACTAGTGTCATGGGTACTGTTTATTACAAATCACTAGATGCGGTTTCTAGTGCTTGGAGCTTTGTGTATATACAAAACCATAAATTACTTAAAGGGTTTCTGTCACCAGATCTGGGCATATTAAACAGGATGACACTTGCAATGTGCAAATGTCACCTGATGCCCAATCTGGTATTAATTTTTCTATAGGTGCCCCCGTTTTTGATAAAAATCATGTTTTATTTTATGCTAATTAGGCTTACTAGGTGCAAGGGGCGGTTACCTCGCACCTAGTAAGCTCCGTTTGCCCACCCGCGGTCACGCCTACCTTGACTTGATTGACAGGGCCAGGCAGCTTGTTGGATCCTCTGCCGGCCCTGTGCTCCATTCAAATCCCGCACCTGCGCCGTGCGGAATAAAAGCGGCGCAGGCGCAGTGAGCGGCGCTGGCCGCCGGGCTCCCGGCTACCTCACTGCGCCTGCGCCGATGACGTCACACGTCATCGGCGCAGGCGCAGTGAGGTAGCCGGGAGCCCGGCGGCCAGCGCCGCTCACTGCGCCTGCGCCGCTTTTATTCCGCACGGCGCAGGCGCGGGATTTGAATGGAGCACAGGGCCGGCAGAGGATCCAACAAGCTGCCTGGCCCTGTCAATCAAGTCAAGGTAGGCGTGACCGCGGGTGGGCAAACGGAGCTTACTAGGTGCGAGGTAACCGCCCCTTGCACCTAGTAAGCCTAATTAGCATAAAATAAAACATGATTTTTATCAAAAACGGGGGCACCTATAGAAAAATTAATACCAGATTGGGCATCAGGTGACATTTGCACATTGCAAATGTCATCCTGTTTAATATGCCCAGATCTGGTGACAGAAACCCTTTAAATCTGACAACTAATAGTTCAAGTCAAAGCTGTAGATTTTAGTATTTTTGGCTATTGTACTGAAGGGAATTAAAAGGGTTTTCCGATGACTTATTCTCTGGATAGATCATTAGTATCTGATCGGTTGTGGTCTGACACCCAGGACCCCACCGATCAGCTGTTTGAGAAGGCAGGGGTGCTCCTGTGAGTGCCGCAGCTTACTCGAGGATAGGTCATCAGTATTAAAATCTCGGAAGACCATTTAAATATTTACCAGCTGCCAACCTGGGAGACTGAGGAATGCCATTCTTCTACTGGCAAAAGCTGCTAGGGTAGTTCATTGTGAAGCACTGTATATAAATCCACATGTAATTCACTCCCCTTGTAATGGCTTCAGAAAGCCAGAGTTTTATGGCTTTGTGTAGGGAAGCAGAGAATTTGTAGTCCTGTATAGCTATTTTATGAAATTAAGGTTCACTGTCAGTTTGACAAAGTTCTGACATAGAGACCATTAGTTGTTAAAATGAAGGAATTTTGGTAATTTCTGTCCCCATTTGGTTGCTGTCACAGCAGGTGCAGAAGACTGCCTGATGTTCCAACTGTGGAAAAAGCTGGCAGAGGGGGACAGTTCTCACAGCCAGGGTTTTATGCCCCTTTGTTTCTAGAGGCTGGTGTACTCCGCTCCTGGATCCCCAGCCAATATAAACTTCTAGTGTGTTTCTATGACAGAGGTTTCAACTCTAGTCATTCTTTACATCTCTATCCATCCCATTGATGTTGAATTAAATACATTTTATTGTCTGTTCATTTGCCTTTACAGCTTCACTTACAAAATAAATAACTTTGCTCATGTCAGCCAAACCACAGACTCCTCCATAAGTAAGAGTGACACATTTGTAGACCTTGCTCCTCATCAGTACATAGCAGGGTAGTGTTGGATGAGATGCTTTACTTGCATCTCAGGGGAGCACTGGTTCTTATTGACGAGACCCAGCAGGTATGTGGAGTCTTATTTTCAAGGCCATGGAAAAAAAAGTATTCAAATTAGCATTTCTGCATAATCAGAGCTCCTCCAAAAGAATCTATAGCTGTTCCAGAGATTCTTGCCTCTCAATGGTCTAGAGCATGCTAATTTTTGGCTGGTTGAACTGCCTAAGTTGCAGCTTAATCAAATACTAACGAGGGGCAAGAACCCCAAAAACAGTGGTGGACGGATGTCTCTTCCTTACGGTCTCTTCCATCTTTGGCTGATATGAGTTAGTTTGCTTACTTTCCCCCAAAAAGCATTGGTTTGAAAATAAGCCTGCTGTGCTTCTTCAATGAGAGCCAGTACCCCCCTGAAAATAGCTGAAACATGGCTGATACATGGTTTTGTCTAGAATATAGTGTTTGCAGTTTCTGCATTAGCAGTAAATAAAACCGTGAGCCTCCTGCCTTCATTGCCTTTATTTGCGTTTTATATTAACATTGAACAACCCTACAGGGTAAATCATAAACTGCTACATAACAAGGTCCCAGAATTTTAGCATAAGATATTCATAAACATAATAAACTTCTATGTTATTATAATATTACTCTGGTTTATCACTTTTTCTTTATGCTTCTATAGATTCCAGCCATGATCGAGCTGGGACCAATTTGAGATATTTCGAGAGATTGCTGGAGAAACAGAGAGCTGAAGGGAAAATTAACAAGACTGGGGACAAGGAACCTCCCACCCAAAGTTCTGGCGTTTACGACAGACCCCTAGACTACCTGCCTGAGCGAGATACTTATGAAGCTCTCTGCCGTGGAGAAGGAGTGAAAATGGTAACTTGTTAACAGAATGATACTGACCTTTTAAAAAGGTTTTCCTGGATTTAACCCCTTCAGTACCGGAGGTTTTTTCAGTTTTGCGTTTTCATTTTTTTCTTCCCTATATTTCTGCGAGCCCTAACTTTTTTTATATTTTTGTTCACATAGCTGTATGAGGGCTTATTTTTTGCGGGACAATTTTTACTTTCTAATGCCGCCATTAATTATGGCATAAAATGTAGTGGGAAGCGGTAAAAAAATTCCAAATAGGAGGGAATTGGAAAAAAAATGCAATTCCTCCACAGTTTTATGGGTTTTGTTCCCACGGCGTTCCGTTTGCGGCAAAACTGACCAATGCCCTTTGTTCTCTGGGTCAGTACGATTACAACAATACCCAATATGTGTAGGTTTGTTATGTTTAAATAGTGTAAAAATAAATTTAAACTTTGAAAAAAAAATAATTTTTTTTTACTTCGTTATATTCTGACCCCACAACATCCACTGAGCTGTTTAGGGGCTCATTTTTTGCGGGACAATCCATAGTTTCTATTGATACCATTTTGAAGTGTGCTTGACTTTTTGATCACATTTTATTACAATTTTTTGGGTAAGAGAAGTAGTGAAAAAATGACATTTTTTTTTAGACATTTTAAAAGTACAGGCGTTTTCGGTCGCGGTGATACCCATGATGTTTATATTTATTGTTATTTAGGTATTTATTTTTTTAATTATACGGAAAGGGGGGTGATTTAAACTTATATTTTTTTATTTTTTTAACTATTTTTTGTGATTATTTTAAAGCTCATTTTTGAGCTTAGACAATGGTTTTTGAATTTTTAATTTTGAGCAATCAGAGATTTTTAAAACTGCATTTTAAGTCCCATTTGCTCATTTCTTATCATGGCCTGCCATCTGGTGGCCAAAATAAGAATTGCAGCTTGAAAGCTGTAAACTTCATCAGCATCTAATCAGGCATCTAATGCCTTTATTTACCGTGATCGGCATTATTGCCGATTGCGGTAGGTAGCGGCAGGTCTCTGCTATTTAAAACAGCAGAGACTTGCCGGCCATGACGCTCGCTGCACTTAGGAGCGGGCGTCTTGTCCCTACATTGCTCCAGCACCGTACATGTACGGCGCTGGTAGCGAAAGGGTTAAAGGGAGTCTATGCCCTTTTTTAACCAATATAACTAAGAGCACTGCCCCACAGAATAGTATAGACACATCCCAAACATACCTGTGTGCACTCTGTGTCTGTATTACATGTCCAGAAAAAACACTTTTATTCTGCAGGAAAACAGCTCCCAAGTGCCCAGCTCTGCTGCTGCATGCAAACCAGACTGAAGAGGGGAGGGCTGCTTTAGCTGCTCATATCTTGGGTTTGGTAGCCACTAGAAATATGATCCTGACCTTGTTTGAAATCTGGCATTCTGAACTATACCAAACCCTTTCCAACTATACCAGAACCACAGCATGATATCAACTATATCAGAATATATAGAAATCAAGTCAGGAGAGAAAGCTGTTTTTAGTTTCGCTTTCAGCTGGGCACTTGGGAGCTGTTTTCCAGCAGAATAAAAGTGCTTTTCCTGGACATGGAATACAGACACAAAGTGCACACAGGTATGTCTGGGATGTGTATGCAATGTTTTATGGGGCAGTGCTCTTAGCTAAATTGGTGAAAATTAGGTGACAGACTCCCTTTAAATATTGATGATCTATCCTCAGGATAAGTATTCAGTTTCAGATCCACAGGGGCACCCCCGTCGATCAGCTAGTTGAAGAGAAGGCCACACTCTGTGCTGTGTCTGCATTCGCTTCTTTGTTTACCTGCTCACCATCGATATCGCAGTGGTGAGGTGTAACTACATGCCGTCCAATTTACTTCTATTGAACAGCTCCTTCCTATTCAGGTGTATAGAAATGAGCCGTTGCATAGAAGTGAATGGGGCGGCTTCTTGTAATTACACCTGCTTACCTCTGTGATATCAACAGGTAAACAAAGAAAGGAAGGCTGTGCTCATACATAGTCCGGCCTTCTCTTCAATCAGCTGATCAGAAAACGTCTTTAAATGTTAAAGGGGTGCAGGATTTTTCCTCAAGTCTGTGAATGGGAAATGATTGAGTCATACTATAGAACACTGCACAAATGGGCATATTCAATCATCGAACTATGGCATATTTTCTCTATACTAGAATATATATTTATATTATTGAAATAAATCTTACATTTAAAGGGGTCGTGTCACAGCAAATAGCATTTATTATGTAGATAAAGTTAAATAACAATAAAATATAACTTGGACAACCCCTTTAAAAGGGTTATTACATGCCTGATTTTCATTTTTTACATTAGTCATCACACACCTGCTGTGGAACATTGGCTTCTACCTCACATGGGTTTTTTGCCTTCCTCTGGATCAACTTGTAGGAAAACAGGCCGAACTGGATAGACAGATGTCTTTTTTTCAGCCTTATAAACTATGTTATAATCTCTTTCTATCTAGCTAGAACCACCCCTGTACCTCACATGGGTCCAGAGATCTCCCCATTCATTGCTCTGCTAGATTTACATCAAGCTGACAGCTCAAGGGGAGTGTCTTTTCTGCTGCAGCTTAGTGGGGGTGTCATTGCTCTCCCTATAACAGCTCAGGAGGCAGTTGAAGGATGAAACTGAGCATGTGCGGCCTTCTCAGTGAGCAGGACAAAGAAATAAGAAAAAAAAACAAACAGCAGGTGGTGCTATACAGATATGTTTTAATTAAATAACTTAGTGGCTATGCTGAATTTTTAGTTACATGCCATTTCAAAAGTATTCAGATCCAGGTGCTGGTTTGAAACCTGTAGAATATTTTTCGTGGGACAACCCCTTTAATAAAAGCCACTTACTAATGTATTGTTATTAGGGATGAGTGAAGCGAGCTTCTGATCCTAGATCCGAAGTCACTTCTATCAAAACCGGTTTACTGCTATTCGGAGAATCCGTCTCTGTACAGCATTAAAATGTACCATCAGTTATTCCCGAAGTCTCGATTGGAAGTTGTGTTGGACCAGGAGCCAAGTTCGGATCCAAGTTTTAAAGTGGTTTTCCACTTTAAAAATCAAATACCGAAGTTATTCAGTAAATTCTCGCGAGACTTCGTGAATAACTGACTTTGGCTCATTGGAGGCTGTACATTTTAATGCTGTACGGAAACTAAATTGTGCACTTCTGCATTAGTGATTGTCAGCACAAGTGAGAAAAGGTCTAGAAGGAGAAATCGGTTTAGAAATTAAGCCGTGCTTGTACACGAAGCCTAGTGACAACCACAGCACTCAGGATGCACAGACCTCTCATCTGAAATGTGTTATTGAAGGGGATGTGTCCACAGAAAAAAATCTTAACATTATGAGCAGGTTGCAAAATGTGAATCAATGGCCCAATTATGAGTGAATGGAAATTACAAGTGAAACTTTTGTTTAACTCTGGGTACATTAGAGGTGTCCATACCCTTTTTAAATAATGTAGTTATGTGTCCCATTTGACACCATGACTTTATATATCAATTTTATGTTATAGTGTATTTTGGTAAATCCATCCATTTTCAATAGATTGTGTAATATTAATTCTGTAATTTTAGCTAAAATATTCTTGCCCTCTTGGTGAAAGACTTTTCCTCTGGTCTGATTTTCAGACTCCTCGAAGACAGAAGAGACTTTTCTGTCGGTATCATGATGGACATAGGAATCCTTTACTAATTTTAGGACCTGTTAAGGAAGAGGATGAGTGGGATAGTCCACGTATTGTTCGTTACCTGAATGTTTTGTCCAATGATGAAATTGAGAAAATTAAAGAGTTGGCAAAACCAAAAGTAAGTAATACCCTGATTTTCTTGTGCCACAAATCATAATGCACATGCATAAATAAACATGTAAAATATCTACAGACTGGGCAAAAGAGGGCAGCAAGTGACAGGTCTGCCTTTAAAGGGGTTCTCTGGGAATTAAAGGGGTTGTCCAAGTTATGAAAAAAAATATATAGCACTGTAAATCTGATGGGCAACAATATATAACTAAGTTCAGCAAGTTTTAGGCAAAAAAAATCCATATTTCCTCATTTCCCTGGTTCTCTTCTGGCCTGTGTTTACCTGCAATAACAACAATCTCAGCCCCTCCCCCCTTCTCTGCAAAGGCAGTGAATACAAGTGCTGAGTGACATGTCTGCCTGCTGGGATACTCAGCAGCATGTTGTATGTGTAGGACTACAAGTCCCAGCTGTACAATGACACTGCTGATACACAATGGAAATTCTCCCTACCTGTTCTTGTGCAATACAATTCTTCTATAGCTCCTTGCCCAGCATTTGTCTCCTCTCACTGCTGCAGCTACTATTTGTTATAAAGCCTTGAGCCCTCGGTGTGTTCTGGCTGAAGGGGTTAATGTTTTATCTGAAGGAATCCAGGGAGAGAGAAGATAGCAGGAGCCCGGCAAAGAAAGGGGGCGTGGCCAGTGACGTCTCGTGTACAGACTCTTATCTGAACTCTGAGGCTTGTGAACGAAACATCACAGACCAGGGAGATAAGGTGACATCATAGGTCATGTGACCCTCAGTCAACTCTGAGAAACCAGCAGCTTTAGAAACACAAAGTATATGGGAAAGTTGTTATACCTGACAAGTTAGTAACATATAAAGAACAAAAAAATAACTCGGACAACCCCTTTAATAAAATAAAATACTTTATAGTACCTAACTTTTACTTTATTATAAACACACTCCCAAATACCTTTCATTAGTTATAATGGCTCATTTTCTCTAGGACACAATCATCAAGGGAAATAAAATGGCTGCTGTCCTGTTAGCATTCAAAACCCATCCTATTGATACAGCAGGATGGATTACTTAAGAGCACTCAGCTAAAGAGATACCTCAGGTCTCCTTAGTGCTCTGGCTGTCATGACATACTATCCTATGTACAGCTGGTAAGATCTTCAGCTACGTGCTCTGTGTGTAGAAACCGGGCGAAGAGAAAGTACAGAGTGTCCGAACAAAGCAGTCAGCTGTGGTAAATTAGCAAAATGCCTACGAGTGCTACAAGCCACATCCCCACACATCCGTCCTCTTTGCATTTCAGTTTTCACTTCGCTCCGTTCCTACACACTCAGCTGAAGATCTTATGAGCTGTATGTAGGATCATGCTTCACGACAAAGTAGTGAGGAGAGCTGAGGCAGCTCTTTAGCTCAGGGCTCTGAAGTAACCCATCCTGCTGTGTAATTAGGACAGGTTTTCTGTGTGGTAATAGGGCACCAGCCATTGTATTTCCCCTGATGATTTCTAGAGAAAACAAGCTATTGTAAGCAATGAAAGCTTTGGGATTGTGTTTATAATAAAATATTATTTAGGTGTTTTCAGTAATACCTTTAGGCCCCTTTCACAGGACCGTATGCCCTCCGAGACATACGGTCCGTGAGTGGGCCATATGTCCTGGAGCGGCATCGATCGTGCGCACGGGAGCTCACAGCATCATTGATTACAATTATGCTGTGCACGCAGGTCCGCCCGTGGGGCTATTGTCCCGCACTCCTAAAATCATATCAGTGTGCAGGACAATAGCCCCGCGGGCGGCCCGGCGTGCACAGCATCATTGTAATCAATGATGCTGTGCGCTCCCGTGTGCACGATTGATGCCGCTCCAGGACATATGGCCCGCTCACGGACCATATGTCTCGAAGTGCATACGGTCGTGTGAAAGGGGCCTTAAAGGCATTTTTTTAGTACATAGTGTAACCTGTCTTAAGCTAATTTTACACATGGGAGTTTTTCGTTCCGATGCAATCAGTTTTGCAATTGGACAGCATCCAATCTGAATTATGATCCAGTTATTTCAATGGATATATGCACACGGGATTGTTTTTCACTGACTATCTTTGTGTTCAGGAAAAATTGCCGCATGTTATGTATTGTCTATTTTTTCATGCAGCCCTGGCCTCATAGAAATGAATAGAGCTGCATCAAAAACAGAAGCCATGTGGCAGTTTTTCACTGATGTCGCTTGGAGATGTTGAGTGTTGTTCTTCCATTTCTCTGAATGCAGACAAAAACAATTCAACTTGCATGCAAAACCATTAATTTTTCACAGAACAGACCCTTTGATGCTTTCTGTATCGCTCATGTAAAAGAGGCGTAATAGTTTTCATGGCTAATTTAGTTAGAACATAGGGTAAAGTAGAACTGGCATGGTTGTCCATAGCAGCCAATCAGATTTTTTCAGCTCCTTTGGAAAATGAAAGGTGGAATCTGATCCCTTACTGAAGGGAACAGAGGGGAGGTAACAAGTTGGGGGTGTGTCCCTGCACAGTCTGAACATGACAGCACTGATTGACTAGAGTCAGTCTGTGCAGGTACACACCCCCAACTGGTCACCTCCCCTCTGTTCCTTTACTAAAGACAAATAGCAATTCATTCATAAATTCTAGTGCAAATAATAAAGGAATGGCACAACATACAGACATAAGAATAGATGCTCCAGACTTATTACATGGGGAATGCATGAAGCTATTAAAACAGGCATGTCAGGAGTGGTGAAAGGTCCTCTTTAAAGTATGCGAGCTGCAATTTTTATGTTGGCCAGCAGGTGGCAGGCCAACATAAGAAATTAGCAATTCACATTTTGTTTTTGTATGGAACATGGTAATATTGAATACAATTTTTCTTTTTACTTACACTGGCTACAAAAATGTAAAAAAATATAAAAATCACCACTTTTCCTTAGAATAAAAAATAAATACATACAAGTTTGTACACAAACATAGAAGAGGATTCTTTACGGTAAGAGCAGTAAGACTATGGAACTCTCTGCCTGAGGAGGTGGTGATGGTAAGTTCACTAAAAGAGTTCAAGAGGGGCCTGGATGTATTTCTGGAGGGTAATAATATTACAGGTTATAGTTACTAGAGATGGGTCGTTGATCCAGGGAGTTATTCTGATTTCCTGATTGGAGTCGGGACGGAATTTTTTCCCCTAAAGTGGGGAAAATTGGCTTCTACCTCACATGGGTTTTTTTGCCTTCCTCTGGATTAACTTGTAGGAAAACGGGCCGAACTGGATGGACAGATGTCTTTTTTTGGCCTTATAAACTATGTTACTATCATGGGCATCATCGCGTCGGAAAATGCCCATACAATTAAAATTTAAAAATGTATTTCCAATGCAGCGAATGGTGTAACAGAAAGAAGTATCAAAATGGCTGATTGGCAATTTTTTCATCACTTACCCAAAAATTTTTTATAAAATGTGATCAAAAAGTCACATGCTCCAAAACGGTATCAATAAAAACTACAGATCGTCCCACAGCTCAGTAGACATAACTGTAAAAAAGTTATGGTGGTCAGAATATGGTGATGTAAAAAAATTAAGTTTTCATTCAATTATATAGTATTTAGACATATAAAACCTATAGATATGTGGTATCGTTATAATCGTACTGACCCAGAGAATGAATGACTTAGGTCAGTTTTGCTGCAAAGGGAACGATATAAAGACAAAACCCATAAAACAGTGGAGGAATTGCAGTTTTGGATTTGGATTTTCTCCCACTTCCTCTACATTGTATGACATATTAAATGGTGGCATTAGAAAGTACAACTTGTCCCACAAAAAAAACATGCCTTTCTTTGGGTATGTGAATGGGGAAAAAAAGAGGAGGATAGGGAAGAAAAATAAAAATTAAGAAATGAAAAAAGCCTCTGGTATCCAAAGGATTAAAGGGGTTGTCCGAGTTATTTTTTTGTTCTTTATATGTTTCTAACTTGTCAGGTATAACAACTTTCCCATATACTTTGTGTTTCTAAAGCTGCTGGTTTCTCAGAGTTGACTGAGGGTCACATGACCTGTGATGTCACCTTATCTCCCTGGTCTATGATGTTTCGTGTACAAGCCTCAGAGTTCAGATAAGAGTCTGTACACGAGACGTCACTGGCCACGCCCCCTTTCTTTGCCGGGCTCCTGCTATCTTCTCTCTCCCTGGATTCCTTCAGATAAAACATTAACCCCTTCAGCCAGAACACACTGAGGGCTCAAGGCTTTATAACAAATAGTAGCTGCACCAGTGAGAGGAGACAAATGCTGGGCAAGGAGCTATAGAGGAATTGTATTGTACAAGAACATAGTAACATAGTAACATAGTTTATAAGGCTGAAAAAAGACATCTGTCCATCCTGTTCGACCTGTTTTCCTACAAGTTAATCCAGAGGAAGGCAAAAAAAACCCTGTGCGGTAGAAGCCAATTTTCCTCACTTTAGGGGAAAAAATTCCTTCCCGATTCCAATCAGGCAATCAGAATTACTCCCTGGATCAACAACAACCCATATCTAGTAACTATAACCTGTAATATTATTACCCTCCAGAAATACATCCAGGCCCCTCTTGAACTCTTTTACTGAACTTACCATCACCACCTCCTCTGGCAGAGAGTTCCATAGTCTCATTGCTCTTACCGTAAAGAATCCTCTTCTATTTTTGTGAACAAACCTTCTTTCCTCCAGGCGCAGAGGATGTCCCCTCGTCATGGTTACTGTCCTTGGGATAAAGAGATCATGGGAGAGATCTCTGTACTGACCCCTGATATATTTATACATAGTTATTAGATCTCCCCTCAGTCGTCTTTTTAGGGAGGTAGGGAGAATTTCCTGTGTGTATCAGCAGTGTCATTGTACAGCTGGGACTTGTAGTCCTACACAAACAACATGCTGCTGAGTATCCCAGCAGGCAGACATGTACTCACAGCAGTTATATTCACTGCCTTTGCAGAGAAGGGGGGAGGGGCAGAGATTGTTAGTACTGCATGTAAACAAAGGCCAGAAGAGAACCAGGGAAATGAGGAAATACAGATTGTTTTGCCTAAAACTTGCTGAACTTAGTTATATATTGCTACCCATCAGATTTACAGTGCTATATTATTTTTTTTCCATAACTTGGACAACCCCTTTAAGAATATCTGTAGGAGTTTATGCTGTCCTACTATTGGACACTTTTAGTAAATATGGGCCTTTTAGCTTATACATCTTTCTTTCGGACGTGTCCCTGTAAATATAGTACTTAAAGGGAACCTGTCATCACCTTTATGCTACCCATACTAACGGCAGAATATAGTAGAGACAGGTGAGATGATTTCAGCGGTCTGTCATTTATAAGTTAAAAGTAAGTGGTTGCCAAGAACCAACATCACAAACATTGCAGACTAGGCTTGGAAAAGAGTCAAATCTTCATGAGAAGAGTCACGGTTATTCATGAATTCCTGCTCTCCCTGCCCTCCTGCTGATGACTGACAGTCTTCTACCTAGTTTTCTCCCATTCTCTCTAGGAGACAACTTCCAATCATCAGCAGATGGGCGGGAGAGCAGGAGATTAGGAATAACCATGGCTCTTCTCAGGTAGATTTGACTCTTTTCAAGGCCTGGGCTGCAATGATTATTATGCTGGTTCTCAGCAACCACTTACTTTTAGCTCATGAGTGACACACCGCTGAAATCAGCATTTATGTCACTACTTTATACTGCCCTCAGTACGGTCAGCATAAAGTTGATGACAGGTTCCCGTTAAAGGGATTACCCCATGACTAATGTAAAACATGAAAAAATCATATTGTACATGACCATCTTTCTAACAAAGCTAGAACCAGCCCTGTACTACATTGCTCTGCTAGATTTATATCAAGCTGACAGGTCAGGGGGAGTGTCTTTTCTGCTGCAGCTAAGAGGGCGTGTCCATGGTCTCCCTATCACAGCTCAGGGGGCAGTTGAAGGATGAAACTGAGCATGTGCGGCCTTCTCAGTGAGCAGGTCAAAGAAATAAGAAAATACATTTTATTGACTAACTCAGTGGCTATGCCAAATTTTTAATTGCATGCAATTACAAAAGTATTCACATCTAGGTGCTGGTTTGAAAACTGTAGAATATTTTTGTGGGATAACCCCTTTAAATACATTGTTTGCACTAGAAAAAAACTCGTATCAATGCTGCTAAACCTAAGAGTACGTTTACACAGCATTTTTCATGCCAAAATTCCAGTGACGGCCGTTTTGTGCTTGTCTCCTATTGTTTTCAGCGGTAGGCTGCGCTACTGTTCATATGGCCGGGGATTTAAAGTTGCAGTGCACCAAAAAAGGACATGTTCCTTTGTGGCGCAGTGTCCGGATGGATACCACTGGAAGCTGCGGTTTAGCTTCGTTGACTAGAACCGATCTGTGGAATTGAAAATGAAAATTTGTAGCTTAAACATCTGTGAATTCTGCTGTCAACATTCCCTTACAGTATTGACATATATTTACTGCCACCATATGACTAATTTTTCATATGTATTTCAATAATGATGGATTTTATTTTCTGTTAAACTGTTTAGTGTGTATTTTGAACGTAGCTGTATATAGTTTGTCCAGTCCTGCACAGTGACAACCTCTACCTTGAACTGCAGTTATATTTGTGTGGTTTAAAAAAAATGTATCTTTTGCTTTAAAGGGGTTGTCCGAGTTATGAAAAAAAATATATAGTACTTTAAATCTGATGGGCAGCAATATATAACTAAGTTAAGCAAGTTTTAGGCAAAAAAAAATCTCTATTTCCTCATTTCCCTGGTTCTCTTCTGGCCTTTGTTTACATGCAGTAATAACAATCTCTGCCCCTCCCCCCTCTCTTTAAAGGGAGTGAATACAAGTGCTGAGTGACATGTCTGTCTGCTGGGATACTCAGCAGCATGTTGTATGTATAGAACTACAAGTCCCAGCTGTACAATGACACTGCTGATGCACACAGGATCTCCCCCTTACCTGTACTTGTAGTTTGCATCTCCTCCAGATCAGCTCTGTGTCTGTAGGGTGAGGAGGGCAGATCCTGTGTCTCTTTACATCTGCAGCTGCTGTTGTAAAGCCTTCAGTATGTTCTGGCTGAAGGGGTTAAAGAGGCTCTGTCACTAGGTTGTAACCTATGTATTTAAATACGTAGGTTACAAGGCCTAGTGACAACTTTAAAATTATACCTTTCATGCAGAGTTCTGCGCAGCGGTGGCGTAGAAGTTTAAGTATGCAAATGAGCCATCGGAGCAGAGCACCGCTCCTTCACCGCCCCCCCCCCGGGAAAATTTTAGGGCGCATGCGCGAGAGTTCAGCTGTCTATCAAATACAGAAAGGGGCGTGATTAGAGACGGGGACGTGCCTCGGGCCCGGGGGGGGCTGTGAAGGAGCGGTGCTCCAGAGGAAAGAGGCCGCTCCGATGGCTCATTTGCATACTTTTTAAAGTTTAAATTTCTACGCGACCGCTGTGTAGTCCTCTGCATGAAAGGTATGATTTTAAAAGTTGTCACTAGGCCTTGTAACCTATGTATTTAAATACATAGGTTACAACCTAGTGACAGAGCCTCTTTAATGTTTCATCTGAAGGAATCCAGGGAGAGAGCAGATAGCAGCAGGGGCAGGGGGGGGCGTGGCCATCACAGTGACGTCGTGTACAGACTGTTGTATTTGACTAGTTAGAAACATACAGAGGACAAAAAAAATAACTCTGACAACCCCTTTAAGTGTACCTTAAACCTAGGCTAAGATTTTTATTGCATTTCTTGCATCTCGATTATTTTTTTTACTCTGACAGTCCACCCATGATAGCTGTTAATGACAGGTTTGGTAGAGTATAGACTGCATATAGCCACAAATATCCACTTGCGCTATTTTAAAGTATATTTTCAGAGGAGGTTTTGGAGTGTACGTGGAAAGCATAAGCTCTCTATTTTCAGATTATGGAAAGCCAAAAAATACAGCTGGAAGAATAAAATTAAATTGTGGAGCCATGTTCAATCTTGGCTCAGCTGAATTTGACATTTTATTTGGCAGAAATATTTTGGTGAATTTAAAACAAAAAAAACAACTTGTCACGAAGCACTAGAGTTGTACGTGTACTGTCAGATGATCTGCTTCTGATGTATGAAATACAAGGATACTGTAATGCCCCTTTCACACGAGCGGGAGACTCGCATGTCTCCCGCAACGCATCTACAGGGCTGGACTCCTGCACTGACTGGGATCGCGTATAATGCTATGCGATCCCTGTCAGTGCCGAGTCCAGCCCTGTAGATGCGTTGCGGGAGACATGCGAGTCTCCCGCTCGTGTGAAAGGGGCATAATGGTGGTAGTATAGATGCTCATTCTTTTAGATTGTCCCTCTTCTGGGAAAAGGCCTGCATGTGGTTTTATAGTTTACCTTGAAATCTACAAAATTAGAACAAGCTAGATGGCTGGGCTCGCATCAAGGACTGTCCTCAGCTAGGAAAATTCTAGAAACCTACACATTTCACAGAAAAAGGGTGCAACAAATGTACAGCAAAAAGCAAGAAATCCTGCCATTGATGAGGAGGAAATCCTCATGGGTTTGTGGCTTTATCTGGATTCACTGCAATATTTCTCAAGAATTGTTCAGATCATGTGTTGACCTGCAGCTGACTGCTGAAGTGTTATTTAAGGCTACATCCACACGAACGTATGAATTAGTCCGCATCTGTTCTGCGATTTTGTGGCATGTGCGATCCACAAATTTCGGAACGCACACGGGCCGGTATCCATGTTTTGCAGATCCACGAAACACCACGTTCTTGTGAATGTAGCCTTAGTGCAATGTTTTCCACATTCCCCTCCATTTCTGCTCTGCCTGGATGCTGCAGCTGGTACCTGGGTCAGATTATGGGGAACTCGCACCTTTCGGACAGTTATAGCGTGTGCTTTGGATAGGCCACAAACATCTATGATAGCAGTCGGGTAGTTGATTCAGCTAAAATAATCTTTTTTTTTTTAAGGACTCATTCAGACGACCTTATGCTGTCTGCAAAAATGCGGATCCGTTTTTTTGTTGATTAGATACAGACCTATTCACTTCTATGGGGCCCTTTTCATCTGTTCTACGGCTCCGCAAAACAAATAAAAAATGTCCTATACTTGTCAGTGAACATCATGACGTGGCTCCATTGAAGTCTGTGGGTCTGAAAAAATACAGAATGCAATCCCTTTTTTTGAGGACATGCTGAACTGTCTTAAAAAAAAAACGGATCCATATTTTAGCGGACATCTGAATGAGCCCTAAAACACTTACTGTATGGAAGAAAATCTGTAGATTCCGTTTTCAAATACTGTTCTAAAGTAGACTGAAGGCGCTGAATTCTTCATATTGTGTGCAGAGTTTCTTGTCCACATCTGCTTTTTTTTGGAGTAGAAAAATGATAAACGTGCCAAGCCTCCCCAGTATATATTTATTCACCATAACAACTGACCGAAGTGATAAAAACCACATGTAGAACCAAATTCCACACTGTTAAGATCAGCTGATCCAAGCTATAATTTGGCAATGGATGTTGTAGGATTAAATGATAGTTCAGTGTCAGACTAGAAACAAAAGATGACCTGGATTATCATCATTGTGCTAATCGTGCTTACTTAATTAGGTGGGATCCGTGATGAGGCTTTATATGTTTGGGTGGATTAGATGTGAGGAGAGCTGGACCTGTTCACACGAAGTCCACTCACAGGGTGTGTCCTGCAGCAGCTCTCGTACTGACCTCCCTAGCACTGATGCATTATATTGATTTATGGTTCTATGTAACCTTTACAGTTCTGGAATGTATTGAATACCACTGACGGCATTATGTACACTTGCCTCTTGATTGGGCTTTTGGCCTAAAAAATTTCAGGGCAATGTAGAATCCAGCTATTTCACACTCTGATTAAAAGCCTTGGGCAGATGGACTAGAGTGCATGGTCCAAAAGGGGGCAGCCACTCCTCTGAATGTACAATACAAAAAACAAAAAAGTTAGACCAGCACCTCCAAACAGTATGGAAAAAAATGGGCCTCCTTTTGGACTATGCAATCTCGCCCGTCTGCCCATGGCTTTCCTATACAGCTAAAAAAAAAATTTTTTTAAAAATGCTGATGTAAACCTGCTTGATGGAAGAAGGACACTATTTTTGGCCTCCATCTGGTGAATGGACCCCGATGTATAGGTCTTATATGTGCTGAGAACTTTTCCTATCATATATGCCAAAATAGGGCTCAAATACAGTGTATACAGAGTCTAAAAGCCTAACTATATGAAACAACCGAGCAGCGCGATTTGTCCGGTTGCTTGTTGGTATATTTGCTTGGTTGCTGCTAGATCCTCGCCGTCTCCCATTATAGTGAATGGGTCCGAATTCCCGGCGGTAACAGCCTGTCTGATGTGTTTCACGCAAGTGTGAAACAAGCCTAACACGTCACAGATTTTGAATTGAGGTGTTACAGCAGCAAGCACATGGATTTTTCCAGGCCCCGTTCAGATGAATGGAGCTGATTTTCAGTTGCAAAAAAAAATCTGCTACATGTGAGGCACCCTTACAGGAGTACGCAACTGGGTTGTCTACTGTATTTTCAGTGACAGCTTAGGAGGCCTGTCTTTTCTGCTGGTACTCTCTCCCTATCACAGCTCAGGAGGCAGTTGAAGGATGAAACTGAGCATGTGCAGCCTTCTCAGTGAGCCGGACAAAGAAATGAGGAAAAAAACTGCAGGTGGCGCTATACAGATGCATTTTATTGACTAACTCAGTGGCTTTGCTACATTTTTAATAACATGCAATTTCAAAAGTATTCAGATCCAGGTGCTGGTTTGAAACCTGTAGAATATTTTTCATGGGACAACCCCTTTTAAATATGTAGAAATAATTTAGTTTACATTATAGAGTAGACAGATATTATTATAGCCAATAAGATCTGTTAAACCTCTTGTTTCAGCCCATTGAAAACTATTCTCTTGTGGATCTGTCAAATACCAGATCCTTGTCAGCAGTGTGAACAGGACATTGTGGATGACTTCATACCTTATTAATTGGTGTGGGTTTTTTCCTACTTTTTTTTTTCAGCTGGCAAGAGCCACAGTTCGTGACCCAAAAACTGGAGTTTTAACCACAGCCAATTACAGGGTCTCTAAAAGGTAAGGAATCTTAGGTGCTTTTCTTCTGAATGCTAAACTGAATCAAAGTATAGAATTGGCTACTTGGATACTTGGTTTCCTACAAATGCAATTAACCACAAAAGCAAATGCAGTCATTTTTGTGTGCTGCACTGTCTCTCTCTATTGCATTCTATTTTGCATACATGTTGTTTGATGCTAATGACATTCTAGTGTATAAATGATGTCAGATTAATTTTTAAGGCAGGCTCCGTGTGCTAAAATGTTGAGAACATTTTGCTTGCTATTTGATTAATGTACTGAATAAATGTACAGTACACAGAATGAAGGCCAGTCCTTCTTCATTCCCCTCTCGGATCCTCAGATCCCCACATCAGACCCCCTTATTAGACCTCCATATAAGGCCTTATAAAAGAAGCACTCACTAAAATTTGCTTTATAAGATGCACTGCCATTTATCCCCCACCCACTTCTGGGGGGAAGGTGGGGGGTGCATCTTATGATGCGAAAAACATGGTTATTTTTTAAAAATGTATTTCTAAACCCACTACAAACCAAATTATATGAGCAATTCAAATTAAATGATGTTTATATATGTTAAATGTTTAACCGTTTCGCTACTAGCGCCATACATGTATGACTCAGGGTTGCCAACCTTCCTTTCAAATTTTTCTGGACAACTGAACCAAAATTTACGGACGGACCCAAATTTTTACGGACATACACCGCTCCCCTTTTTAGAGGACATGCCCCCTTCCACGTCCCCAGAATAAAGAGGATTGTTCAGTAGTTAAAAATAAAATATGGAAAAGAAATCAACAATTTTCAGCTGTTGCATCCCTGCCATTGAGTGTTTTGTTTATATGGCTGCAGTGATGATGCCTATGACACGCTGGACTTTCTGGCATCATTGCTGCTGCCATGTAAACAAAGACTGACGGGTGTAATGGGCAAGTGTGTACATCTTTCCCAATGTTGGTGTTCTGCAACCTGATGTGCAGGTGTATGGTATGTGTCCACTGCAGCCAGTTCTCAGCATTAGATCACTGATTGGTGATTGGCTGCAGCAGTAACATACCATATATCGGCAAGTCCTTGCTGAAGAAATAGGTGACACATATTTGGATGGACATTACATTCACCAATACCAAATGTACAAGATGATACAGCACCACATACCTCTTAAATCCAGTGACGTCTCCCTGATGTAGATGTTCTCTTTTCTCATCTTCTCTATTTGGCCCACACCGCCATGACACTTCTTTCAGCCCCATCTTCTCTTCTGCAGGGTTTGCCACAAAGAAACCTTAGATTACCCACTTTTCTGTTATTCTGCTGCTGCCCAAAATACTGTGCTCCCCAATGTCCCCAAATACTATACTTTAGATATAACCGTGCCATATAGGTAGGACCCCATATAGTTACAGTGCTCCCCAGTTTTAGTGCCCCAATAGTCTTAATGCTCCACAAGTAGCCCTTTCAGCAGTAGTGCCCTCCATATTGTACTAATAATAGTAACACCCCCAATAGTATCCCTAGTAGTAGTAATAATTCCCCATAATAGAAATCATTTTTCCCGTAGTGCTCCCAGAAATAATAAGGACCCGCTGTAATGGTCCTCAGATCAGCCCATTGTGCCCCCATCAGACCTCAGATCAGCTTATTGTGCCCCCATCAGACCTCAGATCAGCCCATTGAGCCCCCATCAGAATAAAATAAAAAACTTACCTCTCCTGCACTGCAGCTCCGCTCCAGTGCTCCTCTGTCTTCTCTGCCTGGGCTGCACTGTCACCTGACTGCGTGCAGCGTCAAGTCAGAGTGCGCTCACTACGTCCTGATGCTGTATGAGTTCTGGCTAGTGCAGCGCGTGCAGGATAAGACACTGACCACCAATGAAAGAGGTGCCGGGGGCCGGATAAATAGTTTGGGGACCTCTGCTCCACAGTATTAACGGCAAATGCGCCGTGAATACTGCAGTAGATTCACGGACAGGCTTTTTTTCTGCCGGACGCTACGGACGGCAGAAAAAAACATCGTTTTTACGGACTGTCCGTGAATCTACGGACGGTTGGCAACCCTGGTATGACTCTGGAGCGATGTACAAACATGGCCAGTGGGTCTTCACTGTTCCAAACAGCAGAGACCCGCGGCTAATTACAACGAACGTCAATAATGCGGATTGCGGTAATTAAAGCCTTTAGCTTCCCACTACTTTTTATGCCATATTAAATAGTGGCATTAGAAATTACAACTTGTCCCGCAAAAATAAGCCCTCATATAGCTATGTGAATGGAAAAATAAAAAAGTTATGGCTCAAGGAAGATGGGGAAGGAAAATGAAAACGCAAAAACGAAAAAAAAAACTCCGGTATCCTAAGGGTTAAAGGAGCCCTAACAATACAATTTTATTTTCCCCTTTATATTTGCTTCTTTTATGTATCATTGGAAGATTATCTGCAGGAGCACTCCTCCACACTAACATGTTATGCATGTGTCTGATATTGTGTGTATGATTTTAGACATAACTTTGCACAGCAAGGCAGATCTTTATTCCAGTCAGGATCCATGTCTGATGTATATTATGCGCAAGTGAATATGACATATTACACTTCTTTTTATCTAGTGCCTGGCTGGAGGAATATGATGATCCTGTTGTTGCTCGGGTTAATCATCGCATGCAAGCCATAACTGGACTGACGGCTGACACAGCCGAACTTCTACAGGTAAAGGGAATTCAGAGGAAGCTAGTACTTCAGTCGAAATGTATGTTTTCTTCCTTCAGCCTTTCCACAAGTATTTTGTGGGGCTGGTACCAAATCAATAGAATGGTATTGAATAATCTTGTTGAATAATCATTAAAGGTGTTGTTCAAGTTATTTTTTTGTTCTTTGTATGTTTCTAACTAGTCAAATATAACAGATTTTAAATGCACTTTGTGTTTCCAAAGCTGCTCTTTTATCAGATTTCACTCAGGGTCACATGACCTGTGATAGCTTGCCTCCCTGCTAATCTTGTATTCGTGCACCAAGCAGATAACAGTCTGTACACAAGATGTCACTGTGCTGGCCACGCCCCCACTGCACTAGCTGAGCTGCTGTCTCCTTCTCCCTGGATTTTTTCAGTTAAAACATTAACCCCTTCAGCCAGCACAGGGCTGACTACTACAGTAACTGCAGGCAGTGAGGAGAGAAATGCTGGGCACATGAGCTGACAGAGGAGTTCTGCAGAGCAGAAAGGTAGGGGGAAGTTCCTGTGTGTATCAGCAGTGTCATTGTACAGCTGGGACTTGTAGTCCTACACATACAACATGCTGCTGAGTATCCCAGCAGGGAGACATGTTACTTAGCACTTGTATTCATTCCCTTTGCAGGGAGAGTGGGGAGGGGCAGAGATTGTTGTTATATGCATGTAAACAAAGGCCCAGAAGAGAACCAGGGAAATGAGGAAACATAGATTTTTTTTTTTGCCTAAATTAGTTATATTGCTTAGATTAGTTATATATTGCTGTCCATCAGATTAACAGTGCTATATATTTTTTTTTTTTTCATAACTCGGACAGATTAAAAAAAATACCTAGGAGCCATTGGCTCCTCAACTGAAAAATTTAGGAGCCAAATTGAATTTTTAATCGCCAAATTTAAATACATATAATTATAATTAAAAAAAAGACTTGGAGGAGAAGATGAAACGGCTGGCCCATAATAGAGCAGTCCTTTTCTATTTTTTGGGGGACAAGGTGACTAAAAAATGGCGAATTGTGCAGTTTTTATTAATTTTTTTCTGTTACGTGTTCACCCCATAGGACGTGGCGATATGTAAAATAAATTGTTTATTGTTAATATATTTTATATGTAAAATTGGGAAAGGGGGTGATTAAGGGACCGTTCAGACGGCCGTAGTATTGCGCATCCGCAAAAATGCGGATCCGAAATACCATGGGTGCCGCCCAGCGTGTGTTCCACAATTTGCGGAACACGCGGCCGGGCGCCCCGTTCAAAATGCCTATTCTTGTCCGCTATTGCTGACAAGAATAGGACATGTTCTGTAATTTCTTGCGGAACCGGGGCAAGTTCGCACGCCGCCCATTGAAGTGAATGCAGCCGCATCTATTCCGCAAAATTGCGGAATAGATGCGGGCGCATTCACACGGTCATGTGAATGGGCCCTTAAACTTTATATATTGGTGTTTTGTTTTTTCCTTTTTTTTTTTTTTTTTTACTAAGTATTAGCCCCCTTAGGGCTAGAACTCTTGTCCTGTTCACCCTAATAGAGCTTTATTAGAGTGAATAGGATGTCACATTCACCCTGCTGCCCTGGGCTTTGTGCACACGGCAGCAGGGAGCTTACCACGGCAGCCAGGACCTCAGTAGCGTCCTGGTTGCCATGGCAACCAATCGGATCCCCCGCAATTACACTGCTGGGGCTCCGATCGGAACTGCCACTGCCACCAATGAAGAGGGAGAGAGAGGGGACCTTGTGTCCACTGTCAACAATGATTATTATACTGGGGGGGGAGGACGCACTGCGCCACCAATGCACATAACTATGTTTAATAAAAGTACAGGAGGCGGGTGCTGGCGCGGAATCACATAGCCGGCACCCGACCTGTATTATAGAGAGCAGCAATCAGCGGTAGTTAACTGCGGCGTATGGGAGCTCACTATAATACAGGTCCTGTACTTTTATTAAGCAGAGTTATCATCATTGGTGGCGCAGTGCACCCTCCCCTCTCATTGGTGGCGCAGTGCGCCCTCCCCCTCCCCTCTCTACTCCCATTGGTGGCAGTAGCAGCACAGGGGGGAGGGAAAGACTGCTTCCTTCTCCCCTTTGCTGCTGAGGGAACATGGAGTGCGATGACAGCAGTGCGCACCATGTTCTCCGATACTAGGCTGCGCAGTAGCGCAGCTTAGTATCGGTGAATGCCAGGTCTACTACACTACATGACCCCCTTAAGTCTCTTCCCCCCCCCTCACCCCCCACCCCCCTTGGGAACACCAAAAGTGATTTTCACTGGACAGCTATCATTTTAGTCTGCAGGGTTACCCCTACCTGGCAGTATGTCTAGTTAAATAGAGTTGATCCTTCTGACAGACCCTCTCTAAGCAGCCCATCCCAATCCTAAAACTGTAACATTACATACCAAGTGCACGGGCTGATGGTTACTCGGCTCTGAGGGTATATAAAGTGCACTACTGGAAAATGAAATGAAAAACTCAGAAAACTTAATGTGATTGAGAGTGACAAAGTATAAACTGCTAGTGGTGCTTGGTCAATGATTACTCAATCAAGCTTGGTATGGTATGGCATGGTAAAAATGAATCAAACCAGCCAAGGAGGCAATATGGACAATCACAGTACATTAATAAGTTCCTTGTATTAATTTTGTCTTTATGATAAAGGCTATTTGCTGAAGTGACACAACCCCTTTAATACTGGGTGGCATCTCGCCATGTGATACAGGCTGCCACTCTTGGCATGGTACATTATTCCAAGCTCTTTCAGCTTGGATCTGTAGTACAATTGTGATGGTCGTTGACTGCCGTGGGAGATTCATTGCTCCATCCTGGCATTCTTGATGGGGGAGAGAGATGGCGATCCCTCAGGTCAGGGGTGCTCATTGTGTAGGGCAGACAGTGTTTGGGCAGGTGATATCTTGTTGAAGTACCACGTTTCCTAACTGACGTAAAGGCAGTAGTACCAGTTCCATGATGTGCTGGACATGCCAAGGTCTGGTCAGTATTCCCTCTACGAATACCAGACGGGAATGGCCATTCTAGTTAATGCCACCCCACACAATGACACCTGTTGTTGGTTCTGTGTGTCTCTGCACCGTGTATGATGGCAGTAGATGCCCTCCTGAGAACTCTGATATGGCTCTTAATGACAAATTATTCTGTTCAGTGATGAAGGCAGGTTCTGCCTTGGCGTTAATGGTGGCCGCAGCAGAGTGATATTAAACAAAAACAGTTGCTGGCCATTTTGACAACCACTTTATAACCATTCAGAAATGTCTTAATATACCTTCTGCGTTTTGTGTTTTATTGAGACAGAAAAATGATATATTAACAGAATTCTATTAACTTTATATTTCCTACTGACAGGTAGCAAACTATGGCATGGGAGGTCAGTATGAGCCACATTTTGATTTTTCCAGGGTAGGTATACTATGGATTCTACATCAGGTTTCCTTACTACTGTTAATAAAATCATTCTCATTCATTTTTGATCAATTCATTTCTACATCTGTTTGTATTTGTGTATTTCTCTTATTAAATCACTATTTGGTGCTGACTTTGCAGCATTTCTGCCTCAAATTCAACTTCTAAACCGCTCCAAAACACCTCAAAACAGCCTCTCATTCATTTAATTGGGAAGCAGCTCTTTTTTTTCCACCTGTAAAAAAGAATCAGCATGCCCTCCCTATCTTGGGGCAGAACCAACACTGAATCTCCCATTGAAAGCAGAATAAAACAGCTCCATTTTTTTCTTTTATTTAGCAGATCTGCTTCAAATACCTCAAGCTGATAATTCAGCTTTGTATTGAAGTAAACACTTTTTTTGCACGGAAAAAATACACATGTATTCTGCGCTGATTTATTTTAAGCCTGTATTTCAAAATCAGTCGTGTGAACTGGCTCTATAAAAGGGTTTTCTGAGATTTATACCGATGACCTACCCTTAGGATAGGTCATCCGTATCTGGTCGGTGGGACCCTTGCGGATCCGTGCTCACCAAGCACAGCGCCATACATAGTATGGTGGCTGTGTTTGGTGTCACGCTCAGCCCAATTCACTTCTATAGGGCTGAGTTGCGCCTGGGCCACGTAACGCATGAACGTGTCGTCACTTGGTCTAGGAAAAGCTGCGAGAAGGCATAGGTCATCAGTATTTAAATCTCAGAAAGACCCTTATTATTTGTATGCCTCCATTATAGCTTATCGTTGATGTTGAGCTATTGCTGCAGCTCATCAGCGCCATGTTGTGACTATTACAGTATATTGTGCTAAGATTGTATATTTATTTAAATCAGCCTCAAGTTACATGTGAATAAAACAGACATCTTTATAATAAAATATATATTACTGTCAGAGCTGTCTTGTTTAACAGCTAAGGCTACTTTCACACTTGCGTTTTGGAATTCCAGCATTGAGTTCCGTCATAGGGGCTCAATACCGGAAAAAAACGCTTCAGTTTTGTCCCCATTCATTGTCAATGGGGACAAAACTGAATTGAAGACAACGGAATGCTCCTGAAAGCTTTCCGTCTTCAGACCGGAGGTTTTCTATCCGGTCCAGGCATCCGCACCAAGACGGTTCTGGAACGACCCCCAATGCAAGTCAATGGGGACGGATCCGTTTGGTGTGACCACAATGGTAAACGGATCCGCCCTCCATTGACTTTCAATGGAGTTCGGGACGGATCCGTCACCACATACAGACAGACAGACAGACAGACAGACAGACATACACAAACACATACATACTTACATACTCCAGGCAGGCAGGCAGGCTGCACGTCTTCATGCCCAGGAGGCGCGCCGCTATGACGATTCCCTACAGCGCCCAGCAGAGGGCGCTGTGGGGAATCGTCATAGCGGCGCGCCTCCTGGGTGTGAAGACGTGCGGCCTGCCTGCCTGGAGTATGTAAGTATGTATGTATGTGTTTGTTTGTGTGTGTGTGTGTGTGTGTATATGTATGTCTGTCTGTATATGGTACTGTGTGGGGCCGGAACCACACATCTCCCTGCGGCAGTCCGCATCCGGCGGCACCCTTCACCTGCCGGATCCGGACTGCCGCTAGTGTGAAAGTAGCCTAAGTATGGTTGATATGGAATCACAAATGAGATTGTTTAAAGAGTAGTTTCTAACATAGCTTGATGCATTCTAAATCTTCACCAATAGAGAGCAGTCTCTAACAAAGGTTACCCAAGTCTTATCAACTGCTACCTCTGAAGAACTCTATGATGTGTAATATTACATGGTTCATTTATACTTTTGTTTAAAGTATATGCTATTAAGTTTTGCAGTTGAACATGGGTTATTATGAGCACAAAGAAGTACACATAAGGAACCCAAATTCCATGTGATAGATTTGCGTGTGCTGGTTTTGTTGTAGTTCTTTCTTGCCATAATTTGTCACAACTTTGTCAAAGTTTTCTGAAAATTGAGGCAAAAATCATAACGACAACAACAACAACAGTACGTGTGAATGCACTTTTAGGAGGGGTTTGAGAATTCAGATTCTTATGGCTATTAACCTCTCTGCACCACCAGCAGAGTACAAACACTGCTTATTGCAATGAATGGAGTACCCAGTAATTTCCATGCTGGGAATTTTAACCGCTGATGATCTCCTTTAGTACCCCTGTGATTGTTAAGGGAACAATAGGGCCAAAAGAGGCTACATAAATTATTTAGAGGATCTGTCAACTCTCCTCTGATTTGTCTGTTTTAGTAAATACTTTTATTTTCTATGAAGTATTAATTCTGGATGTCATTTTCTTAGAAATCTACATTGTATCATCCCACTGTTATTTCTCTTGTAAGACTACATTGACCATTGAGCATTACCATTCCCTTTGTCCACAAGGTATATCCATACAATTTGATACCATCAGCACTGATAGGACAGTTTTAACTAATTCCTTACTCCCATTGAGGGAGTTTTATTATCTCCTTTGCTTCAGAAAAGTGTATTTTAAAAACTTGCAAGCTGTGTGTTTGCGACGTCCTTTTTTTTTTTTTTTTTTTTTAAAGTCGCAAGTGCCTCTTTTTACGCCCAACCTCGCCACTTTTCCAAAAGGGACGTGACAGGAGCAGGAAAGGGGTGTGGCCAACAGCAGAGACAAATTTATTTTCATTTACACCAGTTTTCTGGTGCAAATTAAGCTACAAATCTACGGCAGCTCAGAGCTGTCATAGATTTCTGTTCTGTTTAGGCACACGGACTGCTGGAGGATACGCCTAATTTGAATATGGTGCGTCTTCCAGTGCAGGGGATATTGAGACCAGCTCAGAGAGCATCTGTTTTGATAAATCTTCCCCATTGTGTTTAACGCTCTCGGTAGGTATACCAGAAAGATGATCCGGATGTGCTACTTTATGGGGAATGCAAGTATTTACTAAAATGGTCTTGTCAGAAGAGGGGACAGGTCCTCTTTAAGGTCATGTGCACACGGCAAAATGTGCAGCATATTTCGGCTCATAGAACACCCCTTTCATGCACCATATTACTCTTCCAAAAAGGTTTCTATGCTTTTTGGTTCACATAGGTCCCTATTTATATATCAAAAATGCTCAAAAAGGTAGCATGTCACATCTTTGATGCATTTTAATAGCTAATTTTTCCAAAATACACTCCAAATATGCTTGTTTGCTATTTGTTGTGTATTTTGCAGGTGTGTACACCGTTGAAAATTCTGAAAAAAGGAGTACACTGGAAAAATAGTTTCATATTAGCTCTGTGGGTTTTTTTTTTTTTTGTTTTTTTTTTAAGAGCTGCAAAATTATGCTGTGTGATCATAGCCTTATATATTAATACACAAATGACTTACATATATTTTAATTTTGTGCATGTAACGTCTGTCAGTGATTTTAGTCATTTTACAAGTCATTTTTAGTCATTTTACAAGATTAAAATTGTTAATCCATCTGTGTTCATCTAGCAATGGGAAAAATATTGTGATCTTCCAAGCAGATTTGTATCTGGTGTTCATGCTGGTAAAGTTGATGTATAGTATGTTTGTTCTAAAATTAAAATATATTGCAAGCTGCGTAAAGCCACAGTTTTCTATAACCGAAAAACAATCTGTAAAATCAAAGGGACTCTGTATCAGGAACAAAACCATACCCATTGTCTACACGGTGCAGTCATTCCTGAGATTACTCTTCTTGTGCTGCTTTTTGGTCATTGTCAATACTTTGCTTATTTTTGGTGGTGGGTGACACAAGGTGCAATTTTGCTTTGTGGCTTGTCTGGCTATGACGTCTTTGTTATTGAATTGATCTTTAATTTTCAATTGAACGTACTCCAAATTCATTAAAAGTCAAATTTGCACAGAGGGCCAAATTGCATGATGGGCAGTATAGAGCTTGAAGAATAATTTCCGCTAGCTTGCTTAGCTGCTATTTTATAATAGTTAAGAAATGTGTACGTGCAGCTTTCTAGCATGTCTTATTGGGAGGTAGTTGCTGTGTTTGCACTGAAGCCTGGCCTGTCTAGAAATTGTTGCATACTTGGGTTGGGTTCTTTTGATTCCTTTTCAGGACATCCACCTAATGTGTTCAGTGCTGGTGATAAGAAACCAAGTCTAGTGAGCTGATTCTTAATGGCTGGTCTGCACAATAGCAGGAATCGCTTGAGGATTTGAGCGGTAGGACTGAACTACTGAGCATGTGTCACCACTGCCACAGGACATATTAGGTGGATGCCCTAAGTGGGAATTGAAAGAACGCCAATGGACTTCATAATAAGTAACAGTAATCTCTAGACATAGGAGCATTTTAAAGGTTTATCCCACAAAAACATTTATCATCTATCCACAGGAATGGAGGATCCGCAAGTCCCCTCTATGAATGGAGCTGTAGCGCACGTTGGTTCACTACTTCATTCTTTTATGGGGATAACTGAGCACTGTCTCCAAAAGTCAGTGGACATGAGTGCTACCACTCAACCACTCATTCAGAGAAGGTTCCCATGGCCAGACCTGTAGTGAACCAACATTTATTACCTATCCTGTGGATAGGTGACAAATTTGTTTCTTGAGATAACCCCTTTAAAGGGACACTTCCATTATTCGTATCACATATTAACAACCCAAGTGACCTACGGTATTTATAGTTTTTTAACTAAACAAGCTAATGGTTTTCTGGAGTAAATTTCTGAAGTCACTCTCTTGGCTCTTTAACTTCCTTCTTCGTACTGTTAAAACCAGTCAGGCTATCACTTGGACCAGAGGGGGAAGGATGTTAGTGGCTCAATTAGCACATCACACTGATAAATGCAGTTCTCTTCTGTGGGCATCTTACCTATGCATATAGGATTTTTATCTCTCTGTGCTGACTGCTACGGAAGGCCAGTATTTTGAATTTAATTTTGAACTGTATAGTACAGCTGAAATGAAATAAATAAAATTGCTGCTATGAATATTGAGCTTACAAAAATACCCCTTTTGTGATGGAAGTGTCCCTTTAATGATTTCAGTTGGAGAAATGTTCTCATTTACTAGAGAAATTGATCACGGAACATCCCTATTAATTACCTTTAGGGCGCCCACTATTCTTTGATAAGGAAACTCTCACTGCCAGATGGGTTATTCAGACCACTCGTTAATAGACCTTAATAGACACAAGCTTATTAATTCTAATATCTCCACATATAAAGTTGTAAAAGGCCTTTTAGCTGTATATGTAGGTAAGGGCTGTTTCCCAGTAGTGAGTCCATTTCGGAATCCTCAGTTCTGGACTGAGCCGGCATTATCACGATTTATAATGCTATGTGCCTCTGCTTGCTCTTACTTCTATAGGATCATACTGACGGCTTTATGTCACTATGATTCTGTAGAAGTATGGTCGAGCAGAAGCACAGCCCTAATTCTTCTTCATGGAGGCAACTCTTGGGGGATACAATACAGGTAAAATTAAAATTATATAAAAGATTACAGCAGTAATGTAGATAATACGTGAGAGAACCCTTATAAACTGTTTTTAGGTTTAATCCATCTTGAATGATCTCTAATATAATGTATATAGACATACAGTATACATCACATACAGTGTGAAATGAGGAAGTCTAAATGATTCCACAACTAAGGGCAAGTGGCAGTGCGTAGCATGTAACCCATTTCTATCACAGCTACTTGTCAGGGATTCCTCAGTTATGAGTGCTGCAGCTGCACCTTAGGCATACTAGTCAGCCCAGTTATTGTGCTAAACTGCCTTACAAATGTTTGCATACTTAAACAGGGCTTAGATATTGATGGCCCATTCTTAGTGTAGATGGAGTCCAAACTCCAGGGCCATTCCTACTGATCAGCAGAATAAAGGGTTTGCATCTCATTGAACACTTCATACCCTTTATTGTTGAGGAACCGAAACATGCATACAGGTGGTGCTGGTGCCTGTACTGGTCTCATTCATTAAATTCAGACTGAGCTGGAGCACCATGTACACTAGGGCCTTTGCCTGTGTATACAATAAAGCAATAAAGACTCCAATGTGGCGCTAATTGGACCTAAGGATATGCCATCAAACTCCCTTTAACGGGTTTTGTTTTGGAGGATTATATATATATCTCCAAAACAAAACTCATGGCCTGCATATTTCTGCTGCGCATATTTCCCCTCCCTAATTTAAGATGTGTAATCTCACAAATTAGGTATGAAGTGCCCTCACTTAATAATATTAATCTCTCTTTATTGGCTGGACTTTTACACAAAGTACAATTGTATTTTGTGTTCAGGAATCAAAACTAAATGGTTATGATTATTTTTAATTGTGAATCTGGGTTAAAGTTATTATCTGTTGCAGCGTCCCTTTGACTCCAATCTCAAAACGGATGGAAATAGGCTTGCAACATATCTTAACTATGTAAGTACCTTGTTACATGTTCTGTGACCCTTCAGGTCTGCAGTTTATTCGTATGTTTAATTTTATAGAAAGAGGAACCTGATGTATTCAAGCGTTTAGGCACTGGCAATCGTGTGGCTACCTTTTTGAACTACGTAAGTATGGTAGTTTAAATAACAATGGAACATTGTGCGCTAGCTGGAGTGAAGCAGAGTTTAGTAGGATGGCTTCCAAAGTTTTTCATTTGGCCTTTTTTCATATTACCTCCTGGCTTGATTCATTTTTCCATAGCATTATACTACTTGTTTCCAGGGGTTATGGTCACCACTGCAGTGCAGATAAGAAGTGGCCAGAGCAAGAGCTGCTGCATGTGTGTGCCTATGCACAGTCCCAGGGTCCCAGCCACCAGACTAGACAGCCCAGCACAGTTTCCTTATTGTGGATAACCCTTGGAAACGAGCAGTGTAGAATGAAAATTAATCAAGCCAGCAGAGGAGACAATTTGGACAATCGCAATATATTAGTAAGTGCCTTGTATTAACCTTCTCTACATGATAAATGCCATTGGCTGAAGTGAGACATCCCCTTAAAGTCCTGTTAGTAGTGAAGTGGGGCCTCAATGGATCCTTTGGAAGCTTTTTTTTTTCAACACGTCCCAAAGATGCTTGATCGGACTGCGATCTGGTTAATAGTCAACCCTTGGAACTCTTTGTCTTGTTCCTCAAACCATTACTGAATTATTTGTTGCAGTGTGGCAGAGTGTTAGCCTTCTGAAAGAGGCTATTAGGGGAAAACCCTTGCCTTGAAGAGATGTTCTTAGCCTGCAGCAATGTTTAGGTATGTGTCAGAGTAACATCCACTTGATTGCCAGGACCCAAGGTTACCCAAAACAACACATTTGCCTTATCATAGTGCATCCTGGTGCCATCTCTACCCCAGGTAAGCTACACACCTGGCCATCCACATGATGTAAAAAATCAAAACATCATTCACATCAGGCCACGTTCTTCTGAAACTTGTTTGCACATTGTAGGCACTTTTGAAGGCGGACGGGGTTAGCATTGGCTCTCATATCATCCATGCAAAGTAAATGTCAGCTGAACTGTAATAACAGATTTAACCTTGTTTTCTTTCCTAGGCAACGTTTATTTTTCCATAACTGAACAGTTTTAAATAATGAATGAAAGTGCATCAAAAAGGCAATGCTTAAAATGCATACCATAGGTGAAAAAAAAAACGGGACATGTACCAAACGTTGTGCCATGGGTTGGGTTTTCAACATTAACAACTACACAGTTCAGTGTTTTGGTAATTCACCTACTATATAAGCTGTTCATTCATATTTATTTCTATCTGCACAACCACTGACTTGCTGTATCCTTCTTACCCCCATCCCCTTGCTGTCAGGATTTAAAGCTGCGCTGAAATACATTACCGTATATTAGTAATCCAGTCTGTGTATTTCAGTACAGCTTTGAGTACTAGCAGTAGGAAAATAAAAGTGATCTGGGCTCCTCATGTGCAGTACTAGTTATGTATCACTGCAGATTGTATAGGAGAATGTTGATCGGCACTGCAGTATGGGCGGCATGGTGCACGTGTCTCAGGATCGGCATCCCACGTACATAAAGATGAATGAAGGACCGGCACTCACGTACTTTTGAAGATGCTGTGATTTATTGTCACATTACATATTCTCTTTAACCCTTTCAGGACAGGGCCATTTTCTGTTTTTAAGTTTACGTTTTTTTTATTCCCAGCTTTCCCGAAGTCATAACCTTTTTTATTTTTTTATTCATATAGCTGTATGAGGGCTTGCATTTGGTGGGACAAGTTGTTGTACTTTCTAATGGCACCATTTAATATTTGATACAATGTAATGGGAACACGGGGAAAAAAATCCACCTCAGATACCGTGGGTACAATTGACCACGGCATCTGTTGGGTTAAATGTCTGTAATCAAAGTTATTGGCAATCAGAGATGTTAGCTCTGGGTATATGTTGTTTAAAACAGCAGACACATGGTGGGTATAGCGCCTTTTTGAGAGTGGGCACCATTTTGTAACCCTTGGCCTTTGCTGTGCATGTATGGTGGTCGTCCTGGATAGGTTAAAACCTCACGTTTTTTGGCTTACTGTTAAAATGGAACAAAACAATAGCTGATCTTAGGGAGACCAGCTACAACACAGCAATCCAACGTGCAAAGCTCCCTGGGAAACAGTAACATGCAAAATAACCATGGAGTTATGGGTCTTCAATATAGTGAAAGCCAGATATCCCTCAAAGGAAGGAAAACCAAGCAAAGGGATGTCCCCATTACAGAGATTACTAAATCTACCATATTTAGAGTTGAGCGAACATGCTCGTAACGAGCACTGTACTGCTCGGATCCCCTGCGCTCGCATGGGCGCAGCCATCCGGATCCGTCCTCCTCACCCGACGGATCCGGATGCCTGCGCCCATGCGAGCGCAGGGGATCCGAGCAGTACAGTGCTCGTTACGAGCACGTTCGCTCAACTGTAACCATATTAAGTGGCCCCTATGTCAAGATCCAGCTCTCTTATAAGCTTTAAGGATGTGATAGGGAAGACCTAAGCCAGTTATCCATCCACAGACAGCTGTTTCAGGGTGTTTCCCCTCATCAGTTTGGAGTAGGATTATGGTGAACCGGGAGCAAGACCTTGACGACTACTCAAACAAAACAATAGCTGATCTTAGGCTACTTTCACACTAGCATTTCTCTTTTCCGGCATTGAGATCCGTCATACACTGCAGAGGAGAGGAATCAGCATTGCTTCTCCTTCTGTCCCTGCAGGCTGTTGCCCGAAACCTGTCAGATTTCTCCCCCTCCTGAAAGCTGCTGGATCTTCAATGTTAAGTGCAGATAGTGGAGGAAGTTAAAGGGTTTCTGTCACCAGTTTTTTCGGTATGAATCAGGCTGACATTAGAGATGTGCTAATGTCACCTTATTCCAAATATATATCTGTTTTATTTACTGGTGCCCACATTTTTATATAAAATGAACTTTTATTTTATGCTAATAAGGCCTCTAGGTGCAAGGGGCGTTAACCCTTCTCCTAGAGGCTCTGTTGATTGACAGGACCAGGCAGAGAAGAAACACTCCATTCACCATAGCTTGCAAGGACCTTCAATGATGTCATGACCATGTGATCAGTCACATGGTTTAGGAGGAGACAGGCTGTTTGTGTGATCCTAACCATGTGACTGATCACATGGTCATGACATAATTGAAGGTCCTTGCAATCTATGGTGAATGGAGTGTTTCTTCTCTGCCTGGGCCTGTCAATCAACAGAGCCTCTCGGAGCAGGGGCAACGCCCCTTGCACCTAGAGGCCTTATTAGCATAAAATAAAAGTTCATTTTATATAAAAATGGGGGCACCAGTAAATAAAACAGATATATATATTTGGAATCAGTTGACATTAGCACATCTCTGTCAGCCTGATTCATACCGAAAAAACTGGTGACAGAAACCCTTTAAAGTAATTTTTTTTTTCCTGCTCCGTGGTGCCACTCCCTGCAAGGTGGGGCCCTAGGCACCTCGTTAGTGTCATGGTGGTGCCCTAGGTAGGCACCTACACTTGCCTACCCATTGTCTTGGCTCTGGCTGGAGGATAAATGTGGCACACCTTTAGACTGTCTAGTCAAAGGGGGAGATTTATCAAACTGGTGTAAAATAGAACTGGTTTACTTGCCAGTAGCAACCAGATTCCACCTTTCATTTTCCAAAGGAGCTATAAAACATAAAAGGTGGAACCTGATGCTATGGGCAACTAAGCCATCTCTACTTTACACTAGTTTGATAAATCCCCACCTAAGTTTTTATTACCCATTAGGTGACTTACTTTGTGGCAGAATTGTGGCCTGAATGTTGGCGCAATTTGGGTGAATCTAAAACCACTCCCCCTATGATGCTAAGCTTTTCACTTCCTATGACGGTTGAAGAAAAAAAAAATTCTGGACTGGCAAGGCAAAGATGTGAAACGTAGCTTTTCAATTGCCAAACAAGAATCTTTTCTATAAGGAAACAAGATCCATCTGCAAACAGGGTTTTTTTGCCAAAATTCTGAATCTGCAGATGGTTCTCTCTTTCTTATAGAGAGTCATACATTGACTTATAGGGTAGCCTGCCCTATAAGACTCCCTATGCCATATTGGCTGTTTCCACAAGGAGAATTGCTATCCCCTAATATTTAAGGCACAGATAGTGTTTGTTTTGTTTTTTCGTTTTTGTTTTTTACTATAGTATCAGAAGTCATCAAAAACTGTTAATTAACCCTTACACTCCCAGCGGCGTACATGTACAGGGCTGGAAGCCGGGACACAAATCCCAGCGCCGTACTGCTACGGCGCTGTGATCGGGCGGGTGCAGGAGCTGCGCTCGCCCCATCAGCTGCAGGGGTCCGGCAGTGGCCGATAGCCGGACCCCTACTGTATGCACCAGCATTGGTGAAAACACCGATGCCGGTGCATTAACCCTCGCACTGCCGCGGTCCCAAAATAAAGTTTAAAAAAAATTGTAAACAATAGGGGGAAAAAAAGAAAAGTAGGCATATTCGCCGCGTCCGTATCGACCGGCTCTATAAAAACATCACATGACCCACCCCGCTAGGTAAACGCCATAAAAAATAAAAACAGTGCAAAAAAAGCCATTTTCTGATCACCTTGCCTCACAAAAAGTGTAATACCAAGCGATCAAAAAGACATATAATCGCAAAATGGTACCAATCAAACCGTCATCTTGTCCCGCAAAAAATGAGACCCTACCTAAGACAATTGCCCAAAAAATAAAAAAAATGGCTCTCAGAAAATGGCAACACAAAAAAAAAGATTTTATTCTGTTCAAAAATGCATCTAATGTGTAAAACTTACCCAATATGTCTAACATTTTTATTTTTGTTATCACTGCGTCCGTAACAACCTGCTCTAAAAAAATATCACATGATTTGCCCCTTTTGGGTGAATGCTGTAAAAAAAAAAATTAACAAAAACTATGTCAAAACAGCTATTTTTTTTCCACCTTGACAAAAAGTGTAATAGCAGGCAATCAAAAAGTGTTATGTACCCCAAAATGGTACCAATGAAAACGTCACCTCATCCCGCAAAAAATGAGCCCCCACATAAGACAATAACTCAAAAAAAATAAAAATCAATGGCTCCCGCAAACCAATCCATCAAAATCTGTTCTGCAAAATCCATATGGCACTCCTTCTGTTCTGAGTCCTGCCATCTGAGAAAATGGGTAACAAATTATGGGGTGCTTTTCTCCTGTTACCCATTGTGAAAATGAAAAATTTTGGGCTAAAGCAACATTTTATTGGAAGAAATGAAACTTTTCATTTTCACAGCCAAGTGTTTCCAAATTCTGTAAAACGCTTAGGGGCTCAAAGTGCTCAGTACACCCCTTAATATATTCTTTGAAGGGTGTAGTTTCCAAAATGAGGTCACTTTTTGAGGGTTTCCACTGTAGGGGTACGTCAGGGTCTCTCAATTACAAAATGGTGCCTAAAAACCATTCTAGCAAAATCTGCCTCCAAAATCCGTATGGCGCTCCTTTCCTTCTGACCACTGCCACAAACCCATAGAGACGGTTACCACCACATATGGGGTATTACTGTAAACTGCAGAATCAGAGTAATGTATATTGAGGTTTAGTTTAGTTTAGTTAGAAGCAGCAATCTGTCCTCCAGTACTTTCCAATATTGGTACCTTTTCATTTAATGTAACTTGTCCTAAAGATCTGTTTTAAGTGCACATGTTATTAAGTGTACACTAGTTAAATACTTGTTTTTGCAGCCTGTACTGCTATAATGGAAAATTGATGTTGGTCAGGAAATGTTTTATCTGTTTGCTATATGAATAAAATTTGGGTTAACCACAAATACACAGGAAATAGAGCATGCAAAATAGAAGTAATTAGGCACAGCAGTAGTTACATGTTTCTCTATAATTATTTTATAAAGTGGATTTTAAACATCTTGACCAGTTTACAACCATTTAAGAAAACAAACTTAATAGAATGAAATGGCTTCTGACAGTTGGTGTGGTTTCGATCTGAGTAGAGTTCTTAGAAAACATGTTGATTCCCTACCGCATTTGCTAATGAACTGTGCAAGGTAATAACCACACAGTAACATGTTAAGATGTGGCTTTCACTTGCCTTGTGAAAAAATATCCATTTGTATATTTATTTTTTTAATACTAGGGATTTTATGTTTTAAAGAGTTTGTCCTAGATAGACTTCAAAGAAGGGGGATCACCCATTCATGACCACCTTCCAGTGTAATTCCAGCCGCCTACAACTTTTCCCAGAGATAACATTTTCTTAGAAGTCATCTTCTGTAACTCATTTTGTTTGATTTCGTTCTCACCTTAAACATAGGAGTGAGCCTTGCAGGGTTAGCTCAGCTGAATGTAGTATCTTTTACTTAGCGATTCATTGCTTCATTCTGGAGAAAAGGTACTTTTGATTCATATGCAAATGAGAATTTACATGCACTGAGGGCAGGCCCGAGCCACTCTTTGCATCCATGCTCCTTGTGCTTCTTCTGCTATCTTCTCCTTTTTCTTCTTGATTGAAAGAGCCAGGTTCCTGTAGAGTCAGATACTCAGGAGCAGGAGGAGCAAGTATGCACAGAGTGGCTTGGGCCTGTCCTCATTGCATTGAAAGGGGGTTATCTGAGGCCCCTCCCGTATGCCCAGGCCCCTCACACTGATTCTACTTACCTGGCTCCCCACGCCGCTCCTGGTCCCTGCACAGTCGCAGGTGCTTCTCCCCATGCGTGGATGAAAACATCCGGTGACGGGGGGAACAGCCAATGGCAGATGGTGATGGGGACGAGCCTCTCTAGCATTGCGGGTGATGCTAGTGAGGCTCATCACCGCCTGCCATTGGCTACTCCCCCAACACCGGATGACATACCCCTTTTTAAAGCCTAATGTACACGACCGTAGCATGTCCGTATTGCGGTCCGCAAACGGCGCATTCACAATATACGGGCACCAGCCAACTGTACTCTGTATCACGGACGTGGACCGAATGACTTGAATGGGTCCGCAATTGGGAAGATACAGTGCAGTGTGGAATGGAGGCACGGATCGGAAGCACTATGGAATGCTTCTGTGGATTTTCTGTCTGTGCCTCCACACCGCAAAAAAGTAGCGCATGCACAACTTTTTTGCGGTGCAGACTTTCTGATGTGGATCACAGACACAATTCAAGTGAATGGGTCTGCATCCACAGATGATGGGCACACAGTCGGCGCCCTGCATTGTGGACCAAAAGTTGCGGTCCGCAGCATGGGCACAGCAGGCACACGGTAGTGTGCATGAGGCCTAAAAGGAATGTATGATCCGAAACTGACGTATTGTTTAAATCACATTATGTTTAACATATTTTTAAAAAATGTTTGATGTTTTTAATTTTCCATGTCAACATCAACATTTAAACAAATACCATAAAATCTTGCAGTTTCCACACTGGCCATTAAGCCTAATGATAGGTGTTGCTTATAGATCACTTTACTACATTTACTTGCTTACCTGTAATTGATATGCCCGTATTGATATCACCTTTGTGTATAGATAAGACAGGATCCACCATTCACAGTAGGTGATTGTCAGAGCGTATCTGTGCTTTCCTTGTACAATGACCTCTGCACAGGTCACAAACTCTCCCATTGAAGATCATTGTGTCTATGACCCATGGGGCTGCCATAAAGCAGTTTTCTTACTGCTTTCTAAATGCTGTTAAGAACAGCTCAGGCAACATGGCCGTCCCCATAATGATGTTCAGGAAAAAGAATAAGTAAATCTGCAATCAGAAAATAAAAATATTAGAAAAATGTGTTACTATCTGATTTTAACTGGAAGATAACATTTTGGTGCCACAAAAAGCCCTCAGCCCTCAAGAATTTTGTGTGTGAACAAGTGTATTTCATTTGATATGAGTAATACAGGTTTAGAAAGTAACATAATAATTTCTATTAAAATACAGCTCCATTCTCATCAGTGTTCCATATTTGGTATTGTAGGTCAGTTCTTTTTTAGGGAAACATTTTTAAACACCTTATAGCAGAACTGAGTTTTAGCGCTTCTCACAAATTAACTTCTGTTTTTGCTGGGAACAGTATGAGAATCCATTCCAGCATTGCCCAGTGCTCTGATCTGCTTCTAGCTGCCCCAGCATGCAGCTCCTGCATTAATCAGTTCCTAAGCCTGGGGTGTGTCCACAGGGGCGGACTGGGAACTTAAAATGGACCTGGCAAGAAAAAAAGCTAAAAGTGGCCCCAATTGTAGGCAAGTCTAAATTGATGGAATGCGGGTCAACACAAGTAGATGGGGGTCAACACAAGTAGGCAGGGCCAACACAAGCCACAAGTAGGCAGGGACAAGAGAATTAGGTGGGGCCTGAAATACCATAGTGCAGCACAAAATACCACCCGAGCAAAACCAAATACCACTATCGCCATATGCTGGACAGTGATACAGTTGAATTCAGGAGGGCATCTGCGGCTTCTGGCCAGGTGCATAAGTACCTAATGCTCCTACATTAATTAATGCTGAGAGCATCACAATGTGAGAGGTCAATCAACTGTGAGCCCTATCTTAATTCTTGCCCTTATCCTTAGCACACATGGACTTATGCCCACAGCACATAGATTTAGGACTCGGTATACACATTATTATGACAGCATAGAGAGGGAAAAATAACTGCAGGTCACAGAAGACGCCTGGTGGCAGAGATTTCAGAAGTGTTTTTAGAGTAGATAACATGAACATTTTTAATAAAAGCTGATTTACAGATTTGTTTAAGTTTACCTAAATTGACCTTTAAGAAGTTGTTTGAGAAGTTAGTGCTCATTTAAAGGGGTTGTCCTACCGTTTAGACTAATGACCTATCGTCAGGATAGGTCAACAATATCTGATTGGCAGGGAACCGACACTCAGCACCCCCGCCGATCAGCTGTTTGAAGAGGAGGCAAAACTCCATGCGAGCGTTACTTCCTGGTCATTACATTATGAATGGTCTCCTCTGGAGTGGCAGTGTAGTGTAATTACAAGTACTTGCTCCATTTAAATGAATGCAGCAAATACTTGTCACTACACTGCACCGGCGGTGAAACAGGCAGTGCAATAAACAGAAAGCAGCGCTCTCATTGAGCGCCACCTCCTCTTCAACAGTTGATTGGCGGGGTGCTGGGTGTAAGACCTCCGCCGATTTAGACATTGATGACCTAACCTCATCAATATAAATGGCTTTTAAGGCCTCACGCACACGAAAGTAAGACGAACATATGGAAGCGGGCAGCACATGGTGTGCTTTCAGCATCTTTTGCGACCCTATTGAAATGAATAGGTCTGCATCCTAAACCCGCACAAAATGCGGATCGGATGTGGACCACAAATTTGGTTGTGTGAATACGGCTTAAGGGTAATGACTTAGGATGTCCAATGTTGAAAACATGCTCCATGTGGGAGACTGATTTCCTGTTCTGAAATCTGCTTCTTATGCAAGATCACAGAGCCTTATATTGGTTTATAATGCTGTGCGTCTCTACCCAACCTTGCACGTACTGAATTATACTGACGTAATGCTGTCAGTATAATTCCGTAGGTGCAGGATTTGGCAGAGACACATAGCTTTATAAATCATTGTAATGCAGTGCGATCCAGTGAAAAGCAGTATTCATAAAGGGAAATCACCTTCCCACACGGAGATTACAGGTATGGAGCTATTTGAGCTGGAATCTGCATTTCAAGCACTAGCTTGACTAGACCCTCTACCTCCCAGATCTTAGGGCTTTGAAGAAATATTTATAGTCACAAATGCTATTTCAGTGAGAACTACAAGCTATGAACGAGATTCCCAGCATCACTGATTACTTCTTTTGACATACTTCAATAACACATACGATGACGTCCTTTGATTATGTTTTCTTTATTTACTGTACATAACGGATATTTTATATATACTTTATTATATCAGATAAGTCCTGGTGACTACACTGATACTTGAATAGCAAAGCTCAATATTTTTATTTCTATATTCACCCCCATTTCTCCGCTCTGCATCCCCTAAGCTCAGTGTCTGCTGTACTGTACATGCATTACAGTAGTGAATAAGGCCCCTTTCACACGAGCGTCGCGGATTCAGTCCGGATGCGTTCAGGGTGCGCTCAGGAAAACTCGCACCATTTTGCAAGCAAGTTCAGTGAGTTTTGTCTGCGATTGCGCTCAGTTGTTCAGTTATTTCCACGCGGGTGCAATGCATTTTGATGCGTCTTTCACGCGCGTGATAAAAAAACTGAATGTTTACAAACAACATCTCTTAGCAACCATCAGTGAAAAACGCATTGCATCCGCACTTGCTTGCGAATGCAATGCGTTTTTCACGCAGCCCCATTCACTTCTATGGGGCCAGGGCTGTGTGAAAAACGCAGAATATAGAACATTCTGCGATTTTTCACGCAACGCAGAAGTGATGTGTGAAAAAAACGCTCATGTACACAGACCCATTGAAATGAATGGGTCAGGATTCAGTGCGGGTGCTATGCGTTCACGTCACGCATCGCACCCGCGTGGAAAACTCGCTCGTGTGAAAGGGGCCTAAGGCTTGTCCAAGGCGAGTCCTTTTAACCCTTTCTGCTCACTAACGTACTATTACATCACTGAGTTAAAACTCAGAGACTTAATAACAGTAGTTGGTGAGAACTATGATTTTGACAGTTTAAACACTTGAAGCAGTTAGAGGGAAGGAGCTCCCTATGTGATCCGATCAACTTTCTGTTAGCTCAATCGCGAGGTGCCAAGTAGTCAAATCATCGCAGATAAAAGTTTCCTAGGGTGACTTACAAAAGTGAAGATAAATGAAATTGAGATTCCACAGTGGTTGATACCTTTTAATAGCTAACTGAAAAGATGATGGCACAAATGCAAGCTAGGCTACTTAGGAACTCTTCCTCAGGCATCTTTTAAGACAGTATCTGGAGGGTCACATAGTTATGCACCAAGTACATATGAATAATGAGGTAGATGAGACAAGTGATGTAAAGCAGATCAATATGAGTGGGGGAGTAAACAAACAGGTCAAGCAGTAAATTGTTTTGTATATAAAAAGTGTGAAAGTTTTATTGTCCTCTAATAGCTATCCAGTCCATGAATGTGATAAACCCAAGAGATCTGAGGGGCACATTCCTAAAGAGATGTACATAAATATGTGAGACATATTCATTCCTGATCTGACTGTGTCAGGGGTCTTCATGAGCTTGTATTCCTAGATTCCCCTTTCCTTATGAGATTTAAAATTCACTCTTAATATCAAGACTTGTGATGTGGTCATGGCTCCAAAAGCATTCCTGTGCATGCAAATCTTTCCTTTCTTCTTTTATTATATCGAGTAAAAAGGAAAGATTTGCAGCAAAAATCTGCTTTCATTGGTATTCAGCTTTATTTCCACGATCCCTTTGTTTTTAGTAATTATGTGTTTTCGGTAACTGTGTGTGTGTTGTTTTTTTTTTTTTTTTTTTTTTTTTTTTTTTTTTTTGTTAGGCTTTGTTAAAAGTATTAAAGTCGCCGAGCGGTTTTCAGTCAAAAATATAAAATGTGATTTTCACATCAAACACATTTGTGGTCTCTATAATCAGAGTTATGGCAAGGTGCATGTCAGTACTGAATGCATCCAGTCATTTGAATGAGTGTTATTTAGCATACTATACTGTATATTTAAGGAATTATTTTGCTTTTCTGAAATGTGTGAGAAATTCTGGGGTTTTCCTGATAATTATGAATTATAAAGTAAATCTAGACAATAAGACCGATTCCACACAAGGCGGAAAAAAAATAAATTACTTAAAATGGTGGGCTACCTTCTGGTTACTGTTGACCAGTGTGTTTGTAAGGTGATTATACAACATTTACTAATATAGCTTTAGTTGATATTCTGCACTTTTCTCTATTTTAAGAAGTTATGTATCTTGTTTACAATTTTTTTTTTTGTGCTGTCCACACAGAGGTCCTGTCTAGAGATGAGCTCCCCTGTGCTCGCATGGGCGCAGGCAGTCGCTTCCGTCGGGTGAGGAGGACGGAAGCGGCTGCCTGCGCCCATGCGAGCGCAGGGGAGCCGAGTGGTACAGTGCTCGTTACGAGCACGTTCGCTCATCTCTAGTCCTGTCCATGGCTGCTGATGGAGGGTCATGTAACCAGGCAAATCACATCTATGTCTTCTCCATTCAGATACACTGCACCTGCACTAAATTGCTAACAGAACAAGTGCAGATGGCAGGTGCAGTGTGTTTGAAGGGAGGAGACATTTCATGGAGGTGATGTGTCTGGCACATGACCCTCCATCAGCAGCCATTTTATGGACAGGACCTCTGTGTGGACAGCACAAAAAAAAAAATTGTAAACAAGAGAGCATAACTTATGAAATGGGTAAAATCCAGGGTGAAAATCCTTTGCATTTACGCAACATAATGAGTATGCTGTGTTGTGTGTTTCGGGCACCGCAGCAGCGTTATTATATGTAGTTTTGCAGTTTTATACATTTTTTATTTTGTAATGTAACTGTCAAATATTTCCCCAGATGAGTGATGTACAAGCTGGAGGTGCCACAGTGTTCCCAGATTTTGGAGCTGCGATCTGGCCAAGAAAGGTAAGTTATTTACAAAGGACTACAAAGAAGGGTATTACCAAAACTACATATGAATCATTTGTCAGTGCTCAGATATTCAAGCTTATATTACCAAAAGCAGTTTATGCTTATAGGGAGTGTAAGGTTTAGTGCTCAAATTGGTCCAAATTTTTAAGAGACCATTTAATAAATTGAGGGTCAGTCACTCCACATTTTCACTCACTCACATTTCCTTTGCTAAGACTAATACTTCAGTCGATAGAAGGTGAATACTTTGCATTTATAATTCAAAAAAAAAAACAAAACATATGTTTAATCACAAGATAATAGAATCTTTTAAATTGAAGATAATGATCATTTAGAAGAAGGTCTAAGTTCACATGGAGTTTGAGCTATTAATATTTTCACCATTTTTAAAGAGTTTCTACTTAACCCCTTAGCATCATCTATAGATGTACGGCGGCTGTCCACAAGGAAAGTATGGTGTGACATAAGGAATCAAGCCTGTGCCGTACAAGGCTGGTGTAGGCTGTTTTTATTTTACAGCTGCCACCTTCCTGCAGCAGCCTTGATCAAGATTCATAGAGCTTCATAGAGAACACATGCACACTCAGCTGAACCAAGCATGCAGGGGTATCAGGATGTTTGGAGGAATAGCTGTTGGTCAAACAGCAAACAGATATTGAGTCAACCAACAGCTATTGACTGTGTAATAGCACCATAACAAAAGTGGGAAGAGGCAGTGGAGTATGATTGTTTAATGAAACTACAAAGGGAGTTTGTTCATAGCTTGTAACCTTAGAGATAGAAGATTTGTAGACACAAAATGATAGTTTTTTTTTTTTTTGTTTGTTTGTTTTTTTAAGAGCTCCTTCACATAATAATCTGGTGTTTTTTGTATCTTTTTCCAGGCATTTTTGCCCATAAAGTGTATTCACATTTTTTGCACACCCAGTGTTTTTTTGTTTTTAGAGGAAAGCTTTTGCCCCTCTGTAATGTCATATCCTCTGTAGAGCTGTATGGGGAAAGAAACATTATAAAAGAAAAAAACACAATGCAAAAACACATGCACATGCATTTTTTAAGAGGACTTTCACCACTCCTGACATGCCTGTTTTAATAGCTACATGCATTCCCTATGTAATAACAATTCTGGAGCATCTATTCTTATGTTTGTATGTTGTGCCATTTCTTTATTATCCCTGCTAGAAGTTATGAATGGATTACTAGCTGTCTGCAGTAAGGGTACAGAGAGGTGTTAACCAGTTGGGGGTGTGTACCTGCACAGTCTCACTGTATCCATTCAGTGCTGCCATTTTCAGACTGTGCAGGTACACACCCACAACTGGTTGCCTCCCCCCTGTACCCTTACTGCAGACTGCTAGTAATTCATTCATAACTTCTAGTGGAAATAATAAAGGAATGACAGAACACAGAGCCCTAAGAATAGATGCTCCAGAATTGTTATTACATGGGGAATGCATGAAGCTATTAAAACAGATATGTCAGGAGTGGTGAAAGGTCCTCTCTAAGCTGAATAAAAAAAACAGTGGAGGTCTAGGGGAGGAAAAACTCCAGGCAATGAGGGGAAAAAAACACCAGACTTAGCATTCTACCATTAAAAAAAAATAAAATAACACGCCTCTTTGATAGAAACAAAAAAACATATTTGTGTTTGTCATGATTTTAATGTTAACAAAATTCATATCCAGAGTCAATCACATTTGATGTACAAAATACATGCATTGCTGTGTTTTCTGTCAAGATGAATGGCACCTTAGTGGATTCAGCAGACACTATTATAGATCAATAATGTCCGCTGGAGCACATTTGGAATGGAAACTGCAATGCAAATGTGAACAGAGTCTAACATAGTTACAAGATTTTTTTTTAAACTAATTAAATCTTAAATTTATGCCTAAACCTTACAGGCAAGCAGAGGTTTACACAAAAAATGTAAAACTAATAGACTGAGATGTGTAAAGTTTATATATACTACAAATGTCTAGTAACAAGAGTTTATGCTCTCAAAACAGCTGAAAGAGCGACTTTGCCTTCATTCACAAATGTAATAAAACTACATAAGGCGCACCTCAATCAACCTCCTAACTATTTTTGAGGCACTAAACAGTGTTTAAAAATAGAAATTCATTTATACAGACGTCCACCTTCTTGCAGCTTTGCATTAAACAGTGATTTTAAGCAAAAATTGCATGAAAATGTAACTTTACCACTAAAATGCTTACTCATGCAGAACTGTTATGAAAACAAGAATTACTCTGCAAAAGTTGTACGTTGTGTGGCATTCGTACATACGACACATCTAGATTCAGTTTGTGTTAAAGGAACACACACAAAAAAGAAAACATTGCATACTAATTAATTTAGGGTTTATGGGGGTCATTTATTAAGACCAGCGTTTCAGACTTAACCCCTGTGATGGTGCTGGCCTCTACATAGCTTTGTTGGATCAACCACCAGTCTAAATCTACACCGGCTCCCTTGCTGGTGTCGATTTAGAACACTTTCTACGCCAAAAACATGCATAGAAAATGATAAATGAGACGAGGCCCCCGGGCCTTCCCTGCCCACGCCATGCCCGTTTTTTAGACCTGGCGTGAGTGGGGAAAAGTTGCAGATTTCAACACAAATAACCTTTTGCGCTGCAATCTGCCACAGGTATACGCCGCATTTAATAAATGACCCCCTATGTATTTGTAAATTCCCATCCCCATGCAAGATCTGACCACAGTCAACACATGGCTGACTGCAATATTTCAGAAACCTCATGTTAAAGGATTCATCTTCCTCTTGTTGTCATTGCAGGGCACAGCAGTTTTTTGGTACAATCTTTTCAGAAGTGGAGAAGGCGACTATAGGACAAGGCATGCAGCTTGTCCTGTATTAGTAGGCAGTAAGTGGGGTAAGTCATTATGGTTTTTCTATATGATATTGGCATGTTAAAAGGGTTGTCTGCTTATCCTATATTAATGAACTCTCTTCAGGATATCAAATTGGTGGGGGCCCGACTGCCAGCACCCCTGCCCACCAGTTGTATGAAGAGACTGCAGCACTATAGGATAAGCAGACAACCCTTTTAATGTACCAGTTTTTTATTTAAAAAAAAAACACAAACTATTGAACAGTTTTTAAATATCTGTCTCAGCCCCTACCTATGAATCTGCATTTCTTTCAGTTTCCCGCCTCCATTGCTAGTGATTGCTTTGCTTAGAATTGTGTGAATGACAGGCTTTATCATTACTTTTCACTCGCAGCTTGTATCATTACTTATTTGTGTCTAATAGGCAAAGTAATGGGAACAGTATTGCTCTTCCAGTAAGGTGAACCCTACTTCAGACTGAAAAAAGTACATATGGGGTCATTTAACAAACTGGTGTAAAGTAGAACTAGCTTAGTTGCTCATAGAAACAATCAGATTCCACCTTTCATTTTCGAAAGGAACTGTCCAAAATGAAAGGTGGAATCTGATGGTTGCTATAGGCAAAGTGCAGGAAAAGCGTTATAAAGTTCTATTTGTGTAAGGTGCACTGCCAATTTTTTATACCATGCCTGTGTTTTGCGGAGGGCGTTGTATGGTTGCAGTACCTGGTCTGACAGATTTATCCCTCCCATAAACTTATTATAGTCCTGGATGCACACAGTTTTGGGGACTGTCTCTGTGGATCCACCAACTGGGACATGGGTGGATCTGTCAACCTGTATGGTAGTACGTACAAGGACATCACACTAGTCTTTCTACTTAACAAGCATCATGATATCACTGCAAACGTCCCTTCTTTCCCCCCACTTTTATTCTTTGGTCTATAAAAATTTTTGGTTCCATTTGATAGTTCTGCATGCAGCAGTGTGTCTTTGGAAAACATTTCAGTAGTGGGACACTTGTGTAGAAGTTGTCAAGGTACAAGATGTCCCTTTGACCTAGCAGGGCATGAAATTCCATACTATTTTGACTGCTATTCCAAGGACAGGGGGGAAGTCTTGGGGTTCGATTTCTGAGTCCTTTCCCTTGTAAACTCTGAATTTATGTGTATAGCCAATTTCGCTTTCACATAATTTGTAGATTTTGATGCCATACCTGGCCCATTTCGTGGGCAGGTATGGGCGAAAATGCAGTCTGCCTTTGAAGGGCACAAGGGATTCATCAATAGTGGAAAGATGCTTTTGGGGGGTGGGTGTATACCTGGGCAAACTTGAGATTATAATGATCTATAAATGCAGAATTTTGTATAAACCATAATATCCAGGATCATTAGGGGGTGGACAATCTGCATAATTGTTATAATGTAGAAATTTCAGGAGAACTTCGAATCTGGCTATAGGCATAATGGTGCAGTATACTGGCATGTGATGTAAAAAGTCGTTACTCCACTATGACTGTAGTGATGGTTTTTTAACTATCCCCATATTAAGTATTAGATCCCAAAATGTTTTCATTTCCACAAGGGTGGTGGGAGTCCACAGACTGGGTCTTGCATAGTATCAGTTGGGGTGGGCAGCTAAAAGTTGATTGGCATAAAGATTAGTTTATTAGTCATGTCATGTCTATCAAAAAAAAAAAAATCTGCTTCCTTGAACCCTGCAGTGTTCACATGACTGTCTGTAAAGTCTGGCACCTGAGCTACAAAATTATTAGCAGAAGTCCAGCTGGAGTTATTTGTAGAAGCTGACCACTAACTCTAGTTAGTGTATGTGTGTGTGTGAGGATTCGTCTGGTGAATCAGAAGAAGAGGTCTGAGTCAGAATCTGAGGTTAGTATGGCATAAGCCCCCTCAGCACTGTACACCGTTTGGGCTTGGGTTACACGGCGACAATAAGTCGCACAACTACACTGCTACATGTGTCACGCAACAATTTTTATAATGATAGTCTATAGTGTTGCACTGCAACATGCGACATGCTGCGACTGCGATGCGACGCGACAGTCACACAAAAATCCGTCTTGAATGGGTTTTTTGCGACTGTCATGTCGCAGTATGTTGCAATAAGTTGCAGTGCGACACTATAGTCTATCATTATAAAAATTGTTGTGGGACATTGGTGCGACACGTCATCATGTAGCCCTATTCTTAAAGGGGCAGGGTGCTGTGGTGGTCACTGTTAAGGGGGCAGCTGCTGTAGAGGTCACTGTTAAAGGGGCATTCACTGTGAATGTTACTGTTAAGGGGGCACGCCACTGTGAAGGTCACTGTTAAGGTAGCAAGGTACTGTGAGGTCACTGTTAAGGGAGCGGGGGACTGTGAAAGTTTCTGTTATCGGAACGGGGTACTGTGGCAGTCACAGTTAAAGGGAGGGGTGCTGTGGAGGTCTCTGTTAAAGGTGCAAGGAACAGTGGATGTTACAGATAAGGAGACGGTCTCCTATGGAGGACGGTGTTAAGGGGCTGGCCCCTGAGGAGGTCACTGTCAAGGGAGTGGGGTGCTGTGACACTCACTGTTAAAGGGGCGGGCTGCTGTGAAGGTCAAAGTTAAGGGGATGGGCTGCTATGGAGGTCCTATTTTAAGGAGGAGGGGCACTGTGAGGGGGGTCAGTGTTAAGGGGTAGGGGGCTGTGGCGTTCACTGTTAAGGGGCGGGGTACTGTAGAGGTCACTATTATGGGGGGGATGTGGAGTTCACTGTTAAGGGGACGGGGTGCTGTAGAGGTCACTGTTATCGGGGATACTGTCAATATTTTTTAATGACACACACAAACATTAAATGAAATTAATACAGTACTGTATACCCATGCAAAGCCGGGTCCTTCTGCTTGTACTAATATAAAAACAAGATTTCTACTAAATGATCCCCAATTTATTATTTTTTTTATTTTTTTTTTTATTTTAAAAAAATATATATAAAAGTGCTCCAAGTAGTTGATTTTTATATAGCAGTAGCGATCCTGTAAAACTCCTGCACTGATGAAGCTGCTATTGACACTTCTAGCAGCAGTACTGGGAGCGTTGATGTCACCAGAGCGTGGGTTTCCTGTACTGTCACTCAAGCCTCATGGGACCACTCCTGGCAGATACAGGAAGAGGGGACCTGTGGCAGTGGAAGGTCCGTGAAGAGTGTAGATGGCATAATTACTTTAAGGCTTTTTTCACATTTGCATTATACATCTGGATAGGTCTGGATCCAGCACTGCCTCATGCTGACACCTGCCAGCCCCATTCACTATAATGGGGATCGGCGGAGATCCACCTGCAACCTGGCAAACATGCCAAGAAGTGGCTGGACGTAAACCATTGCGCACAGCGGTATTTGTCTGACGCATCTCTGCGTATTTACCAGGTTGTGGCGGAATCGCCGCAAGTCCCCATTATAGTTAAAGGGTTTCTGTCATCAGAATTTAGCCTACAAAACCGAGTGTCATTGCGTCGATTGACAGGGCCGGGCAGCCATCTCTTTCGTCTCCCGGCCCTGTACGATCGCGAACTCCCGCGCCTGCGCATTGCGATAAGCAATCCGCGCATGCGCATTGATGAAGCCGGGACCCGGGCGGCCGCCGGCTCTCAACGCGCGTGCGCAGATTGCTTATCGCAATGCGCAGGCGCGGGAGTTCGCGATAGTACAGGGCCGGGAGACGAAAGAGATGGCTGCCCGGCCCTGTCAATCAACGCAAGGGAGGAGGGGTAAGGGGCGTTATTACGGCCGCTCCTAGGTGCAGGGTTCACGCCTACTGCACCTAGGGGGCCTAATTAGCATATTATAAAAACGCTATTTTAACAAAAACTACCATACAGTTTTCTATAAAAGAAGGCTTTCTGTCATCAGGTGTCATTTGCGATTTGCAAATGACACTCGGTTTTGTAGGCTAAATTCTGATGACAGAAACCCTTTAACAAGTGATATGTTGCGGTTTAGGCACACATTAAAAGAAAAACAATGAAGAATAACACGGCATCTCCTATCAACCAATAGTGAATAGGACCCATGTGCATAAACCATAAATTAATGGATCAGTATACACTGCAGGTGCAGTCCGTTTTAAACACAGACCGCACCAACTTGCTTGTGTGCATGAGCCATAAAACAAAATAAGTTGATGCTTCCTTATTTGCTTTGGACTTTTTCTGATGACTGGATTTTCTTGGCGTGTGCTGTTTGTGCACATTCGGCAGTTCCATTTTACGAGCATGTTGCTACTGCAAGAGTTCCCACAGTGCTGCATAAATTCCTTGTTTGTAATATACCTGCCAGCTACACCTTCTTGTTGGCAGTATACCTGCCAGCTACACTTTCTTGTTGGCAGTATACCTGCCAGCTACACTTTCTTGCCCCAGCTAGCAGTTCTAGTACACCTCCTTTCTTGTACCCTCCCACCACAACTTTTCTTCCTACCTTTCCTCATCGCCTGGATCCTCTAACTGGCCGAGTAACCAGGTACATTACTGTTCATTTTCATTGCAATATGCAATGTAGTTCACTTAGGGGTACAGCAATGGACTGCTTATGTGTGAACAGGCAGAGGGTTTTCTTCTCTATGTTTTCTTTATACATGGATTTGCAGAGTGTGCATGATGTCACTGATGACATTTCTTATATTTTCTGAGCAATTCTGCAGAAAGGCATCTTTTTAGGCATGTGTGGGATATGAACACAACACAAAGTAAATGGTGAAAGTGTCATCACGTGTCCTGTAATCTGAACTGGGAATTTAGACACTTTTCCAAAAACAAGTGTATTGTACATCGTAATTTCAATTCATTATTTTTAATCTTTTTAACTCGTTTTTGTGTTTTTGTTTGTTTTTTGTTTTTGTTTTTTTACTCCCAGCCTTCCAGGAGCCATAATTTTATTTTTATGTTCACATAGCAGTATGAGGGCTTGATTTTGCAGGACAAATTGTCCTTTCTAATGGTACCATTTACTTGGTGGAATTGGGGGAAAAAATGCAGCTCATGCAGCCCCTTTATCATATTTTATGGGGTTTGTTTTTACGGCATTCCCTGTGCAGTGAAACTAATCTGTTGCTTTAAATTCTCTGGGTCATTTTGATTATGGCGATATACACATTTGTAGTTTTTGTTGTGTTTTAATTTAAAAAAAAAAATTTTTTTTGGAAAAAACTAATTCTTTCTTTGCATTTCCATATTCTACCCCCATAACTTTTTTTTTTTATTTTTTTATGCCTATGGAACTGTGTGAGGATACTATTTTGGGGTGCGTATGACTTTTCTGATCACTTTTTATTCAATTTTTTTTTGGGCGGGGGGTGGGAGATGAAGCAACAAAAACAGCAAATCTGCCATTTTGACTTTTTTCCAGTTCGACGTATTGGATAAATATTTTTATATTTTAATCGTATGGGCGTTTTAGGATTTTTACTCTAGGGGGAAAAAAAGGTGATTAGAATTTTTTTTTAATTTTATTTTAAAAACTTTTTTCCCCCTAATGATTGCATGTTGTAGATGACTATAACATGCAATCATTAGATTGTCACTTGTATTCTGTAATGGATATCCATTACTGAATACAGGATTCTTTGGCCCTCTGCAGGCCAGCATTAGAATATACTAGTAATCTGCCTGGAAGCCTATTACTAATATGGTATGACTTCCCCAATCTCAGCTAGAGGAAGGCAGCTCAGGCTGGGAAGATTACAGGATTCAGTATATTTCAATACAATGCTGCCATCTGCAAGCATTGTACAGGCTCAGGCCTATTACTAGTATGAAACTCCTTTCCCAATCTCAGCCAGAGGAAGGAAGCACAAGCTTCCGCTTTTAACCCTTCCACTACCAGCGCCATACATGTATGGCACTGGTACAGTCTTTAAACATGGCAAGTGGGTGGTGTTTTGACCATCAGAGTTCCGCGGCTAATGTCCAAGACTGGCAATAATGCCGATTGCGGACTTCAGAGCCTAAAGTGTATAAAAGCGGCATGCGACGATCGAGGATGCCGGTCATTAATTCTAATAGGCTGGAAGAGATCCAGCGTATTGGAGCTGCAGCTCAGCAATCCATTTATTACTATGGGAGTATAGTAATAGTCTATAAAAAAACAAAGTAGTGGACATTGTAGCCACCTAGAGGGGCTACAAAAAAAATAAAAAATTAAAAAAAAATTTAAAGAATAAAAATATAAGAAACACCCCCTTTTCCTTAGAATGAAAAATAACAAGGGACTTCCGGTTCCGGCACTGGGATGCTAGGTGTGATGTGAAGGAGCTCCGGTCCCCCAACTCGCTAGATTGGGCTCCACTCGAAAAGCTTTGGACTTGAACCAGAGGGGACTTGGAAGATCGTGATCGATCCCCTGCAGACCTGCGTGATCCAGTACATGGACCGGTACCTTCTTAGGAGTGGCGACCGGAATATTTTAAACTGTAAAAGATACCGCTGAGACCATGCTCAGCAAGATGGCGGATTCCCACCCTGCATCGCCAGTGACTATCAGAGATAATAGTCCAAGTCGAGACCCGCAAAGAGAGGAATGGTAGCATGTATTATCAGCCCGCATACTATAGATTATAAAACGCTGGCCATTGAGGTTGCCAAGCATTTTGCACCGGATATCAGGGAAACACTATCAAAGACCTTGTCAGTGTCTTTACAGCAGCTCCAAGATGCCATATTGCAGCATGACCAGCGCTTTGAGGAGTTGGAACAGAGGGTGGCCATGGTGGAGGAGGATTCCGCTAGAGCAAACCACAAGATACAGGAGCTCAGTATGCAGAATGCTATGTTAAAGGATCATCTGGAGGATTTGGAAAATCGTTCCAAGAGGAACAACCTGCGTTTAATAGGCCTCCCTGAAAATATAAGGCCGCAGGCTTTAAAGGAGATATGTGAAACAGAGCTCCCATCTGCATTAGGTTTGGTCGGCTTGCATAAGGTGGAAAGTCCCCATCGTGTGGGACCCCCGCAGAACCCACAGACCCAACAAAGAGGTATCCACCCTGGGTTAGCGCCCAGGCCACGTCAGGTCATCATGCGTTACCTAGACTTCACGGATAAGGAAGCTATATTAAGAGCGTTCCGCATCAGAAAATCGCCTTTACAACTGAGGGGTCACAAAGTCCTCCTGTTTGCGGATTATTCGGCGTCGGTGGCGAAGAAGAGGAGGGAGTTCAGCGGGGAGTGCTCTGTTCTTTTCAAGATCCAGGTCAAGTTTCAATTGCAATACCCGGCAAATTTGAAAGTGATGCACAAGGATGGTACTGTAACCACTTATCATGATCCAAAAGAAGAAGAGGCTTTGCTGTCCTCTATGGGCAGTAGATCCGATAGATCGGTGTCAACAGAGGGACGCCTGGAGAATGATCGCCAACTGTCACCTTCTCGTCGTGCCTGAATGGGCACGCGGATGGATAACCGTAATGTGGACAGAACCGATTGGCAGATGATACCAAGGGGTAGGCGTTCTCCCAGGATAGGGAGATCATCAAATGCGGCCAGCTGACTTTATCGGGGCGCCCTTCTTGGGATATGGAGCAGATACTGTGAGACGTTGCCAAATATGATTCTACTTGTCTTTTTCTTCTTTTGTTAAGGTTTCTAGGGGTAAACATCATATATTGAAGGGTCTCAACTCGAGGGGTTGCTTTGGCTCGCCTGTCGGAGAGTTAAGTAGTCTCCATGGTTTCTATAGATGGAATTTGTTGGTAATTCTACTGATGGTTGTAATACTGGTCATACTGTTACATTCATAGACTAAGGTGGTCTGGGGTGTGTTCTGAAATAGCGAGAGGAGAGAAGATGCAGCCCAGAAAAAAGGAAGTTACCATTGCGGAGGAGAAGTGGGTGGGTCAAGTTATGATGAGGATAATAGTTGGGGTGGGGGAAGTGTTATGAGTTTGGGTAATCTTGGTCCAGATATTTGGCAGCCTCTTTGGGATTGCGATAATAGACAATATAGATCTAATGGGAATAAGCTTCTGATTTACATGTTCAATTATGAAAGTTATTTCTTGGAACGTCAAAGGGTTGCAATCCCCTAACAAAAGATGGATGGTGCTGAGACATTTAAAAATAATGCAACCTGACATAGCCTTATTGCAGGAGTCTCATTTAGAGTCATTAGATTTTGATAGGATGAAAAAATTATGGGTGGGACTAGTGGTGGGAGCCTCTTCTATTAAAAGGAAAGCAGGAGTGGTTATTTTGTTCAATAAACAGTTCCAGTATCAGCTATTGAGTTCTACTGCAGATGACAAAGGCAGGTGGGCTCATATATCGATTCTGGTTCAGGGAATTGCCTACAGCATTTACAATGTTTATGATCCGAATACTAGTAATGCTCAATTTTTCCAGGAACTGGAGTGGATGATTCTTAGGGATACGTGTAACCATAAGGTGGTGGGAGGGGATTTCAACTCTGTGGTAGACCATAGTGAGGATAGGAAACAGTATCCCAAACTGCGGGGAGATGGGGGATCATACGATAAGGTTATGAAGCCATTTATGACATCCATGAATTTGTTGGACTCATGGCGTATGTTAAATCCGGATGAGAGGAGTTATACCTTTTATTCTCACGCCAGACAATCTTGGTCTAGCATTGACTATCTCTTGATACACTATTCCCTTCAGAGTAAAGTGGAGAAGGCTGACATAGGGGATCTGATTATTTTGGACCACGCCCCACTCATATTGATACTGAGGGATACTTATCCTAGAGGACCGGATTACCTTTGGAGATTTCCCACACAGTTGATGTCCAGAGCACATTTTGTGAACAAGCTTCAGGGGTGGTGGGAGGAGTATTGCAATGATAATGAGGCACACAGGGAGTCGCCTGAACTCTTCAAAGGTGGTCATGAGAGGCAAAATCATGAGCTATGTTTTTAATTTGAGGAAGCAGGTGTTGACGCAACTAGAGCAAGCAAGTCAGAAAGTAAGACAGGCTTACATACAATTTACGAGCACCCCTTCAGACACCTACAAACAGGTGGTTAGAAGCACGTAAGATATTTGAACAATGGGCAAAGGATAAAGTATCGCTGAGTCAAACGCTCTTTGAGGTGAAATTGCATAAATATGGCAATAAATTGGGTCGATTGCTGGCCAATCTGGCAAAAGGCCAGAGTCAACCTCATTGTATTCCTGCCCTTTTGGATCCGGGTGGAAAACTGATTACATCCCCTTTGGAGATTAACTCCTTATTAGGTTCTTATTATAGGGACTTGTACAGTCATAATACACATGCTGATATGTCCAAAACGCTGTTGGATCATGTCACCCTCCCAAGCTTATCCGTGGATCAGCTCCGTTCTCTTAATGCGGACATTTCAATGGATGAGATCCAAAGCACTATTAAAGGTCTTGGTAACTCGAAAGCCCCAGGCCCTGATGGTTTTACGGGAGAGTATTATAAAACCCTGTTGACTAGAATAACACCAACTTTATTAATGTGGTATAATGATATACTCAAAGGTAACTCACAGCCTGACAAGGAAAGCATCTCATTAGAGATGAGCGAACGTGCTCGTAACGAGCACTGTACCGCTCGTCTCCCCTGCGCTCGCATGGGCGCAGGCAGCCGCTTCCGTCCTCCTCACCCAACGGAAGCGGCTGCCTGTGCCCATGCAAGCGCAGGGGAGCCGAGCGGTACAGTGCTCGTTACGAGCACGTTCGCTCATCTCTACATCTCATACATTAAGTTACTTCCGAAACCAGGAAGGATTTGCAGCAGCCAGGCTCGTATAGGCCTATTTCGCTAATAAATGTGGATACCAAAATAATATCCAAAATTTTAGCTGATAGGCTAGCTGTATTGCTCCCCTCGCTGATAGCTCCAGAACAATCTGGTTTTGTTAAAGGAAGGTCAGCAGTGACGAATATTAGGACTGTTCTCACGGCCCTAGATCGGGTCAATCTTCTTCCGAAGGCAGGTAAATCGCCCGCTCTGCTTACACTCGACGCAGAGAAAGCCTTCGATAATGTTAGTTGGAGGTGGTTAGAGGTGGTGCTGGACAGGATGGGGATAAAGGGGACATTTAGAACATTCTTGTCTAAACTGTATAGTTATCCACGGACGCGGATATACACTCCGGGCTTTCTCTCGCACCCTTTTCCACTTCAAAAAGGCACAAGGCAGGGGTGTCCCCTGCCACCCCTCTTGTTTAACCTGGCCTTAGAGCCTTTGGCTAGGCATCTTCATCAATCCAACCTGTTTGAGGGCATTGAAATAGGTAACAAAAAGTTGAAAATTGCTTTATTTGCGGATGATGTGGTGCTCTTTTTAGCTAAACCACAAAATCATTTGAATAACATATTTGAGGCCTTATATGATTTCGGAAAGTACTTGGGCTATCGGATTAACACATCCAAGTGCGAGTTGCTGTCATTGAGTCCTAAAGGAAATAAACCGTTGATTTTAGAATCCATGGTCCAAGTTAAACAAGTCAAAACACACATTACCTATTTAGGTGTCAAGATAGGTAGAGATCCCCATTCAATCCATCATTTAAATTTCCCCCTTTGTTCTCCAAAATCATGGGGGACTTGGACAGATGGCAGAATGTACCGCTCTCATTAACAGGGAGGTGTCATCTCATAAAAATGATGTGCGTATCACGCTTATTGTACCCGTTACAGACAATACCTTTACTTTTGAGACACTCAGATATTTAAAAATTGGAGAGACGCTCCCTCAGATTTATTTGGAGGGAGAAGAGAGCGAGAATCTCTTTGGATAAGCTGAAGTTTACTAGGGAGAGAGGAGGTTTAAATTTCCCTGACCTGAGAGGTTATAATTTATCATCTTTAAGCCGTCATATCCTTGATTGGATTAATGACTCCTCCTATTACTCTAATATCACCATGGAAAAACAATTGGCGAGACCCTGGAGTCTGATAGCGTTGTTACATAATAGGCTTCCCAACATACCCCCACACTTGCAACACTCATTGGTCTTGAGGGACACTATTGTTTCTTGGAAGTGTTGAGGAAACTATTAAATTACCTTATCAATTCTCCAAACATTTACCGCTTATTGACAATCCCTCCTTCCCACCAGGAATAGACAGTAAATTGTTCTGTCAATGGAGTGGAGGAGGAATTAGGCAGATAAAAAACCTATTTCATAATAAGGAGGCTAGATGGTTGACATTCTCGGAGATAGGGGAAAAATATACACTGGGAGGATGGAGTTTTCTTTCTTATCTTCAGTTTAAGCATTATGTGAGGGAACTGGTCCGTGATTTGTCACATGAATGGGGTGCAAACGATTTTGATTTGTTTCTTAGGTGTTCAGGCAGACCATCCATATCCGGATTGTACTTATCTCTGAGAGATCGTTTGAGGACAAAAGATCCTAAAACTATCTTTAGAAAATGGGGTCAAATACTGGGAATTAAGGAGATTCTCCCGTTGGTTACTAAAGGGATTAATGCGTTATATAGCGCGGTGATAAATGAAACATGGAGGGAAACGCATATAAAGATATTACACCATGCTATATATGCTTTTGACCTTCCGATTACTCCTACAAGATCAGACAGATTAACAGCATGTCCCAGATGTAAGACTTCAGGGTCGGATCTCTGGCATGGCATTTGGAGTTGCCCAGAGCTGTCCAGTTTCTGGAAACAGGTAGAGGGAGTGCTGCAGAAGATGAGCAATTTCAGAGGTCATTTGTCACCGTCTCTAGTTGTTTTGCATGCAGAGGAAGATGGGGGGTAAAGATAATGCAAGTTCAGAGAGGGGCAGAAATCTCTCTCCTATAGGGCATAGACTCTTAATGGTAGCAAAACGATGTCTACTATATCATTGGTTAACATCTATTATCCCTACCATGAGTGAGATAATGATCCAATTAAACAAACTGATTCACTTTGAATGGTTGGAATCTCTCAAGCAACCTGAAATATCTGGGAAAAAACTATTTTGTGTGTGGAGGAGATATATGGGAGTATTTCTACCCGCATCAGAGATACAGAGCAAGATGCATCCTTTTAAGTTGTCCTTGTGGTATTTGGTGGAAGATATAAAAGGCACCCTTGGGAAATTAAATGTGTCTCAGGTGTAATCTTTGAATTGACCATTTTGAGATAGAGGAGTAGCGAGATTTCGGGAGAGTAGGAGTAGTAGAGAGGCTGCCAATAGAATAGACTAAGGAGGTTAAGGTTGGGTTTGTTAATCAGGGGTGTTTGGGTGGGGGTGGGGGATGGGCATGGCAGTTGTCTGCTTAAATAACTCAGATTCTGCAAGATTAATTGTATTTTATTCAATGCTGTACGTTGATGTATACAAAAAAAACATTTTTTGTGAAATGTATTGTTTATTTCATATGAAGTTGTATCTGTAATGCACTTTTTGATTGATATGATCTGGGGAAACAAAATTACAAAACAATAAAATGTTCACAAAAAAAAAGAATGAAAAATTACTTAAATAAAAAAAATATAAACATTGGCATCACTGCATCCAAAAACGCCTGTACTATTAAAATATAAAAATATTTTTCCAATACAGCAAATGGTGTAATAAAGTATCAAAATGGCTGATTTGCCATTTTTTCATTGCTTCTTTTACCCCCAAATAATAAAATAATAAAATAAATAATAAAATGTGATCAAAGTTACACACTCCAAAATGGCATCAATAAAAACTAGAGATTGTCCCGCAAAAAAATGAGCCCCCACACAGCTCAGTAGACATAACTATAAAAAAAAAGTTATGGGGATCCGAATATGGTGATGTAAAAAAAAAAGTTTTTTTAAAGTTTTACATTTTTTTCCCCAGTATTTAAACATAAAACCTGTACATATGTGGTATAGTTGTAATGGTGCTGACCCACAGAATGAAGGGCATGGGTCAGTTGTGCTGCAAAGGGTATACCGAAGGGACAAAATCCGTAAAACTGTGGAGGAATCGTGTTTTGTTTTTCAATTTCCAACCCATTTGGAAATTTTTTTTTTTTTTACCCCCCGCTTCCCTCTACATTGTATACCATATTACATTGTGGCATTAGAAAGTACAACTTGTCCCTCAAAAAACAAGCCTTCAAGGATATGTAAATGGATAAATAAAATTATGGCTCCAGGAAGACATGGAAATAAAATAAAAACGAAAACATAAACAACCTACAGTATCCTAAGGGTTAGAAAAACAGCAGGCACCCACTACGCTTAAACACCTCACTTCCACTGTACATGTATGGTGCTGGGACTGAAGGGGTTAAAGCCCTTATGCACAAGGCCATTTATGGATCCATGTTGTATAGATCCTTCATATAACGTCCATAGCTTGCCCTCAGAAACACACAGATTTTATATAAAAACACAAGAAAAATTGTGGCAGGGTAGTGATCTTGCTGTAAAGCAGTAACCATTTCCCTGCTAGTTTTGTGCCTTTTAGAGTATTATTCCAAGGACTGTGTCCCTTACACAGTGATTAAAGAGAGATAGTAGTTTAAATGCTTATGATGCTATTGAGTTTTTCCATTTTTAGCTTTAATAATTTAAAGGTATCTTACATTTTAAATGGGTTTTCTGGAATTTTAATATTGATAACCTATCCTCTTGAATAGGAAAGAGCCACCCCATAGCAGTGAATGTAATTACACCTGATCGCCTCAGCAATGTCGACGCAACATTTTTGCACAAGAGACCATAAACATTTTAAAAACGCCCCAATCTGCAACTTTTTAAAGCCAGAATTCTGGAGTTTGATAAATCCCCCCCCCCCCCCCCCCCCCCCAATATCTTTCATTGCAGAAAAATGTTGCAGTACGAAATAAGAATGTGTCTCTTGTTCTCCAAACACCAGATCTTGCCTAATAACTATATACTGCATAAAACATCTTAAAACAATATCCCCGAGGCTACCATTTTAGTGGTACAGCTGTTACTATTATGTTTAACTTCTTCTACATGCATGTGTCTAACGCTTTATAAACTTGTTGTGATCTCATGTATTTTTATCTTTTTTTCTAGTTTCAAATAAATGGTTTCATGAAAGAGGACAAGAATTTCTAAGGCCTTGTGGATTAACAGAAGTTGACTGACATGCAGTATATGCAGCTGTTATCGATTTTGTTCTTTTTTATATTTTTTAATCTTACATTCTGTTTTTTAGAGCTTTCTGTAATTTCTCCAATTCACTCCTGGCATCCAGTGTGGTGAAACAGTGGAGATCCTGGAATTTTAAAGCAATGCAGCCAATTCCACTCAACCTTTAACTTGATACAACAGAGAGAAGCACATAAGTATCAAGATGCTAAAATATCATTTACAGTAATTCTGAATAGAAGTACCTATATTTATTTCTCTTATCTTAGGGATATATAGCTGATGACATACAGAGATTAAATATTGCTATTTATGTTCAGTATGTTGCATAAACCTGAAATGTGATCGAAACCAAGATAAGAAGCACCCCTCAATATGTTCCACCAGATATTTGTAAACAGCCACAACTTCTATATCAGGGTTTCCCCTTTTGTGCCCTCAGTGACTTTTGATTTGACATGTTTGTGGTTATAGGGACAAGTGCATTGTGAGCCGTGGTGTTGTAACTAAAAATGTTTTCCGATGTTGATGTACAAAGTTTCCTTTCATTGTAAACTTTTTTTATGGGTCGAGGCATTTGGTTGAACTGTTAAAGTATATTTTTGTGATAATAAAATAAAGTGTGATGTGGATATGTTTCTACAGTGTATACTGTAACAAATAACTTTTGGAGCATCTTGATGTAGTCAGTGTGGTTCATCAGTCAGCTCCCTTTATATTTGAAGGGGATCTTCTGGGGATAGAAATAAAAGATTCTGAGGCCTCTTTCACACTAGCGGCAGTCCGGATCCGGCAGGTGAAGGGTGCCGTCGGATCCGGACTGCCGCAGGGACATGTGTGGAGCCGGAACCGCGTTCCGGACCCACACATGTCACACAGTACCATATACAGACATACACACACATACACATACACACAAACACATACATACTTACATACTCCAGGCAGGCAGGCCACACGTCTTCACGCCCAGGAGGCGCGCAGCTATGATGATTCTCCACAGCGCCCTCTGCTGGGCGCTGTAGGGAATCGTCATAGCGACGCGCCTCCTGGGCATGAAGACGTGCGGCCTGCCTGCCTGGAGTATGTAAGTATGTATGTGTTTGTGTGTATGTCTGTCTGTCTGTATGTAGTGGCGGATCCGTTTACCATGTTGGTCACACCAAACGGATCTGTCCCCATTGACTTGTATTGGGGGTCATTCCGGATCAGTCTTGGTGCGGATGCCTGGACCGGAGAGAAAACCGCAGTATGCTGCGGTTTGTTCTCCGGTCTGAAGACGGAACGGAATGCTTTCAGGAGCATTCCGTTGTCTTCAGTTCAGTTTTGTCCCCATTGACAATGAATGGGGACAAAACTGAAGCGTTTTTTTTCCGGTATTAAGCCCCTATGACGGAACTCCGTACTGGAATTTAAAAACGATAGTGTGAAAGTAGCCTAAGTGAGCTCAGAATATCAATATAATGTGCTTGACTATATACTTTCGTATTAGAATTTCTCACTGTTCCATTGCTAATGTTGTTCAGGATCCCGTTGTTAAAACTCCTACATGATGTTGACATGACAAAATATATGAGTAGGCATGACAAATCATGGCCTGCTGGGATAAAGTCAATATAAAAAACTTTTCACTATAATGGACTATGATTGGCTGGCCCTCTCAACACAGTTGTAAATAGCTGTAGTGAGGCAATGGTGAGCAATCCAAATAGGTAAGGCTAGTTTCACACTACCGCTTGTTACATCTGGCAGGCTGTTTCGTCAGGGAACATCCTGCCAGCTTTCTGTGTATCCGGTATTGCTGGAAGCTACAGCGTTGCCCTCTGACCCCATTATCTATAATGGGGATCAGCATATATTCGGCCGCAACCCAACAGCTGTGCCTAGCCTAAGTAAGTTGACCGGTTTATTTATTGTACATTTTTGGCTCAGTGAAAAGATTTTCACCGTGAAGTGAGTTCTCAGTTTCTTTTCCATCATACCTCAAGGTAATGGAAATTGCAGGTACCTTGCCTATCCTGAGAGGTAATTTCTCCTGTGATCATTGTACACCAAAGATCAGTGAGGAAAAGCAATAAAAATGGTTACATGTCCACAATCCTCTAAAATGGAAAACCATGCTTGGCTGCAGTGACAAAAAGAATGAGATTTATGTACATGGTTAAATGGTACACACTTCCAAAAAAGGCATTTGCATTTTGACTTCCATCAGTCAGTTTCTGCTGACGTGTCCATTGTTTGGACAGTAAAATACAGCTACATTTAGAGCTGTTTTTCTTATCAAATATGAACAAATATGACTGAAGCTGCAACAGAGGGGCAAATTTCTTTACAAAGTATGTTTGTCTTTGGTAGGCTTTGCAATATATAAATTTAAAGCTAATGCAGAGCTGCAATGTATATTAACAGGGTTGTCCAGGATTAGAAATACATGGCTTCTTTCTTACTAAAACAGTACTACAGAGCTCTGCTCTGTTCATTTGTGGAGCTAAGATGCAATACAAAACTCTACCAATCCAAAGTCAGACAGATTTTATACAAATTGAGGAAATTCAAGGCCATTATTGCCCTCCCCAGGAGTGGTCGACCAACAAAGATCAAGCCAAGAGAAAGGTGTGTAATAGTTTGCGATGTCTCAAAGGAACCTCTTAACGTCTAAAGACCTGATGTAAAAGCTAAAAGTAAAAAAGAAAGTTGCCTTCAAAGTTGCCAGTCTGCAACACATTCTGCATGATCCTAGATCAGATCAGTCAAATTCTGCAGATAACAGACAGGCTGATCTCATGCTGATCTTCATCTGGAAGCAGACTTGAGGAGACGTAAAGTGGCACTATACTTTCAGTAAACTTTTGATATATCATAGGGACTTTTTTTTTTCACAACCCATTTTCTTTCTAATTCCTTTGAAGATGGGTAAAGCAAGAGAAAAAAATGTGATGTAGATTAGTGATTTATCAGTTAAACATGACTAGCCAATGCTGTTTTACTAAACATAATTAATAGAGATGAGTGAGCACTAAAATGCTCGCGTGCTCGTTATTCGAGTCGAACTTTTCCCGATGCTCGGGTGCTCGTTTCGAATAACGAACCCCATTGAAGTCAATGGGAGACTCGAGCATTTTTGCAGGGGACCAAGGCTCTGCCTAGGGAAGGCTGGGTGGAAACCTCAGAAAATGATGGAAACACCACGGAAATGGACAGGAAACAGCAGGGGCAGCATGCATGGATGCCTCTGAGGCTGCCTAATCCCACCATTACCCCAAATTCTCAGGCAACAGCCTGGTGGTTACCCTCATGGCAATTGTGCTCACCCAGACCAAGAAAGGCGAGGCAAATACCCATCACATGTTAGGGAAGCACCCAACTAGGTGCAACGAAGGTCCATCACCGCCTGCAGGTGACACCACTGCTCATGCTGGTACTGCAGCTGACATCAAGTTTAGTATCTGTTCTTATCAGTTGCTGTGGCTGTTGTTGGTAAAGTGGTGAGCATAGCTGCTTCCCAAGCAGTTGACCCGGGTTCGATTCCCGTCTATTGCAGGAGGCAAGTAAAAAAAGAACTAAAAAAAAACTGTACAATATCTAATACGTCCCCTATCTGGATAAATAGTTTGGAGAGAGGGCCTGTAGGTGGGGGGCAGGCTGGGGGGAAGGAGGTTTTGCTGGAAGAGCCAGAGGAGTGCCCCCTGGGCTAGCGTAAGTGGTGGTGACAACAGCCGGAATGGATTTGGAAAAACTTCAGCATCAACCGGTATGGTATCGATTCTTCTCAGTTTAATACCGTATACGTCCCCTATCTTGGGACCTTATATTTCATGGATTTTTTGACCACGGAAAACGGAAAAAGAGCTTCCTCTGGCCAGGGGAGTGTCTTTCCCACTGCAGCTAAGGGGACGTGTCCATGCTCTGCCTATCACAGGTCAGGAGGCAATTAAAAGAAGAACAAAAAAAAAACATCAGTACAATATCTAATACGTCCCCTATCCGGGTAAATTGTTTGGAGAGAGGGCCTGTAGGTGGGGGCAGGCTGGGGGGAAGGAGGTTTCGCTGGAAGAGCCAGAGGAGTGCCCCCTGGGCTAGCGTGTGTGGTGGTGATAACAGCCGGATGTATTTAGAATGACGACGCAGGACCCCAACTTAAAAATTTATCATCAACCGGTACAGTCGTAAATTATGAGATTGATCAAGTGTGGTATGTCTTCTATGTATACTACTCAGTTTAATACCGTATATGGCAGCTATCCGGAAAAATAGTTTGGAGAGAGAGAAAGATAGGACAAAGATGTAAATTGTTTGGAGAGAGGGCCTGTAGGTGGACCTCCGGAAAAATTGTTTGGACAGAGGGCCTGTAGGTGGACCTCCGGAAAAATTGTTTGGACAGAGGGCCTGTAGGTGGACCTCCGGAAAAATTGTTTGGACGGAGGGCCTGTAGGTGGACCTCTGAAAAATGGCGTTTTTTTTGGTCACAGTTAGGCAAAGACGATATGGAGGAGGAGTAGAGAAGAGGAATCGGATACATAAGTTATTTAAATCTTTAGCTGCTTTCCCCAGGAGGAGATTTGAATTCCGGTGAAATCCATGCTTTGTTCATTTTAATAAGCGTCAGCCTGTCAGCGCTGTCAGTTGACAGGCGTGTACACTTATCGGTGATGACACCACCAGCTGCACTGAATACCCGCTCTGACAGCACGCTAGCGGCAGGGCAGGCCAGCACCTCCAAGGCGTACAGCGCCAGTTCAGGCCACGTGTCCAGCTTTGAAACCCAGTAGTTCTATGGAGCAGAGTGATCGCTACGGACGTTGGTATGGTCAGCTAGGTACTCCCTCACCATCTTTCTGTACAGCTCCCCCCTACTCTGCCTAGACTGGGGACAGGTGACAGTGTCTTGCTTGGGTGACATAAAAGTGGCAAAGGCCTTGGAGAGCGTTCCCCTGCCAGTGCTGGACAAGCTGCCTGCTCGCCTCTTCTCCCCCGCTACTTGGCCCACAGAACCATGCCCTCTGCCGCTAGCGGTGTCAGATGGGAAGAATTGGTTCAGCTTGTGCACCAGGGCCTGTTGATATCTATTCACTCTCATACTCCTTTCCTCTACAGGGATGAGAGTGGAAAGATTCTGCTTGTACCGTGGGTCCAGGAGAGTGAACACCCAGTAATCGGTGTTTGAAAAAATTCTTCTAACGCGAGGGTCACGGGATAGGCAGCCTAACATGAAGTCTGCCATGTGCGCCAGAGTCCCAACACGCAAGAATTCCCTCTCCTCACTGGCCTGACTCTCTATTTCCTCCTCCTCCTCCAAGTCCTCCTCTTCAGCCCATACACGCTCAATAGTTAAAGACTGAGCACTGGTACCCTCTACTGTCTCGCCAACATTCTCCTCCTCTTCCTCCTCATCCCCCTCCTCCGATACGCGCTGAGAAACAGACCGGAGGGTGCTCTGGCTATCAAGCGACGTATCTTCCTCCACCGTCTCTTGTGACAAGCGCAAAGCATCCGACTTGATGCTGAGCAGTGAGTTTTTCAACAGGCAAAGCAGCGGGATGGTGAGGCTGATAATGGCGGCATCGCTGCTGACCATCTGTGTTGACTCCTCAAAGTTGCTCAACACCTGGCAGATATCAGACATCCACGTCCACTCCTCATTGTAGACTTGAGGAATCTGACTGACCTGACTACCAGTTCTGGTGGAAGTTGACATCTGGCAGTCTACAATCGCTCTGCGCTGCTGGTAAACTCTGGATAACATGTTTAATGTCGAATTCCATCTCGTGGGCACGTCGCACAACAGTCGGTGAGCGGGCAGTTGTAGGCGGCGCTGCACTGCCCTGAGAGTGGCAGCATCTGTGGTCGACTTGCGGAAATGCGCACAGATGCGGCGCACCTTGGTAGAGGCCTCGGTCTCTACCAGCCTATAGGGCAGCATCTCCAGGCTAAGCAATTTGGAGATGTGGACGTTGAGGGCTTGGGCATGTGGGTGGGTGGAACTGTATTTCCTCTTGAGCTCCAGCGTCTGCTGTAAAGACAGCTGAACGCTGCGCTGGGACACATTGGTGGACACATTGGTGGACACTGTGGAGGATTGTGGAGGCGAAGGTGTGGTTTTCCGGCGGGAGGCGCTCGTGCCGGGGTCCTGGGTAGGGGGTTGACTAGCAGAGGCAGCGAATGACGCAGGGGGTTGACTAGCAGAGGCAGCGAGTGACACAGGGGAAGGAGCAGTGGTGTGGTCCGCAGGAGGTGGTGAACGGCCTTGGTTCCATTGAGTGGGGTGTTTAGCACTCATATGCCTGCGCATGCTGGTGGTGGTTAGGCTGGTAGTGGTGGCACCACTGCTGATCCTGGTGTGGCACAGGTTGCACACCACAGTCCGTCGGTCATCCTCACTTTCTTTAAAGAACCTCCAGACTTGCGAACATCTAGGCCTCGCCATGGGAGCTTCACTACGTGAAACAGTTGCTGCTGATGCACCAGCTCTGGCCCTGCTTCTCCCTCTGGCCACACCACTGCCTCTTCCAACCTGTTCTGGTGCAGCACTCGCCTCCGCCTCAGAAGCACTGTCTTCACTCGGCATATCAACCCAGCTTGGGTCAGTCGCCTCGTCATCCTCCGATTCCTCAGTCTGCTCCCCCCCTCGGAATTCCTCCCCTAACAACAACTTCACCACTGTCTGACAACCGTGTCTCCTCATCATCTGACACCTCTTTACAAACTTCTTCCACTAACTCAACATTGTCGTCATCATCATCATCATCATCACCCACAGACTGCGACAGTTGGAAAACTTGGGCATCGGGAACGAGGTCAGCAGCAACCTGAGAAGTGGTTTGTGACTCTGGGAAGGGTCCAGAAAACAGTTCCTGAGAGTATGCCGGATCGCATTCCAAATTTTCCTGGGAGGGGGCAGACTGGGGGATAGGAGGTTGAGGTGGAGGAGCCAGAGGAGTGCTCCCTTGGGTAACGTGGGTGGACTGCGTGGAAGACTGACTGGTGGACAAATTACTTGAAGCATTGTCCGCAATCCACGAGATCAGCTGTTCACACTGTTGTGGTTTCAACAGTCCTCTACCACGTGTCCCTGTAAGTTGAGAAATAAAGCTAGGGAGTGTAGCTCTGCGGCGTTCCACAGCTCCCTCATCAGCAGGTACTGTCTCACCCTGCCCAGGACCACGGCCTCTGCCCCCTGCAGTAATTGAATGCCCACGCCCTCGTCCTCGACCCTTAGCCCTGGGGTTCAACATTTTCTGTATATAAGTGTATGATATAAAAAAATAAATAAATAAACGGGCCTGGTGTACTGAAACCCACAAACTTGTTCAGTCTGGTTTAATTAAGTGACGTACAGAAAGTGTCACCTGGACAGAATATACGGATTGGAGTGAGTGTGCTGAACTGTGACACACAGAAAGGTTACATGCAGCTGAGTAAAATGGATTTGTATCACTGAGCTAAAACAACAAAAAAAATAATTTTTTTATATATTTTGTTTTTTATATATATTTTTTTAATTTAGTTTTTTTTGGGAACGTGACGTGCAGGAACTATCGGAGACCTAACTCACACCCTGTTAACGGTGGCTATTTAGACTGCGACCCAGACAAATGTCGCACAGAGATTTTTTGGATCAAGCTGTATACGTTATTGGTAGCAAATGACTTGGTTGTATTCTGTGACGTACAGAAAGTGTCACCTGGACAGTATATACGGATTGGAGTGAGTGTGCTGAACTGTGACACACAGAATGGTTCCACACTGCTGTGTGCAATGGATTTGTATCACTGAGATATAACATAAAAAAAGGGGGTTATATATGGCGATAGCTGCACTACTAGTGCCAGCCAGCCAAGCCAGGAGACCAAAAAAAATGTCTTCTAGCCCTTAGAAGGGCTGTTGGGTTCTTTGTGGGTGATTCCTGCCTAACAGAGAACTAAATGCAGGCCCTAACACTGTCCCTGAAAGGCAGCAGCTCTATCCCTAACGACATCCAGACGGCATCTGAGCCGAGCACCGCGGCCAGTCACTAGTATATTCCAGGGTCACCTGATCAGGCCAGCCAACCCCTGCTATCGACATGTAAGGGCCCCACGTGATGCTGGGTGTACCGTAGAGTCTCCTGGCTTGTGATTGGCTGTGTTTATAGGCGCCTAAAAAGCACGATGCGGAAGTTGCCATTTCCTCGAGTATGGCGAGATACTCGTCTGAGCAGCGAGCACTTACGAGTACCCTAATACTCGAACGAGCACCAAGCTCGGACGAGTATGCTCGCTCATCTCTAGTAACCTTGTTTATGGATCTTTCTCAAGCAACTCTTCAAGCAAGACGGAAGCTCAATCCCATCACGCAAGCCCTACGCGACCATGGCACTCCCTATAGATGGGGGTACCCCACTAAACTTATGTTCACCTTAGAGGACACTGGCTACACCGTCTTCAATGTGGAGCAAGGTAAAGCCCTACTGATGAAGTGGGAAATAGCTATTCCTGCGGAGGGGTCCGGGCCTAGCCGTCCTATGGACCACAAGAAATTGGTGAGAGAATGGTCGTCAGCAAAGGACAATCCGTGAGGGCACTCACCCGTTGTAAGTTCTTAGACAACAGGACACTGTGATTGTGTTTTTCTAAACAAACCATCCCCGGGGTTTGTGCAGTCTTACCAACTGCTAGCTCTGTTTTTGCTTATGTTTTTTGGGTTACAAATGTTATTGTTATTTCTTATGTGCTGGCCCTTAACCACGGGCCTTATGTCTTTAACTGTTTAGTTTACTTACCAATGTTTTATTCTTTAGAGGCAGGTGTGACATCTACTAGCTGTTTTTTCTTGACCAACCATGTGTATCAGGTGTGTATCGATTAACGTCAAGGGTCTTAACAGTCCATACAAAAGGTCCTTGCTGTGGAAGGAGGCCAATTCTCTTAAGGCGGATGTCATATTCATCCAAGAGACTCATTTTGCTAAAGGTAAAGAACCTAAATTTAGTCACAAACAGTTCCCTCATGTTTTTTGCACTAATGCGCCTGCTAAGAAAGCAGGGGTGTGCGTTGTACTTAAAGATACAATTACATTTCAATGCCATAAACTTGTTGCAGACAAAGAAGGCAGATATTTAGCATTAAACTGCTCCATCAACAATAACACCTTCACTCTTATAAACATATATGCTCCAAATACTTCCCAACTTGCATTCTTGTCTGCAACTATGAAAAAGTTAAAGCCCATGATCACTGGTCATCCAATTATCTGTGGAGACTTTAACATAGTCTGTGATCAGAGGCTGGACTCTACATCCACACGGAAAGGCGGAACATCCACCCTGCAGACATGAACAGGGAGGAGCTATTTGATATTTGGAGATGCATGCATGTAGAGGAAAGAGATTATACCTTCTATTCCCATAGACATAAAATATACAGTACAGACCAAAAGTTTGGACACACCTTCTCATTCAAAGAGTTTTCTGTATTTTCATGACTATGAAAATTGTAGATTCACACTGAAGGCATCAAAACTATAAATTAACACGTGGAATTATATACTTAACAAAAAGTGTGAAACAACTGAAAATATGTCTTATATTCTAGGTTCTTCAAAGTAGCCACCTTTTGCTTTGATTACTGCTTTGCACACTCTTGGCATTCTCTTGAGCTTCAAGAGGTAGTCACCTGAAATGGTATTCCAACAGTCTTGAAGGAGTTCCCAGAGATGCTTAGCACTTGTTGGCCCTTTTGCCTTCACTCTGCGGTTCAGCTCACCCCAAACCATCTCGCTTGGGTTCAGGTCTGGTGACTGTGGAGGCCAGGTCATCTGGCGTAGCACCCCATCACTCTCCTTCTTGGTCAAATAGCCCTTACACAGCCGGGAGGCGTGTTTGGGGTCATTGTCCTGTTGATAAATAAATGATGGTCCAACTAAACGCAAACCGGATGGAATAGTATGCCGCTGCAAGATGCTGTGGTAGCCATGCTGGTTCAGTATGCTTCAATTTTGAATAAATGCCCAACAGTGTCACCAGCAAAGCACCCCCACACCATCACATTTCCTCCTCCATGCTTCATGGTGGGAACCAGGCATGTAGAGTCCATCCGTTCACCTTTTCTGCGTCCCACAAAGACACGGTGGTTGGAACCAAAGATCTCAAATTTGGACTCGTCAGACCAAAGCACAGATTTCCACTGGTCTAATGTCCATTCCTTGTGTTCTTTAGCCCAAACAAGTCTTTTCTGCTTGTTGCCTGTCCTTAGCAGTGGTTTCCTAGCAGCTATTTTACCATGAAGGCCTGCTGCACACAGTCTCCTCTTAACAGTTGTTGTAGAGATGTGTCTGCTGCTAGAACTCGGTGTGGCATTGACCTGGTCTCTAATCTGAGCTGCTGTTAACCTGCGATTTCTGAGGCTGGTGACTCTGATGAACTTATCCTCCACATCAGAGGTGACTCTTGGTCTTCCTTTCCTGGGGCGGTCCTCATGTGAGCCAGTTTCTTTGTAGCGCTTGATGGTGTTTGCGACTGCACTTGGGGACACTTTCAAAGTTTTCCCAATTTTTCGGACTGACTGACCTTCATTTCTTAATGTAATGATGGCCACTCGTTTTTCTTTACTTAGCTGCTTTTTTATTGCCATAAAACAAATTCATACTGTTTATTCGGTAGGACTATCACCTGTGTATCCACCTGACTTCTGCCCAACACAACTCATGGTCCCAACCCCATTTATAAGGCAAGAAATCCCACTTATTAAATCTGACAGGGCACACCTGTGAAGTGAAAACCATTTCAGGTGACTACCTCTTGAAGCTCATCAAGAGAATGCCAAGAGTGTGCAAAGCAGTAATCAAAGCAAAAGGTGGCTACTTTGAAGAACCTAGAATATAAGACTTATTTACAGTTGTTTCACACTTTTTTGTTAAGTATATAATTCCACATGTGTTAATTCATAGTTTTGATGCCTTCAGTGTGAATCTACAATTTTCATAGTCATGAAAATACAGAAAACTCTGAATGAGAAGGTGTGTCCAAACTTTTGGTCTGTACTATATACCAGAATAGATATGTTTCTTACATCAAAATGGGCAATGGCGGAGATAGAGGCCTGCAGCATACATAATATTACATGGTCTGACCATGCGCCCATCTCCCTTGTGGTGCGCACTCCTGCCTAACCTAACAACACATATGTATAGAAAATGAACTCATGTTCTTTCCCTTCCTAACATAACCACCCTATTAAGGGCCAATCTCAAGGAGTTTTTTTTTAAGTAAATGCTCCCTCTGCATCAGATGATTTCTTGCTATGGGCAACTCATAAGGCGTATCTAAGAGGTTTGTTAATACAACAAACATCACGTATTAATAGATCTTGTAAAGAGAAAACCGCGGCCCTGGATAAAATAGCCAGCTTGGAGTCCCAGCATAAAATAGATAACTCCCCCCTTATCCTTAGCCAATTACTAGAGGCACAAGTAGAATTGGGGAAGGAACTGGAATACTCCTTTGACAAGTCTACTAGAGCACTTAAACTATCATATTATAACTCCTACAACAAAGCCAGTAAACTGATGGTGAATAGAGTCAAAGCAGCTAGGATCAAGGCGAGGATAGCTCACCTTCAGGCAGCTAACACATCTAAACGCATTATAAACCCTCAAAAGATAGCAGACGCCTTTAGTGAATATTATCACAACCTGTATAATCTCAAAGATGACAAGGCAACTCATCAACCCTCACAGGAGGAGATCAGACGTTTTTTTACTTTGTTAGGCTACCATCTTTAGATAAGGAAAATGAGGAAGTTGGAGGAGTATATTACAATTCCAGAAGTCTGTCAGGCTATTAAGAGTATTAAAAAAGGCAAGGCACCAGGCCCAGATGGGTTCACAGGAGAATATTATCAGCTCTTTTCAGAGGAATTAGCCCCATACTTGTGTAGGGCTTTTAATCTCGCCATACGCAAGGGTTCACTACCGGCTGAGATGCTCAAAGCCACTATTATCACCCTTCCCAAACCGGGGAAACCTCCCACTGACCCAGCTAACTTCAGACCTATATCCATTTTGCAAATCTGACATGTGTCACTTCATGTGGTAATAACTTTGGAACGCTTTTACTTATCCAAGCCATTCAGAGATTGTTTTCTTGTGACACATTGTACTTCTTGTTAATGGTAAATTTGAGTAAATATGTTTTACCTTTATTTATAAAAAATCAAAATTTACTGAAAATTTTGAAAACAAAATCACAATTTTTTAAATATGAATTTCTCTGCTTTTAAGTTGCATAGGGATATCTAATAAAATTGTTATTAATGAACATTCACCATATGTCCACTTTATGTTGGCATAATTTTGGAAATGTAATTTTATTTTTTTAGGACGTTAGAAGGCTTCAAATTTTGGATGCAATTTTTAAGATTTTCATGAAAATTTCCAATAGTTAATTTTAAAGGACCTTTGCAGTTCTAAAGTGACGTTGAGGGGCTTAAATAATAGAAACCTCCCATAAATGAACATATTTTAGAAACTACAGCCCCCAATGTAATCCAAACTGATTTTACAAAGTTTGTTAACCCTTTAGATTTCCCACAAGAATTAAAACAGAAGGAAGGTGAAATTTAAAATATATATATTTTTTCGCAGATTTTCAATTTTTAATTCATTTTTCCCATAAGATAGCAAGGGTAAACCACAAATCAAACCTGAATATTTATTTTCCTGATTCTGAAGTTTGCAGAAACACCCCATATGTAGTTGTAAACTGCTCTGTGACCGGCAGTAATGAGAGTGAGATAGTACAAGCATTTGTGATCGCTTTGACAGCTTGTCAGAGTGATCAAAAGCCTGGAGACCAGGAACAAAGGTCTCAGGTTAAAGCTCTATGTTCTTGGCTGTCAGGAGGCAGCTGAGTCATGAAGCTTCTATGTACAGGTGCTGCACACAGGGGGCAAAGCTCAAGGACGTTTATAGTCAATGGGCAGACTTGAAGTGGTTAAATTATGTCAAATTATATGCCAAAATCTTGGCTAATAGGCTTTTACCGATTCTGCCTAGTCTAATCCACGTAAATCAGGTGGGGTTCACAAAAGGGAGACAGGCCCCAGATGGAACACGTAGGCTTATTAATATAATTCATTGGGCTAACTTAAAACGAATTCCTTCCGTCCTGCTTTCATTGGATGCAGAGAAAGCATTTGATAGAATTAACTGGTTATATGCTTTTTCGACCCTTGAACGTTTTGGCTTTCAAGAGAAGGCACTTAGGGCAATTAAAGCTTTATATTCATACCCTTCTGCCCAGGTTTTGGTTAATGGCATTCTATCCAGCCCCTTTAATATAACAAACGGCACTCGCCAGGGTTGCCCACTATCACCATTGATCTTTACCCTCATGATGGAACCGTTGGCATCCCTGGTGAGACAGACTCCTGATATTAAGGGTATACCAGTCCACTCGCATGAACATAAGATCAATCTGTTTGCGGATGATGTCATTCTTCTTCTTTCTACTCCCACCATCTTATTACAGAAGGTGACTGAGCTACTCAACATATTTAGCAAAGTCTCATATTATAAGATTAATGTGCACAAATCTCAGATGTTAGATATACAGTTACCACCCCCGAGACAAAGCATACATCTCAGGTGTTTTCCCATATCAATGGGCCTCAGGATCCATACCTTCCCTACGGATTCATCTGACTCCTACACCTAGTAATCTAGTTAAGGCTAACTTTCCCCCACTATTGAACTCCTTAGATAACGAACTGAAAAGATTGGCAAAGTTTGAGATAAGCTGGATGGGAAGGATAGTCCTGTATAAAATGCTTATCCTGCCTTGTATTTTGTATGTTCTACGTATGCTTCCAATACATATCCCTCGTGCAATCTTTCTCTCACTTCGCTCTCAGATGACTTCCTTTATCTGGCAGGGAAGGAGACCGAGATTGGCGTTTTCGCTATTGATAAAAAGCAGGAAGAATGGCGGTATGGGCCTTCCAGATCTGGAAGGTTATTATTTAGCTTTCTTGGTAGACCAGACTAGATTCTGGGCAGAGGCATGTAGTTTAAAATCATGGTCCAACATTGAAGCGGAAATGGCAGGTGTTGAGAAGTTGGATATACTATTAGGTTTACCAGACCAAAAAATTTGGCGTCCCAATAACATAGCACCCACAGTTAATGCATCCCTGGAGGCTTGGAGGATGGGCTGTACCAAATTACAGCAAGCAGAATCTAAAACTAAGGTACAGGTGAAACTGGAGGTTTTGAAGACATATATGCCGGATCTGATTGTAGATAACTGGATACAACGAAAGGTGACATTTTTATCAGATCTTTTTACTAAAGATGGTATATTAACCTTTCAGGCGTTATCTGAAAAAGTTCAGCTGCCTCTTACGGAGCAGCATACATACAACAGAATAGCATCATTCCTGTCCTCTGATTTTCCTGTACATGTGGATCTGCCCACTAGCTTGTATGATACACTCAAACCTATTAGGGGGACCCGCCAGAAAAACACTAGAGAATTATATGAAGCCCTTACCTACAATAGCTTTTTCAGCAAAAATACAGCAATGGTATCATGGGAAAAGGACCTTAATAATCAAATTCCAGAAATCAATTGACGTAAAGCCATATTTTGGGCCCACTCCTCCACTAAATGTGCTACGCATTGGGAACAATATTGTAAATTGCTGCTCAGATGGTACTACACGCCTGTGTGACTAGCCCGCATATATCCTTCAGTTTCACAGACTTGCTGGAGAGGTTGTGGAGGTAGGGGATAATTATGTCATATATTCTGGGGATGTCCTTTGCTTCAACCCTTTCCGTCAGCCATAAATGCACTGATTCAGCAGATGGACTTCACTGCACCCCAATTGGCGCCTGAAACAGCTCTGCTTTTAGTTGGTGTGGATTCCTACCCCAAGCCTGTGAGGACCATTATGTGCCATCTATTGCATTCAGCCAAGTTAACAATAGCGAGACACTGGAAGTCTCTAGACATTCCTGCATTGACAGAAGTTACAACTATAATACATGACAGTTTCAGATATGAAAAGATACTAGCAGAGCTGTATACATACGGGTCCTTCCAGTCTAAATGGTGTAAATGGGTGGACATTCACCCAGTACTGAGGGACTCTTGACGTGGTGACAAAGAAATTAATAAATACTTTATAGACTTCACTTGTAGGACTTGTATCTATTGATATGAACACGCTAAGATAGGTTGACTGGATGGACACACCTGCCTCTATTCTGGTTTTCTATTCTGGTTTTCTTTTAGTTTGTAAGTTTCTTTATATTTCCTTGTTTTTCTTGAATCAATAGAAGTACAGTGGCAATTACACCAATGTCATCTAAGCGGGATTTTCTTAAAGATTTTAGGGCACCTGTTACTGCTATGCTTCTTGCTATGCTATTACTTCTGCTATTGTGCTTGATACCAAGGTCTCAGCTAGTCTAATGTAATGTACAATGCCTTTCAAAACTTAAAGTATGAACAAACCACTGGTGTCAAATAACAGCCATGTTAAGTCTGGACCCCCGATGCCACATGCATTTTTACCCTTATCAAATTGCATTTTTTTTTTGTTGGGAAAGGTGACGTGCTGCATCCGTAACAAACCAGATTATATGCGTAGTACATATATAGGTCACAGAAAACATAGAAAATCAAAAGCTAATAAACTATGCCTGAATTGCTGTCCTTATCTGTTATATCATGTATGAAAAACAGAATAAAAAGCAATAAAAAAATAATACCAATGAAAAAGACAAATAGTACCGCATAAAACAAGCCCTCACACTGTTACATTGTCTGAAACATAAAAATGTTCTGGGTCTTGAAATGCACTGACACAAAGATATTTTATTTTGTAAAAATGACCCGCAGAATAAAGTTATCTTGTTATTTATACCACACAGAGAATACTGTAAAAATTAATCCCACAACATAATTTTGAAATTGCTGGTTTTTATCTTCCACTCAGCTAAATTAAAGAAAAAATTAGGGAAAAATGTTGCTGGTCCGTAAGGCAAAAATCAGTTATGTCACTACTGGGTTTAAATCCACTTCAGTCACCTGATTTGTGCTCCAGCTATATTTACTTAAGACATTATTTAAAATATGAACAATAAAAAAAATTACATTTTCAGGAGTGTTTTTCCAATTTTAATGTGACTGTTGGAGGGTTAAGTTATGATATTATATACTTCATGTGCTGACCATAGTTCTTCACATAAATCATTTCATGAGGTGCTTCTAGAACACAGTTAGGTGCGTTGTAATCTACTCATCGTTCTAGGAAAACCCATAGATGCTTACACCTAAAGAATCAATGGTACGTCTGTATATTTGAAGCTACTTAAAGCTCTGTGGCATAAGATAGCACTTTTCTTTTGAAAAGGTCAGATCATCTTTGCCCTCCGTTAATAAGTAACCATTAAGCATATTTTCCACATTACAACAGTAATCAAAGTGCATTCTAAGAATCAGCATCAAACAATTTACACTAAGTTTTGTTTTTATGTGAGGACTGTTCATTAACAGGACAGAAAACCAATTTCAACATCCTGGAAAGTTATATGTTGGTAATGCTGACTACATTTAAAGTGTGAGCACGTGTCTGCACAAAATTCTATCTTACGTGGAGTCAATGAGACCCCTCCTGACCACTGTCACTGCCTTACCTTGACTTTACTTGGGAGATGCTCTCCAACTACAGTATACATAATGATGACTCCAGAGGGTTTTCTTTCTGGAAGAGACTGAATAATTGCTGTGTTCTTAGAGTGTGATCCTGTCCCTAGACCCAAACCACTGTTTACTCAATTTTACTAGACAGACACCAAACCTATACAACTCTCAAAATAATTTTCTTTGCTAACTAAACTGTAAGCTCATGTCCTTTATTTTCTAAAAACCCCTCTGCTGTCTTGTAAATCTCATTTACTCTAGCCTATATTCTGTGAATGTGCTAAGATATGCATCTCTTTAGACTTAAAGGGAGTCTGTCATCACTATATGACCATATACAGCACTTACATGTTGCACATTTACACATGAATGTAATGGTACCTTTGTTATTTTCTTTAGACTTGCCGTTTAATTCATATGCAAATGAGCGCTCGCAAGTGCCCAGGGGCAGGGTTCAGTGGGTAGGAGCCCAGGCTTCTCTGCCTTCTTTCATGGTTGCCCCTCTCCAGCCTCTGCCTTTGCCCACCCTTATTGTATGAATCAAGGGAATAGGAGGGTGAGCAGCAGCTGTCTGACACTGGTTTCTACAGCTTAGTTTGCTGTTCACTAAAATTCCTAGGTCCTTTTCCATGTCAGTGTTACCCAGTGTTTTACCATTTAGTATGTACTGGAGACTTGCATTATTCCTTCCCATGTGCATAACCTTACATTTGTCAGTGTTAAACCTCATCTGCCACTTCTCTGCCCAAGCCTCCAATCTATCCAGATCCATCTGTAGCAGTGTACTGTCCTCTTCCGTGTTAATTACTTTACACAGTTTTGTGTCATCTGCAAAAATTGATATTTTACTGTGCAAGCCTTCTATAAGATCATTAATAAATATATTGAAGAGAATAGGGCCCAATACTGACCCCTGTGATACCCCACTAGTGACAGTGACCCAATCTGAGTATGTACCGTTAATAAACACCCTCTGTTTTCTATCACTGAGCCAGTTACTTACCCACATACAGACATTGTCTCCCAGTCCAAGCATTCTCATTTTATATGCTAACCTTTTATGTGGTACAGTGTCGGATGCTTTGGAGAAGTCCAGATATACAACATCCATTGATTCACCGCGGTCAAGTCTAGAACTTACCTCCTCATAGAAACTGATTAACCCTTTCACGACCGGAGGTTTTTTCGGTTCTGCATTTTCGTTTTGCGCTCCCTGCCTTCAAACAGCCATAACTGTTTTATTTTTCTGTTCACATAGCTGTATGAGGGCTTGTTTTTTGCGGGACAAGTTGTATTTTCCAACGCCACCGTTTAATATTACATATGGTGTAGTGGGAAGCGGGAAAAAAATTCCAAATGGGGTGAAATTGCAAGAAAACCGTTATTCCGCTACAGTTCCACGGGTTTCTTATTTACAGCGTTCGATGTGCATTAAAACTGACCGGTTACTTTCATTCTACTGGTCAGTACGAATCCGGCAATACCTAATATGTATAGTTTTTCCTGCGTTTAGATGGTGATAAAATAATTAGAAAGTTGCCCTTTTTTTTTTTTTTTTTTCCTTGTCATATCTTGACCCCTATAACTTTTTGGTATTTATGTGTACAGAGCTGTATGGGGGCTCATTTTTTGCGGGGCGGTCTGAAGTTTTTATTGATACCATTCTGGGGTGTGTATGACTTTTTGATCACTTTTTATTTAATTTTTTTTAGAAAAAAAAGCGACAAAAAACTGCGAATCGCCATTTGGACGCTTTTTTCCGCCACACAATTCGCCGTATTGAAATTTTTTTTATATATTTTAAAAGTACGGGCGTTTTCGGTCACGGTGATACCCATGATTTCTATATTTATTATTATTTAGGTATTTATTTTTTACTTATACGGAAAGGGGGGTGATTTGAACTTTTATATCTTTTTTATTTTTTATATATTTTTTAACATTTTTTTTTAATTTTTCTGTGATTATTTTAAAGCTCAAATATCATCTGATCTATTGTGTTTTGTTTTTTTTTCTTTATGAGCAATCATGGATTTACTAGATGCAGTTAAATCCATGAATTGCTCATTTCTTATCCTGGCCTGCCATCTAGTGGCCAGAATAAGAATTGCAGTTTGAAAACTGTAATCCTCACCAGCGAGGATTACAGTTTTCATATGGTGTACACACACCCCGATTGGCCAATCGGGGCGTCTGTACACCACCCGGAAGCGTGGGCTTCCGGGTTCAGACGCATCCTGATGCCGTGATCACGTGTGATCACGGCATCAGTAAGGCCCTGGAAGTCGCCGCCGATGAAGGTGAGAAGCGGCAAGTCTCTGCTGTTAGAAACAGCAGAGACTTGCCGGCGATGACGCCCGCCGCACCCGCGAGCAGGCGTCATGTCCCCGCACCGCCCGCGCGCCGTACATGTACGGCGCCGGTCGGGAAGGGGTTAAATTAGTTTGACATGACAGATCCCTCATGAAGCCATGCTGCTATTGAGTTATTTGCTGTTTTTCATTGAGGTACTTCAAGATAGCATCTCTTAGAAAACCTTCAAACTGTTTACCCACGACAGATATTAAACTTGTCGGCCTATAATTTCCAGGCTCTGTTTTTGGACCTTTTTTGAATATTGGCACCACATTTGCTATGCACCAATCCTGTGGAGCACTCCCTGTCAGTATAGAGTCCTTAAATATTAGAAATAAGGATCTGGCTATGACATTACTTAATTCTCTTAGGATACGGGGGTGTATGCCATCTGGTCCTGGCGATTTGTCTATTTTCATCTTTTTAAGATGCAGCTGTACTTCTTCCTGCGTCAGACAGGGCATTTTTAATGGGTAATTTACTTTTATATTCTGCATTTCATCTGACAGTTTATTTTCTTCAGTGAATACAGTGGAGAAAAAATATTTTATAGCTTTGCTTTCTCTTCATTGCTCTCTTCAACTCCCCACTCATTACTCTGTAAGGGGCCGACACCTTCAGAGTTATACATTTATACTTTTTACCATTTATATAATTGAAGAAAATTTTAGGGTTAGTTTTACTCTCTTTGGCAGTTAATCTCTCGGTCTCTAGTTTGGCTGCTTTTATTTGTCTTTTACATATTCAATTTTTTTCTTATAGTTTTTCAATGCTTCCTCGCTACCCTTTTAGTGATTTAAATGCTTTCTTTTTGTCATTTATTGCTTTCTTTACAGTTCTATTTATCCACATTGTTTTTTTCTTGTTCCTTAACCTTTTATTCCCATAAGGTATGTACCTCTCACAATTAGATATTAGGATGCTTTTAAAAATATCTCATTTCGTGGCTGTATTTTTATATTTGAGGACTTTGTCCCAGTTAGTTAGGCCTATGGCCTTTCTTAGTTGGCTAAATTTTGCTTTTTTGAAGTTTGGTATTTTTGTTCCTCCCTGAAGAAACACTCTTTTGAATGACAATTTGAAGGTTATTACTTTATGGTCACTATTTCCCAGGTGTCCCCAGCCTGCACATCTTTTGTTCTATCAGGTCTATTGTTTCATACTAAGTCCAGTATGGCCGTCCCTCTAGTCGGGTCATGAACCAGTTGGGAAAGGTAATTGTCTTTGGTTATTGCCAAGAACCTGTTTCCTTTATGAGATATACAGTTTTCAGTTTCCCAGTCTATATTTGGGTGGTTGAAGTCCCCCATACTAACAGCCTCGTTATGATTTGCCACCTCATCTATTTCATTTAGAAAATGAAAAATAACTACAAAAAATGTATGTAAACAGAAAAACTTAATGTAAGCAGCAGGTCATTTTCTGATGACGCACTCAGTTTATCAGAATTGCTTCTGCATGCAAATAGAATGATTTGCATAATATTTCCAGATGGTTAGTTGGCACATATAAAGCAATGAGGGATACTAACTTAGTTGATGCTCAGTGACTTTTGACTCCATGAAACATGTTTCTGCTGCTTCAGAATCCCGTTCTGGCATGCTTCATGCTCTTCTAACCAACACTTGCAATTGAGTATGGTGAGCTTATGTTAAAAGTTGTCACAAATGGGGCTATACTAAATTTTCCTCATTGCAGGTCTATTCAGCTAGGTGCTGTTTATTACAGCAGACACCTGCTGCTGATGGCATGGGCACAGCACCTATGTACAGTGCCTTGCGAAAGTATTCGGCCCCCTGGAACTTTTCAACCTTTTGCCACATTTCAGGCTTCAAACAAAAAGATACAACATTTTAAATTTTTGGTGAAGAATCAACAACAAGTGGGTCACAATTGTGAAGTGGAACGAAATTTATTGGATCATTTAAACTTTTTTGTAATAATAAAACTGAAAAGTGGGGCGTGCAAAATTATTCGGCCCCCTTGCATTAATACTTTGTTGCTCCACCTTTTGCTGCGATTACAGCTGCAAGTCGCTTGAGGTATGTCTATCAGTTTTGCACATCTAGAGACTGAAATTCTTGCCCATTCTTCCTTGCAAAATAGCTCGAGCTCTTTGAGGTTGGATGGAGAGCATTTGTGAACAGCAGTTTTCAGCTCTTTCCACATATTCTCAATTGGATTCAGGTCTGGACTTTGATTTGGCCATTCTAAGACCTGGTTTATTTTTAAACCATTCCATTGTAGATTTTGCTTTGTTTGGGATCATTGTCGTGTTGGAAGATAAATCTCCGTCCTAGTCTCAGGTCTTTTGCAGACTCCAACAGGTTTTCATCCAGAATTGTCCTGTATTTGGCTCCATCCATCTTCCCATCAAGTTTAACCATCTTCCCTGTCCCTGCTGATGAAAAGCAGGCCCAAACCATGATGCTGCCACCACCATGTTTGACAGTGGGGATGGTGTGTTCAGGGTGATGAGCTGTGTTGCTTTTACGCCAAACATATAGTTTTGCATTGTTTCCAAAAAGTTCGATTTTAGTTTCATCTGACCAGAGCACCTTCTTCCACATGTTTGGTGTGTCTCCCAGGTGGCTTGTGGCACACTGTAAACAAGACTTTTTATGGATATCTTTGAGAAATGGCTTTCTTCTTGCCACTCTTCCATAAAGGCCAGATTTGTGAAGTGTTCGACTGATTGTTGTCCTATGGGCAGACTCTCCCACCTCAGCTGTAGATCTCTGCAGTTTATCCAGAGTGATCATGGGCCTCTTAGCTGCATCTCTGATCAGTCTTCTCCTTGTTTGAGATGAAAGTTTAGAGGGACGGCCGGGTCTTGGTAGATTTGCAGTGGTCTGATACTCCTTCCATTTCAATATGATCGCTTGCACAGTGCTCCTTGGGATGTTTAAAGCTTGGGAAATCTTTTGGTATCCAAATCCGGCTTTAAACTTCTCCACAACAGTATCACGGACCTGCCTGGTGTGTTCTTGGTCTTCATGATGCTCTCTGTGCTTTAAACAGAACCCTGAGACCACAGAGCAGGTGCATTTATACGGAGACTTGATTACACACAGGTGGATTCTATTTATTGTCATCATTTAGGACAACATTGGATCATTCAGAGATCCTCAATAAACTTCTGTAGTGAGTTTTCTGAACTGAAAGTAAATGGGCCGAATAATTTTGCACGCCCAACTTTTCAGTTTTATTATTACAAAAAAAGTTTAAATGATCCAATAAATTTTGTTCCACTTCACAATTGAGACCCACTTGTTCTTCACCAAAAATGTAAAATGTTATATCTTTTTGTTTGAAGCCTGAAATTTGTCAAAAGGTTGAAAAGTTCCAGGGGGCCGAATACTTTCGCAAGGCACTGTATGTACTCTCCTCATATTGCACATGCATTCCACATTGCTGTACATGTATTATGTAGGGAAGGCGTTAAAATTACAAAAAAAAATCCCTCTTAACCAGTGTAAAATAGATAAGTATGATTATTTTGGTTAATTAAAGGGGTTTTCTTGGAAGAAATTTTCTTAAAGTTTTGGATCAGAAGAAAATATAAAAAAAAAAAAAAACATTATTAAACTCTACCAATCTTCTGCTGCTGCCCTTTTGAGCAATGCTCTGTTCCCTGTTGCTCTGCACTTCCTAGTTTATTCAACAAGCTTGAAATAGCAGGAAAGACCTGGCCGGAGCTTTGGCCTACCTTAACCTGATTGGCTGAGCTGGTCTTTCTTGGTGGTTTTGGCCTGTCAAGGAATCAGGAAGTGAAGAACAGCAGCAGTGAAGGATCAGTTGAAGTAATTATTTTTTATTGTTTTTTTTTTCAATTTTTAATCCTTTCTGATCCTAATTCTTAAAAAAAATATTCTCCCTAAAAGACTCCTTGAATGCAAATAATCCCACCCCCAAATTGTAAGTCTCTCTATATTTCAACATTAGAGCATTCTAAAGCCCTTCATTTACTTACAGAGGTCACGTTACGTATCTTTATTTGTAAATGGAACATGGTTTTCTTAATAGAGCTTTATGTATGTTCGCTTAATAAATCCCTGGAAAAATATCTCCAGATATGAACCACTAGATGATACTGAAAAAAATATGAGATTATTATTAATCAATATGAAACACTAAGTAAGAATGTTACTTACGTAGAGTACGTAGAATGTAATCTTTAAGTGTGTTTTTCAATATATTAGCCTATATCAGAAAGATCAGCGCATTTTCATTTTGCTGGTTAGTGGGTATCCTGAACTACATCAGATATACAGAATCAATCTGCAGCACATTTCCTGGATACATAAATCTAATCCTCCTTACTGTACAAATATTAGCTTCTGTGCAGTGACATGTTCAGTGAAAATTAAATAAACTTTAACATAGATGTATTAAAGGGCTTATCCAAGGTAATTAAAAATCTCATATAAGCTCCCCCCAACAAAAAAAATGTAGCTACATATGTATTAAAGGGCTTGTCCGAGGTAAATAAAAAAGAAATCATATAAGCCCCCCCAACATAAAGAATATTATACACACCTCTTTCTCCAGCACCATTCTCTGCGCCATTGTTCCTCCTGCCGCTACTTGTTTACAAACTGCCGAATTGGCGTCATCAATATCAGATTAGTTGTTGTCTGACTTTCGATCAGCTTTTGGAAGTAGCCCCAGCACTCAAGCTAGCCTTGTGACATTACATTTACCTGTCACATAGTCTTTGTGCTGCTTAGTCCCATTCAAGAGAAAGCGATTGAGCTGCAATGCCAAGCACAAAGTGGGGGGCTGTGCTTGCTGTTCTTTAAAGATGCATACAAAGTGTTCGCTTGCAACAGCTGATCTGCAGGGGTAGATACCTAGAGTTGGAGCAACTCCAATTAAAGGGGTTCTCTGGCAATTAAGAAAATGAAAATACTTAAATATTACTTTATTATAAATATTTGTTATGTTATCTATCTACTGTATATAGATGTTACCTTCTATTGTAATCCTGTCTGCCGATAATGAAAATGTTATGACTCCTCATAAGGGATCTAGCAGGAAATGCTAGCATGTTGTGAAGCTTGGTGGCCACAATTAATTTTTTATTTAAAAAAGGATAATGCCATGGAAAATGAAAAATAAAATCCCCAGAAGTCTTGATTTAAGCATCATTTTTAGAGATGAGCGAGCACTAAAATGCTCGGGTGCTCGTTATTCGAGTCAAACTTTTCCCGATGCTCGGGTGCTCGTTTCGAATAACGAACCCCATTGAAGTCAATGGGAGACTCGAGTATTTTTTGCAGGGGACCAAGGCTCTGCCTAGGGAAGGCTGGTTGAAAACCTGGAAACCTCATAAAATGATGGAAACACCACGGAAATGGACAGGAAACAGCAGGGGCAGCATGCATGGATGCCTCTGAGGCTGCCTAATCCCACCATTACCCCAAATTCTCCTAGTGGGGCATGTGTGGTATCGATTATTCTCAGTTTAAAATCGTATACGTCCCCTATCTTGGGACCATATATTTCATGGATTTTTCAAACACGGAAAAGGAAAAAGAGCTTGCTCTGGCCAGGGGAGTGTCTTTTCTACTGCAGCTAAGGGGACGTGCCCATGCTCTGCCTATCACAGGTCAGGAGCCAATTAAAAGAAGAACCAAAAAAAACATCAGTACAATATCTAATACGTCCCCTATCCGAGTAAATTGTTTGGAGAAAGGGCCTGTAGGTGGGGGGCAGGCTGGGGGGAAGGAGGTTTCGCTGGAAGAGCCAGAGGAGTGCCCCCTGGGCTAGCGTGTGTGGTGGTGACAACAGCCGGATGGATTTGGAAAAACTGTAGCATCAACCGGTACGGTATGTATTTTTCTGAGTTTAATACCGTATACAGCACCTATCCGGAAAAATAGTTTGGAGAGAGAGAAAGAGAGGAAAAAGACGTGCAGTATGGAGCAATTACACGGAAACTATTAGATTAGGCAGACTTGGTCTGCTTAATTGCAACCCAGACAAATGAGAGAAAGAGAGGAAAATGACGTATTTTTAAAAGTGACATTCAGTATAGATCAGGGGTGCACAACATTTTCTGGGTGGGGGCCACATTGTCCGACTGAACCAACGTCAAGGGCTGAAAATAAAATTGAAAGGGGTATTAACAACTGAAATACTGTATTTATGGCAGATTGAACACACGGTGTATACCATTAATGTCTAGTTACAGTTCCAGGAGTCCCATCTAATGGGAGAAATACATGAAAAATGCATGTGAGCAGCCACAAAACATGGACATACCAGATGGATGGGGCCACACAGAATGGTATCAAGGGCCGCATGTGGCCCTCGGGCCGCAGGTTGTGTACCCCTGGTATAGATCAAGTGTGGTATGTGTTCTATGTATACTACTCAGTTTAATACCGTATATGGTAGCTATCCGGAAAAATAGTTTGGAGAGAGAGAAAGATAGGAAAAAGACGTAAATTGTTTGGAGAGAGGGCCTGTAGGTGGGGGGGCAGGCTGGGGGGAAGGAGGTTGAGCTGGAAGAGCCAGAGGAGTGCCCCCTGGGCTAGCGTGTGTGGTGGTGACAACAGCCGGATGTAGTTAGAATGACGACGCAGGACCCCAACTTAAAAATTTAGCATCAACGGTACAATTGTCAATTATGAGCTCAATCAAGTGTGGCATGACTTTTTAGATGGAGATTGCATGTGGTCACGTACTCCCTGGAACCCCATAGTCACCCCTTCTCTGATGTGCTACCCCAGAACATTCTCTGCCCCAATTCGCAAGACCTTTTGCAGTCTCAGTGTGCTGACAGTGTTGATTTACCAGTGTTGTCTGAGGAGGTGGTGGACAATGGCGAGACACAGGTGTCGGGGGTGAGGTAGTTGTATGGGAAGCAAGTTACAGTGGGGACTCCTTGGGGGGACTTTCTCATGATGGGACAGATCCAATTGTGTTTAGAAAGGCTGATGGGCTTCCGTCAGCACTGTGTGTATAGAACCCCATGGCCTTTCATAAAAAATAGTCTGGCGATGACCCCAAGGCAATTTTCAGGGACACGGTAATGGTGACCCACTTAAAAATGCTGCCTGACAACCTGGCGGGTAACCCCTGATTGTCTGTCTTTCAATAAGATTGCAGTGTAAAGCATGGTGGTGAGCCTCAGTAATAGGATTGCAGTGTAAAGCATGGTGGTGAGCCTCAGTATGACTTTTTGGATGGAGATTGCATGTGGTCACGTACTCCCTGGAACCCCGTAGTCACCCCTTCTCTGATGTGCTACCCCAGAACATACTCTGCCCCAATTCGCAAGACCTTTTGCTGTCTCCGTGTGCTGACTGTGGGGATTTACCAGTGTTGTCTGAGGAGGTGGTGGACAATGGCGAGACATAGGTGTCGGGGGGTGAGGAAGTTGAAAGTGAAGCAAGTTACAGTGGGGACTCCTTGGGGGGACTTTCTCATGATGGGACAGATTCAACTTGGGTGGATCAGGCACAGGAATAGATCAATGTTTTTTTTTTGTGTTTATTTAACTTTTATTTAGCACAAATAACCACAGAGATATTTATTCGTTCTCTTCGCTGCGCAGTCTGGCGTTGGGGTTCATCACTTTGATGGCGAGCTGTGCTGCTCTCTCCACAATGGTCTTTAGGTTCTTTGAGGAGACGTTGTGGGAGATTTCTGCACAGAAGGACTTGTTGCTCATCAACAGAACCTCGAGCTCCTTGACATTGTGGACCAGGAATTTGCGGAACCCTGTGGGCAGCATGTGTTTGTTCTTCTTGTTGCTACCGTACCCAGTGTTGGGCAATATAGATACGCAGGTAATATTATTTTTCACACCTATCCCAAAAAAAAATTTACGCAGTTTGCGCAAATAAAACTGGAAAATGGAACTGGAGAGAGGGCCTGTAGGTGGACCTCCGGAAAAATTGTTTGGAGAGAGGGCCTGTAGGTGGACCTCCGGAAAAATTGTTTGGAGAGAGGGCCTGTAGGTGGACCTCCGGAAAAATTGTTTGGAGAGAGGGCCTGTAGGTGGACCTCCGGAAAAATTGTTTGGAGAGAGGGCCTGTAGGTGAACCTCCAGAAAAATTGTTTGGAGAGAGGGCCTGTAGGTGGACCTCCTGAAAAATTGTGGTAAAAGACTGCCAGTTGGACCTCTAAAAAATGGCGTTTTTTTAGTCAGCGTTAGGCAAAGACGACATGAAGGAGGAGGAGTAGAGAAGTGGAATCGGATACATAAGTAACGTTAATCTTTAGCTGCTTTCCCCCGGAGGAGATTTGAATTCCGGTGAAATCCAGGCTTTGTTCATTTTAATAAGCGTCAGCCTGTCAGCGCTGTCAGTTGACAGGCGTGTACACTTATCGGTGATGACGCCACCAGCTGCACTGAATACCCGCTCTGACAGCACGCTAGCGGCAGGGCAGGCCAGCACCTCCAAGGCGTACAGCGCCAGTTGAGGCCACGTGTCCAGCTTTGAAACCCAGTAGTTGTATGGAGCAGAGTGATCACGCAGGACGTTGGTATGGTCAGCTAGGTACTCCCTCACCATCTTTCTGTACAGCTCCCCCCTACTCTGCCTAGACTGGGGACAGGTGACAGTGTCTTGCTTGGGTGACATAAAACTGGCAAAGGCCTTGGAGAGCGTTCCCCTGCCAGTGCTGGACAAGCTGCCTGCTCGGCTCCTCTCCCCCGCTACCTGGCCCACAGAACCATGTCCTCTGCTGCTTGCGGCGTCAGATGGGAAGGATTGTTTCAGCTTGTGCACCAGGGCCTGTTGATATCTATTCACTCTCAGACTCCTTTCCTCTGCAGGGATGAGAGTGGAAAGGTTCTGCTTGTACCGTGGGTCCAGGAGAGTGAACACCCAGTAATCGGTGTTTGAAAAAATTCTTCTAACGCGAGGGTCACGGGATAGGCAGCCTAACATGAAGTCTGCCATGTGAGCCAGAGTCCCAAAACGCAAGAATTCCCTCTCCTCACTGGCCTGACTCTCCATTTCCTCCTCCAAGTCCTCCTCTTCAGCCCATACACGCTCAAGAGTGAAGGACTGAGCACTGGTACCCTCTACTGTCTCGCCGACATTCTCCTCCTCTTCCTCCTCATCCTCATCCCCCTCCTCCGATACGCGCTGAGAAACTCTGGATAACATGTTTAATGTCGAATTCCATCTCGTGGGCACGTCACACAACAGTCGGTGAGCGGGCAGTTGTTGGGGGCGCTGCGCTGCCCTGAGAGTGGCAGCATCTGTGGTCGACTTGCGGAAATGCGCACAGATGCGGCGCACCTTGGTGAGCAAATCAGACAGATTGGGGTATGTCTTGAGGAACCGCTGAACTATGAGATTGAACACGTGGGCCAGGCATGGCACATGTGTCAGTCTGCCAAGTTGCAGAGCCGCCACAAGGTTACGCCCGTTGTCACACACAACCATGCCTGGCTTGAGGTTCAGCGGTGCCAGCCACACATCGGTCTGCGCCGTGATGCCCTGTAACAGCTCTTGGGCGGTGTGCCTTTTGTCACCTAAGCTCAGCAGTTTGAGCACCGCCTGCTGGCGCTTACCCACGGCACTGCTGCTGCGCCTAGAGCTACCGACTGAAGGGGCCGTGCCCACGGATGGTAATTCGGTGGAGGAGGAGGTGGGGTCGGAGGAGGAGGAGGCATAGTACGTCCGAGAGACCGTGACCGAGGTAGGCCCCGCAATCCTCGGTGTGGGCAGTACATGAGCAGCCCCAGGGTCATTCTCGGTCCCAGCCTCCACCAAGTTAACCCAATGTGCCGTCAGTGAGATATAGTGTCCCTGCCCGGCAGCACTTGTCCACAATCAGAAACAGCGTTGGTCAGGGCACGGATGATGTTCTGTGACAAGTGCTTGTGTAGGGCTGGGACGGCACATCGGGAAAAATAGTGGCGGCTGGGGACCGAATACTGAGGGGCAGCCACCACCATGAGATTGCGAAAGGCCTCGGTCTCTACCAGCCTATAGGGCAGCATCTCCAGGCTAAGCAATTTGGAGATGTGGACGTTGAGGGCTTGGGCATGTGGGTGGGTGGGTGGAACTGTATTTCCTCTTGCGCTCCAGCGTCTGCTGTAAAGACAGCTGAACGCTGCGCTGGGACACATTGGTGGACACTGTGGAGGATCGTGGAGGCAAAGGTGTGGTTTTCCGGCGGGAGGCGCTTGTGCCGGGGTCCTGGGCAGGGGGTTGACTAGCAGAGGCAGCGAGTGACTCAGGGGGTTGACTAGCAGAGGCAGCGAGTGACACAGGGGAAGGAGCAGTGGTGTGACCCGCAGGAGGTGGTGAACGGCCTTGGTTCCATTGAGTGGGGTGTTTAGCACTCATATGCCTGCGCATGCTGGTGGTGGTTAAGCTAGTAGTGGTGGCACCCCTGCTGATCCTGGTGTGGCACAGGTTGCACACCACAGTCCGTCGGTCATCCTCACTTTCTTTAAAGAACCTCCAGACTTGCGAACATCTAGGCCTCGCCACGGGAGCTTCACTACGTGAAACAGTTGCTGCTGATGCACCAGCTCTGGCCCTGCTTCTCCCTCTGGCCGGCCACACCACTGCCTCTTCCAACCTGTTCTGGTGCAGCACTCACCTCCGCCTCAGAAGCACTGTTTTCACTCGGCATATCAACCCAGCTTGGGTCAGTCACCTCGTCATCCTCCGATTCCTCAGTCTGCTCCCCCCTCGGACTTCCTGCCCTGACAACAACTTCACCACTGTCTGACAACCGTGTCTCCTCATCGTCCGACACCTCTTTACAAACCTCTTCCACTAACTCAACATTGTCATCATCATCATCATCACCCACAGACTGCGACAGTTGGAGAACTTGGGCATCGGGAACGAGGTCAGCAGCAACCTGAGAAGTGGTTTGTGACTCTGGGAAGGGTCCAGAAAACAGTTCCTCAGAGTATGCCGGATCGCATTCCAAATTTTCCTGGGAGGGGGCAGACTGGGGGGAAGGAGGTTGAGGTGGAGGAGCCAGAGGAGTGCTCCCTTGGGTAACGTGGGTGGACTGCGTGGAAGACTGACTGGTGGACAAATTACTTGAAGCATTGTCCGCAATCCACGACATCAGCTGTTCGCACTCTTGTGGTTTCAACAGTCCTCTACCACGTGTCCCTGTAAGTTGAGACACGAATCTAGGGAGTGTAGCTCTGCGGCGTTCCCCTGCTCCCTCATCAGCAGGTACTGTCTCATCCTGCCCAGGACCACGGCCTCTGCCCCCTGCAGTAATTGAATGCCCACACCCTCGTCCTCGACCCTTAGTCCTGGGGTTCAACATTTTCTGTATATAAGTGTATTATATAAAAAATAAATGGGCCTGCTGTACTGAAACACACAAACTTGTTCAGTCTGGTTTAATTAAGTGACGTAAAGAAAGTGTCACCTGGACAGAAAATACGGATTGGAGTGAGTGGACAGCTGAACTGTGACACACAGAATGGTTCCACAAACTAAAAAACAATTTTTTTTATATATATTTTTTTATATATATATTTTTTGTAGTTTTGTTTTTTTTTTGGAACGTGACGTGCAGAAACTATCGTAGACCTAACTCACACCCTGTTAATGGTGGCTATTTTGACTGCGACCCAGACAAATGTCGCACAAAGATTTTTGTGATCAAGCTATATACGTGACAGCAAAAGACCTGGTTGGATTACGTGACGTACAGAAAGTGTCACCTGGACAGAAAATACGAATTGGAGTGAGTAGACAGCTGAACTGTGACACACAGAATGGTTCCACACTGCTGTGTGAAATGGATTTGTATCACTGAGATATAACATAAAAAAAAGGGGGTTATATATGGCAATAGCTGCACTACTAGTGCCAGCCAGCCAGCCAAGCCAGGAGACAAAAAAAATGTCTTGTAGCCCTTAGAAGGGCTGTTGGGTTCTTTGTGGGTGATTCCTGCCTAACAGAGAACTAAATGCAGGCCCTAACACTCTCCCTGAAACGCAGCAGCTCTATCCCTAACGACATCCAGATGGCATCTGAGCCGAGCACCGCGGCCAGTCACTAGTATATTCCAGGGTCACCTGATCAGGCCAGCCAACCCCTGCTATCGACATGTAAGGGCCCCACGTGATGCTGGGTGTACCACAGAGTCTCCTGGCTTGTGATTGGCTGAGTTTATAGGCGCCAAAAAAGCACGATGCAGAAGTTGCCATTTCCTCGAGCATGGCGAGATACTCGTCTGAGCAGTGAGCACTTACGAGTACTCTAATACTCGAACGAGCACCAAGCTCGGACGAGTATGCTCGCTCATCTCTAATCATTTTCTGACACATCACCTTTTTTTCACCTGATAAATGTAAACTAATGTACCTAGTTTGCAATAATAGTACTCTGTTTCATAGACATGAAGTGGAATAAAATTAAGGGTAACGGTAACGGAACAAGGGACAGACTTATGGGGCCCATTTTTTTAGACCAGCATTTTAGAAGCCAGTCTTAATAAGGGCCTGCACTGACGGTGGATCACCAAAGTTTTATATAGATGCGCTGGCTAGCTGTCTTACATTTAGACCATTTTTTACACCTAAAACAAGTGTAGAAAATGTTAAATGAGATGGCCAGCTTATCTCCTTCCCTGCTCACACCATGCCCACTTGTCGCAGATTGTGGCACTAAGGACCTTTTCATCACAATACAATACACCTAATATAGGCCTGACCTGCCACTCCATCAGATCAGGGGAAGGGTTCAAAGAAAACCAGAAAACATTTTTATGTTTAAATAAGATATCAATTAACAAAAAAAAATATTTCCCATTCCAGGAAAACTGGACTTTCCCAGATGTAGTAATGGTAGATAAAAAGACAGCATTCAAGAAAGGCTAGATGCTAATCTAAAGACAAATGTCATTGAGGAGTTATAAATATTCTAGTATTAATTATTATTTACTAGTGATTTGGCACAAACCTCCCAGGCCACAACAACTACGATATACAGATATGGCAAGTGAAACAATGAGCTAATTTTCATGTCAATCTTGATGAACCAGAAATTGTTTTTGACAGCTGGTATTTTTTGATTTGAAAACTTGAAGAACATAGATTCCTTTACATATTACAGAAATATGGTATTACAGAAATATATTTCCTATTCTGCCAAAGGATGTATCAGTTGGCCACAGACTTATCCTTTAAAAATATATCCTCTGCAAATGCGAAATTCATGGTACAGAGAAAGATCATGCACTTCTCTCCATTACTGAGCACTTTAGGTTCATGTTTTTTTTCTTAATTGATTCCATATTCCATCTTTTAGCTACACTGAACTGACAGAGCATTGATCTAATGGACTGGAAAATATTGAGTGGAAATTTGTGAACATGAACACTTCGTATAAGAGCTTGTTATATAAGACACCAGAAAACGTGACATGAGCTTATGTTCCAGGCTTCCTAATCATTGACAATGGTATCAGTCCTCAGAAGTAACCTGCAGAAGGAAGTCTTCCAGATTAAGGGGGATAAACTTATTCATGTCTTACCACTGGCAAAGATGAATAAGCAGGATCCGGCTAATCATCTCTGTGTGGCAGGTGTGTATTTCTTCCTCTTTTATTTGCATGATAAACATAATTATCTAGTGTGAAGGCAAAGTTAGAATTGTGAAATCAATAATGACATGAAACTCTATTGAGAATTAAAGCGCTCTTCCCATTAGGTGAATGTCCACATTGCTATACTCTTCAAACACTGGGTGGGACTATACTATGTAAGTAAATGTGACAATTCTTCACTGGATCAGCTTTTTAACAGCAGGTAAATAGCAATTTGTGCGTGCAGAGGCCAAAGGGGAGGTTGCAATCACTGCTCCCTGTCATTGCACCCACTATTTACCAAGAAATGCATTTTGTGATGAAGTACAGGTGCATCTCAATAAATTAGATCATCATCAAAAAGTTGTTTTTTTCAGTAATTCAATTAAAAAAGTGAAACACATATATTATATAGAGTCATTATAAACAGAGTGAACTTTTTTACTGTTTAAGTGTTTTTTAATAAGTGTTTATTTATGTTAATGTTGATGATTATGGCTTACAGCCAAGGAAAACCCAAAAGTCATTATCTCAGAAAATTAGAATATTATATTAGACCAACTGTAAGTTTTTTTAAACACAGAAATGTTGGCCAAATGAAAAGTATGTACAGTAAATGCATTTAGTACTTGGTTGGGGCTCCTTTTGCATGAATGACTGCATCAATGCGGCGTGTCATGGAGTCGATCAGCCTGTGGCATTGCAGAGGTGTTATGGAAGCCCAGCTTGCTTTGATAGCAGCCTTCAGCTCATCTGCATTGTTGGGTCTGGTTGGGTCTGCATTGGGTGTCTCTCATCTTCCTCTTGACAATACCCCATAGATTCTCTATGGTGTTAAGGTCAGGCGAGTTTGCTGGCCAATCAAGCACAGTGATACTGTGGTTATTAAACCAGGTATTGGTACTTTTGGCAGTGTGGACAGGTGCCAAGTCCTGCTGGAAAATAAAAGTTCCATCTCCAAAAAGCTTGTAAGCAGAGTGAAGCATGAAGTGCTCTAAAATTTCCTGGTAGACGGCTACACTGACTTTGGTCTTGATAAAACACAGTGGACCTACACCAGCAGATGACATGGCTCCCCAAACCATCACTGATTGTGGAAACGTCACACTAGACCTCAAGCAGTTTGGATTGAGTGCCTCTCCACTCTTCCTCCAGACTCTGGGATCTTGATTTCCAAATGAAATGCAAAATTTACTTTCATCTGAGAACAACACCTATGACCACTGAGCAGCAGTCCAGTTCTTTTTCTCCTTGGCCCAGGTAAGACAGTTCTGGCATGGTCTATTGGTCATGAGTGGCTTGACACATGGAATGCGACACTTGTAGCCCATGTCCTGAATACATCTGTGTGTGGTGGCTCCAGCAGCAGTCCACTCCTTGTAAATCTCCCCCAAATTTAGGAAAGGCCTTTTCTTAACAATCTTATCAAGGCTGCGGTTCTCCCTGTTGCTTGTGCACCTTTTTTTTTTTCTACCACCCTTTTTCCTTCCATTCAACTTTCCATTAATATGCTTTGTGAACAGCCAGCTTCTTTAGCAATGACCTTTTGTGGCTTACCCTCCTTGTGTAGTGTGTCAATGACAGCCTTCTGGACATCTGTCAAGTCAGCAGCCTTCCCCATGATTGTGTCGCCTACTGAACCAGACTAAGGGACCACATTGTTTTTGTAAAATTCAAATCAAATTTTTCAATATTTCGCTCGTATCTACTCACAACCCCAACACATCAGACTCTCCACTAACATCCAAACCTTCAAAAGTAACCTGAAAAACCACCTCTCCCAGAAAGTTTACCACCTGCAAGAAACATTCTGCCACTGCACAGCCAGATGAGCAGCTTTTATCCCCCCCCCCACTGTGTATCTCCTCTTTCCTTTGTAGATTGTAAGCCCTCTGTACCAATTGGTCACTAAGTTCATGCACACTGTACTTGTGTATGTTTTCCCCCTTTTAGATGTAAAACACTATGGAATTAATGCTACTTTCAAATAATAATAAAAAAATTTAAAAACAGTTTGTCAGCTCACCCACAGCTAGCAAGAGACGTACACGATGCTCCCAGACCAGGAAACTTGCAATAGGGAAAAAATCCTCCTTGACTATTGTTCGCTGTTAAAAAAAAAACAAAAAAACAAAAACAAAAAAAACAGCGGTATACATTAAAACAAATAGATAAATAATCTTTCATCTTTTCATTTATGACACCCAGGAAGATCCCTTCATTAAGTAATTTATCTAGCACCTCTCTGAAAACAGAGGAAGGATCAACCCTGTGCTGTCATCACTCAATGTGAATGTGTCCCCAAACACGCATGGGATAAAATCACGTGGATAGAGCGGACCTGAGGAGATGCAGTAGGAGATCATCAAACAAAAAATCAGAAAAAGCAAAAAATTAAGATTTGATAAAAAGAAAAAAAACAAAACAAAGGAAATTAAAATGTACTTTAGACCCTGGCATTAAAATAGTGAGTACCTAAACTGCAGGCTTTGTTGCTACAGGTGTGGGCATTCTAAATGTAGGCTCTGTTCACACATGAAAACAGTAGTCTCAATTATTACTAGGGACAGTTATCATATTTATTAACTGTAACACAACCAATGTGGTACCTCCAGTATTTAAGGTGCACCATGAATAGTCTAAAAACACGCATGAGAAAACATTTTTCTGATGGCACTAATGAAAAAGTGGTGAACATCTCCATGCTATCCAAACACTTTAGGGAGGTACACCAGGGCAATGTTGCCAGCCTGGAAGTTACAGGCATTGAAAGAGTCTTTAACCCCTGTAGAGGAGGTGACTTGCATAGAAAGGTATTGAATCATGAATCCTATTGGATTTTTATGATAAATAGCAGAATTCCAAAGGGATTAAATCATAGATTAAATCAATAGTTGTTTCAAAAGGAAAGGTTGTTTTGAAGAATCAAGCCAGAAGTAAAAGTATAACAGTCTCTCTTTACTTGAGGCACATACAGCAGTATTAAGTACAAAGTCCAGTTTCTGGCACTAGATGAGGAGGTATGGTGGCAGGTTGTGTGGCAGTTAAATGGCACTTGCAGGTACTTGTGGGTATAAGTGTCCACGGTGTGATATAGGCTTGGAGTAAGTCAAGTCTGGTGACTGTAGTCCCTCACCTGCAACAGGGTCTATAAAGCTGTGGTTTTGCTGATCATTCTGCTGTCTTTATCCACTGGTTTTTGGAAAGAAAGCTTTTGGATTCTGGTAATCACAGGGGTCTCACAGAAGAACTGGATATGGTCCCTTGGAATAGGAGCTCTGGTATGTGTATCTTTTTTCCTTGCTGTCTGGACTTGAATTCCCCCTCCTGGCAGGAAGTAGGATGAGCCCACTCATACCAAGATGGGAGGAACTGAGTGTTTATCCATGTTTCTTCCAACCATTACCAACCATACCTCTCCTGCTGGAATATATAACTTAAACAAAACAAACAATATATAACATTACATAATAAAACAATTACAGATTGCCCCAGGTCTAGGGTACTGCATATCAAAAACAGGAATGATGTTTACACAGAAAATGCTGTGTGTGAAACCAGCCTTATGATAGTTTTATTTCAGTAAAACCATACAAAAACAAAGTACACTCATTTTGAATTCCATAGCTTTACATATCAGGACATTATTATTATTATTATTATTATTATTATTAACATCTGGCCCATAGACGGTCTGAAAATTAGGAATATATAACTTCAGAACGGAGTGGGGAAAATAGTGGATGGCGCACTTTGCATGTGCAGCCACTCCCATTCATTTCTATGGGGTTGACGGAAATGGCCAAGCCAATGCTCGGCTATTTTCGGCGGCCCCATAGAGATGAATGGAGGGCGGCTGCACATGCAAAGTGCGCCATCCACTATTTTCCCCACTCCGTTCTCCATGTAGGTGCGGGTTTCAGAGTTGGGACCTGCACCTATCAGACAATGGGGGCATATCTGAGCTCTGGTCTGAGGCTTATTGGGGGGGGGGGGGGGATCCAGCACTTTCAGTTAAGACCCTCAATGCGCTTTATTTTGTTTCGTAGCAAATAACTGACAAAGACTTAATCGTGCACCGTAACAGCAGTTGAAGTGTTTCGAATACAGGTGAATTCTTAGTTGTAACTGAGACCAGTGCCGGACTGGGACTAAAAAGCAGCCCTGGCACAAACCCTCTGCCAGCCCACATAAAAATTGCCATTTTCATAACACTGGAGTAAGTCAGTAAGGGTGGGTTCACACTAAAAGCATATGCGTTTTCACCAAAATGCATGCGTTTGGGTGATAGAAACATGTGTTTAGCGTTGTTAATCATTATCATTAATATTACAACGCTAAACACGTTTCTATCAACCAAACGCATGCGTTTTTGTGAAAACGCATACGCGTTTCAAAACGCATCACCAAAATGCAACATGTGATCCCACCCTTAGGGTAAACTGACTGAGCTACATTTGCAATCAATTAGAAATACCTTGAGTGTGTGGTTTCACTGAACCCCTTTGTGTTTAAATATTAATTCTGTTACACCAAGAATATTGGGGTGAAGACACAAGACACGGCCGACGCGACGTCTCTTTATGGAGCCGTCCTTCTAGGTCTGCTCCTGCGTCTGGCCCAAGAGCAGGTACGTGCGCAGCTCCGACGGGTGGCGCATGCGCAAAGCAAGCGTGCTGCGCAATGGCCCGTCAGGTCGTGGATATAGTTACATATTTAAAGGCCCCACCCAGGGGTTGGCTGGCAAATTTTGGCCTGGGGGGCAAGCACACAGCACTGGCCCATGTGTAGCGGCCCACCCTTAACCTGTTTAACTCTGCCTACCATAAAGGCAGTATAGGTAAAAACGGCTTTAAATCGTCAAAAGGCGGCAGCCGATTGTGTTTTCATGTTGGATCCCAGATACATGGCATGGCTGAGTCCGAAGCAACAGCTTGATCATTAGAGGGACCAGATTTGCCAACTGCTGAGCTCAAAAGACTCCATTGACTACAATAGGGTCTGCTCAGGATGCTGCAGTGGGTATATATAGTATTTACAGCAGTGTATATACTATATATCTGTACACACTGCATCTATTATACCTCGTACCTCACATATCAGTACACTGCTATATATTCTATATACCTGTACACACTGCATCTATTATACCTCATATCTCACATATCAGTTCACTACTGTATATACTATGTGTCAGGTGTGAGGTATAAAAGATGTAGTGTGTACAGATATACACTCACTGGCCACTTTATTAGGTACACCATGCTAGTAACGGGTTGGACCCCCTTTTGCCTTCAGAACTGCCTCAATTCTTCGTGGCATAGATTCAACAAGGTGCTGGAAGCATTCCTCAGAGATTTTGGTCCATATTGACATGATGGCATCACACAGTTGCCGCAGATTTGTCGGCTGCACATCCATGATGCGAATCTCCCGTTCCACCACATCCCAAAGATGCTCTATTGGATTGAGATCTGGTGACTGTGGAGGCCATTTGAGTACAGTGAACTCATTGTCATGTTCAAGAAACCAGTCTGAGATGATTCCAGCTTTATGACATGGCGCATTATCCTGCTGAAAGTAGCCATCAGATGTTGGGTACATTGTGGTCATAAAGGGATGGACATGGTCAGCAACAATACTCAGGTAGGCTGTGGCGTTGCAACGATGCTCAATTGGTACCAAGGGGCCCAAAGAGTGCCAAGAAAATATTCCCCACACCATGACACCACCACCACCAGCTTGAACCGTTGATACAAGGCAGGATGGATCCATGCTTTCATGTTGTTGACGCCAAATTCTGACCCTACCATCCGAATGTCGCAGCAGAAATCGAGACTCATCAGACCAGGCAACGTTTTTCCAATCTTCTACTGTCCAATTTCGATGAGCTTGTGCAAATTGTAGCCTCAGTTTCCTGTTCTTAGCTGAAAGGAGTGGCACCCGGTGTGGTCTTCTGCTGCTGTAGCCCATCTGCCTCAAAGTTCGACGTACTGTGCGTTCAGAGATGCTCTTCTGCCTACCTTGGTTGTAACGGGTGGCAATTTGAGTCACTGTTGCCTTTCTATCAGCTCGAACCAGTCTGCCCATTCTCCTCTGACCTCTGGCATCAACAAGGCATTTCCGCCCACAGAACTGCCGCTCACTGGATGTTTTTTCTTTTTCGGACCATTCTCTGTAAACCCTAGAGATGGTTGTGCGTGGAAATCCCAGTAGATCAGCAGTTTCTGAAATACTCAGACCAGCCCTTCTGGCACCAACAACCATGCCACGTTCAAAGGCACTCAAATCACCTTTCTTCCCCATACTGATGCTCGGTTTGAACTGCAGGAGATTGTCTTGACCATGTCTACATGCCTAAATGCACTGAGTTGCCGCCATGTGATTGGCTGATTAGAAATTAAGTGTTAACGAGCAGTTGGACAGGTGTACCTAATAAAGTGGCCGGTGAGTGTATGTGGACAGTCATATATTATGGTTACTGTGATGTACGTGAGGTATTGGGGGTTGTAGTTAAGGTTCCGGTCAGTTTTAGGGATAGGATTAGCATTAGTGTTAGTATATTAGGGCCAGTATTAGAGTTAGAGGTCAGTATTAGGCTTCATTCACACGACCGTATTTTGTTTCCGTGTCCGATCCGTTTTTTTTGCGGACCGTATGCGGAACCATTCATTTCAATGGGTCCACAAAAAAACGGAAGGTACTCAGTGTGCATTCCGTTTCCGTATGTCCGTATTTCGTTTCCGCAAAAAAGATAGAACATGTCATATTCTTGTCCGTTTTGCTGACAAGGATAGGCATTGTTACAATGGATCCGCAAAAAAAACGGAAACATGGATGCCATACGGAATGTCATCTGTTTTTTTTTTTTTTTTTTGCGGTCCGCAAAACACATACGGTCGTGTAAATGAAGCCTAGGTTAGGGGCCAGTATTGGGGTTAGGGGCCAGTATTGGGGTTAGGTGTAGTATTAGCATAGAGCTACATTCAGACGACCGAAAGTGTTTTGCAGTCCCCAAATTGTGGATCCGCAAAACACATTTTGCGGAACGCACAGTGCCAGCCCTATATAGAAATGCCTATTTTTGCGGACAAGAATAGGACTCATGCTCTGTATTTTTCGTGGGGCCAGGGAACGGAACTACGGATGCGGACAGTACATGGTGTGCTGTCAGCATTTTTTGCGGCCCCACTGAAATGAATGGGTCCACACCCATTCCGCAAAATTGTGGAACGGATGCAGACCCAGAAATATGGTCGTTTAAATGCACCCTTAGGGCCAGTATTAGAGTCGGTATCAGTTAGGGGCCAGTATTGGGGTTAGAGGCAGCATTAGGGTACATTCACATGATCATATTTCCATTCACTTCAATGGGGCCGCAAATCCGTTCCACGGCCCTGCAAAAAAGATAGAGTATGTCCTATTCTTGACCGCAATCTCAGATGAGAACAGACATTTCTATCATAGGGCTGGGCATGTGTGTTCCACAAAATGTGGAATGTACATGGCCAGTATCCGTGTTTTGTGGATCCGCAATTGTGGACCGCAAAACACATATGGTCATGTGAATGCAGCCTTAGGGTTAGTGGTCAGTAGTAGGGTAGTAGGGCGAGTTAGAGAAAGTATTAGGGGTCAGTACAGTATATTAGGGTTAGCGGTCAATATTAGGGTTAGGGACAGTATTAGAGGTCAGTAGTAGGGTAGGGGTCAGTACTAGGGTTAGGGATGGGACATGGCCAGTATTAGAGGTTAATACTAGGGGGTCAGGGGCCAGTATCAGGGTTAGGGGTCCAAGGTTAGAGGTCAGTACCGGGGTAGGGGTCAGGGGGCCTGTATTTGGGTTAGGGGTCAGACAGGGCCAGTATTGAGGGTCAGTGACCAGGGTTAGGGGTAAGTCAGGGCCAGTATTGGGGGTCAGTAGCCAGTATTAGGGTAAGGCAGGGCCAGTATTGGGGGTCAGTAGCCAGTATTAGGGTAAGGCAGGGCCAGTATTGGGGGTCAGGGGCCAGTATTAGGGTTACGGTAAGGCAGGGCCAGTATTGGGGATCAGAAATAGGGAGGCAGGGGCCAGTATTAGGTTTAGGGCTGTATGTAGAGAGTATAGGGGGAGGGCAGTTTATACTTACCTGTCCAGGCGCGGTCCCACGATGCAGACCCGGCCTCTTCTGGTGGGTCTGCTCTTGAGGAACGTCGCAGGCGGTGTGATGATGTCATCAGGCCGCCTACGTCACATCAGCGCGCCAGTCACTGGGAATAGCGGAGCAGGGAACCAGAGGTTCCCTTGTTCCGTCAGCGCTGGCTGCTGCAGGCACAATTGTATCTGCATCTAGTGGATGCAGATACAATTGAGTTCAGTAGCCACAGCGGCCCTGACATCCACCGGCCCGGGGGGCAGGTGCCCTCCTGCCCCCGAGCCCACCCCTGGGCCCGCCCGATATTTGCGCTGGGCGGACCACTTTTTCAAAATATCGGGCAAATGCCCAGTCTGGCAGATGGTTAGTCCGGGCCTGACTGAGACTATCCCTAATGGGCCTTTTATTCCAGAAGCAGACCACATCTTAAACAAAGTAAGAAGGAGACTCCTAAAGCCCATTTTCAATGTTAAAAATACAGGTGATAGTCTCACCATCTTACTACATGTAACATAAAAAAGACATGATATAATACAAAGCATAATATCATATTCCTCGTATTAATTAATATGGGGACACCAATTCATATAACAAGATATACCAACATATTCATGATTATAAGAAACCAGACCAGAAAGCCTGAGAGAGAGAAAAAAAACTCTCTATTGACTAATAATAATATATTAGCTCCTTTTTCAAATTTAAACCTAAGGGACACCTGGTGTGTAGCCGAAAAATCCAAAAGCGCGGGGGTGGGGTTTGGTCATCGTAAGTTGAAACCAGACTCAACATACAATGACTCAGACCCAACCAATCAAGGCCTCTTCTCTGGTAAAAAAAAAAAAAAAGCTGTATTAGTTGCTAGTTAGCACCTGTTCCTGACTGGTATATGTTAGGATCTGCCTTAGTTATCTGCTTATTTTTCTTAAATCTTCATTTTCTCTTATCTTGGATGACATTTTGGGGCTTTGGAACCAATTACTCAACTTACAATGGTTTCAACATACAATGGTCCTCCTGGAACCAATTAATATTGTATCTTGAGGGACCACTGTATACGTAAATTATTCGCCTTGTATTGCAATTAATGTAATTTTTAATAGGGAATGTTATTTTATTAATGGGGTGGTCTTATCTTAGCCTGAAAGCGGTGTGTGAGCAGAGGCTGATAGTTGAGTCTGATCTGAGGCTGATCTAAGGCTGATGGAGGTTAAGGAGTCAGATGAAAACCTTTTTTTTTTTTTTTTTTTTTTTTTTTTTTTTTTATTTTCCTCCTCTAAATCATACATGCATCTTATAGTTAAGTGCATCTTATTATGAAAAATACAGTAATTGCAAAAGCATCTCCTATCAGTGGTCAGTGAGAAATGGACCTAACACAGACCAAACACGGATGCTATCCGTGTTGTGTCTGTGATTTTCATGGACCCATAGATTCAAGACAGTTTACAATCTTCCCAGAAGTGGATATTTTAGCAACTTCACCCCAAGGTCAGACTGTGCAATACTCAGAGAAATTGCGAAATACCACATCAGAGCTAATGTACTTCTAATTGCTCTTTCACATGATCATGGCCCTTGTGGGAATCACACTCCGCGTGTGAGAGGGATCGTGCACTCTGGACTTAGGAAGCGCACAGCATTCTCAGGATTGATAATGCTGTGTGCCTCTGCGTGAGCTTTCTGTAACGGAATCTTACTGACAGCTTATGTCAAAAATTGGCTTCTACCTCACAGGGGTTTTCTGCCTTCCTCTGGATCAACTTGCAGGATCAGAAGCTGAACTGGATGGACGGATGTCTTTTTTCGGCCTTATAAACTATATTACTATGTTACTATGTGTAATAGACTGTTGAGTTGACTGTACAGAAAGCCTAGGCTGTAGCTGATGTGTGGCATCCTTGGAAAGAAGCAGCTGCCTCTTATGATTCTTAGCTCCCATGCTGTTCAGTGAGCAGCTGTGATAGAAGAGTGATGAAACCTATAAGCACTAAGCTAATGTTCTGCTTGTACAGGAAGCAAGCTTAGTGCTGATAGGCTGAGCACATCGTTTGGCTGAAAATTTCAGTGGTACAGTTATGACCTTGGTGTCTGGCTCTCTGGTGGACCAAATGAAAAAAAGAAAAATGCAGACAGCACATCCTATTGAGGTGGTTTTAACATTGCCCCCTCAACATTCAGTCCCATGTAAATAACTTTACTCCCTCCCACAGCTTCCTTCAACATAGGAAGGAAAAGGGAGAATATTATCATATAAAACATGCATAGAATATGGCATCATTGAGGCCCGTGGGTTTGACCATATTCAGTTTGAAAGTCCACTGGGCCTCCTTGCAAAGTAAGACCAAATCCACATCACCCACTCTTGACGGGTTCTTAATGTGTTCAATGCCCTGAAATGTCCCCTCATCCATTCTGTCATTATGATGATCGCATACATGGTGTGTTATCGGCATGTCCATCTTGCTCCTGATGTTGTTAAAATGCTCACCCATCCTAGAATTAGAAAGGAAATTAGGGAGGTGACTGGGCAGAACTGTACACCAATGAAAAATAGAGCTGCTGGTAACATGGACCTGTTACATACCAACAATATCAACCAAAGTGCCCACAAAATCCCAGATATTCACTTTAGGGGAACTGAATGTGTGAAAATAAATAGTAACTTAAAATGTATGTTCACAAATGCCATAAGTCTAGCAAGCAAAATGGGGGAGCTGCAGGCTATGGTACTAGAGGAACACATAGATGTAGTTGGTGTGGCTGATACATGGCTGGACTCTTCATATGACTGGGATGTTAATATTCAGGGCTTTACACTATTTAGGAAACACAGGGCCAATAGAACAAGCGGTGGCGTGTGTCTGTATGTGTATAAAATATAGCAGATGGTTGGCACTCCACATGAGGAATCAGGCCCGGTGCTCTGTGAAAGGGGAGGATCTCTGAATTTTATTGTGAAAAAGATCACGGCACTTGGAAATATATTGCAGAAAAGACGTTTTAATTATAGCCGTTGGTGGATAGTGGTGTACGCGAGGACTCCATCCTCATGTATACGACTATCTACCAATGGCCGTGGATATTAGTGTACGTGAGGATTGTATGTGAGGGGTGATATGAAGGGGAGTGTGAAAGAGGCAACTGTGGGTGAGGATGTTGAAACCTTATGGGTGGAATTACAAAGGGAGATAAACATTGAAAAAATAATACTTGGTGTAATCTATATCTAACATCACAGAGGAGATAGTAGTTCAACTGTATAACCAAATAGGTTGGGCTGCACAGGTTGGTAGAGTGGTCATAATGGGAGATTTTAACTTCCCAGATATTGACTGGGAGAATGGTTCTGCCTCAACTGCAAAAGGGAAGAAATTCCTCAACTTGCTAGAGGACCACTCTATGGACCAATTTGTAGTCGATCACACTAGAGGTGATGCTCGGTTAGATCAGATAATTTGTAATGAATCAGGGCTTGTTGGAAATACTCTTTGAGAAACACTAGGTAATAGTGACCACAATATAATTATATTCCCCCTAAACTATAAAAAGCAAACACTGGCAGGGAGAGCAAAAACACTGAATTTTAAAAAGGTAAATTTCCCTGAGATGAGGGCAGCATTTCAGGGCATAGACTGGGAGCAGCTACTGTCACATAATAATACAGCGGATAAAAAGCTTTAAATCCACATTGTGTAATCACACTACAAAATTTATTCCTGTAGGTAAGTATAAACGGCTAAAATTAAACCACCCATGGCTTACAGCTACTGTAAAAAGGGCAATAAATGACAAAAAAAGGCATTTAAAAAATATAAATGTGAGGGGTCAGCTGTAGCCTTTGAAGTTTACACGGGGCTTAATAAACTCTGTACAAAGGAGATAAAATTAGCAAAAATACGAACAGTGGGTGGCAAAAGAGAGCAAAACAAATCCCCAAAAATATATAAATGCTTTAAAACCAAGGTCAGAGCAGGTAGGTCCGCTAAAAACCAGAATAGGGGGGTGCGAAGAAAAAGGGAGTCAGTCAGCATATCCCAGTGTGCAGGTTTAAATATTCTGATGCTAATGCTACACTTATTTAGTAAATTTGAGATTCTTGGCAAATATATTTTGTACAAAATTATTTGGGCCCGTCTGCCAAACGTCAAGGCAATCTCTGTAAGATGGGAACCTAACGCTAAATGCTACCTGTTAAGTGCCATAACGGCCACTATAAAATTCAGGGAGTGCAGGTTCTACATGCATGCTGGGTCCACTCTGCTTTTTATCATATTTGGTGCCAAAATGGCCTCCATTAAATCCAGTGAACACAGTTACCAACATGCATGCTGAGCCCACTCTATACCTCACCTGGTGCTAAAAGAATAGGGGGTGGTCACTAAGAGATAAGGAAAAGGCAGAGTTACTTAATGTGTTTTTTAGCTCTGTATATATAAAAGAAGGGAAAGGAGCTGATATCAGTGGTGCCAAGGCTTTTAGGACACCCAGCAATATACTCAACTGGATAACTGTAGATATGGTCCAAGATAAGTTAACCACTTCCAGACTGGGCCATTTACCCCCTTCCTGACCAGGCCTAATTTTGCAAATCTGACATGTGTCATTTCATGTGGTAGTAACGCTTTTACTTATCCAAGCCAAAATTTGAAGAAAATTTCCAAACTTTTTAAAGGACCAGTTCTGAAGTCACTTTGTGAGGCTTACATAATAGAACCAACCCACAAATTACCATATTTTAGAAACTACACCCTTCAAACTATTCAAAACTGGTTTTAGAAATGTTGTTAACCCTTTAAGTATTCCACAGGAATTAAAGCAAACTTCACTTTCACTTTTTTTTCAGATTTTAGAGGTGTAGCTATTCCATTTGGTCATGCATTCCTGACTAGCCCCTTCTGCCCCATAGGCTGATTTTAATTAGTGTAACTATAAAGCCGAGTGGACTCGGCATGAATGTTTGGTATCTGCATCCCTGTATTAGTGGAGGCCTTTGAAGCACCATAAATGGCAAAAGGTAGAAGGGACCCAGCATGCATGTGGAACCAAACACCCCCTGATTATACGGAAGCCAAGGTTGGCACATAACAGGTAGGAAATAGTGTTAGGTTCCCGTTCTACAGAGATCACCTTGACGATTTGGTGGACAGGCCCAGATAATTTTGCACAAAATATATTTGCCAAGAATCTCTAATTTACTAAACAAGCATAGCATTAGCTCCAGAATACTTCATATCTCTATGGCATTTTGTGCTTTATCTGGTTAGCAGTGTGCCATTGCATTGTATGTATTTTCCAGACGCCTTCCCAACGGCACTAAGCAGGAGGGAACCCCGCCTCTCAGGGACAGGAAACAACATGGAGAATTTGAATAAAGGGGCCTCCTCCTCTTACCTTCTCCAGTTGTTTCCTGTCCCCTGGGATGCTGGAATGCGGCAGGAGTTTCCTCCTGCTTATGGAAAGAATTTGGCTCGCCCAGTCTAACCTCCTAGGATCCCTGACCTGCTGTTTGCAGAGTTAGGAGGGCTGGTGCAGGACGCCGGGTCGCGGGGCCGCCTCTAGGTCCTTCCGGCGTCTAGGAACAAGTCCTGTCGGCTACAGGCATCCTCCGGGTTTTCTCTTCCCTGACGCCGGGTCGGCGTCAGGCTGTGCTCTGCCGCGCGCGCGTTCCCGGGCCTGGGATCGCGAGACCCGGGTCACGTGGGGTATGACATCATCACGTCGGGCGCATCGACCCACGTGACCCGGAAGTACGCTTTAAAACGCCGGCAGCACCACAGGTATGGCGTCCTGCTTTGGATTCCTGCGGTGGATTTCCTCTGTTGGCGCCATGTCTCTCCAGGACAAGCCTGCGGAAAGCACAAAGGCCCCCAGCCCGGTAAGCCTCCTCCTGGAGGGCCCACTTTTATTTTTACTGGCAATGGTGGTGCTCTGTCTGCTGGGATTAATAGACTATGCACACGTGGGTCCCTTTTTTGGGTGATGGCTTCCCCTCTCTAAGCAGTTTTTTTGCTGCTGGGTCACTTAACTATTTATGTGTCCCTTTTATCTTTTAGGCTCGTGATATGAGCAAAGTGGGAGAGCCTTCTCAAAAACGGAAATGCGCCATTTGTAAAAAAACTTTGGCGTCTCAATCCAAAAGACCTCTATGTCAAAAATGTATGGATAAGCTCATGGCAGAGGAAACTCCTTCTTTAGTGGACAGCCTAAGGGCTATCATAAAGGACGAAGTCAGTTCTGCCATTGACACCAAACTGGCATCGCTTCCTTCCTTACCTTCCTGTTCCAAGTCTACCTCAGATCCTCAGGTGGATTTCGATCTGGACTTTGATGAGGGTGAAGTTTCTTCAGATTCTGACTCCAAGTCCTCTGATGATGAAGCGGGTCGCCCTCTGTGTTCTTTGGAAGACACTGACACCTTATTAAAAACCATAAGGGCAACTATGAACCTGGAAGAGTCTAAAGAGCCACACTCTGTACAGGATCAAATGTTCAGAGGTCTGGGTGACCGTAAGAAGAGAGTATTTCCGGTCCACGAGAATATAAAAAAATTAATAGCTGAGGAATGGAAAGACCCTGAGAGACGTGCCGGGGTCTCAAAAGCTTTCAGAAGGAAGTATCCCTTTAGCGATTCTGATTCGGCCCTTTGGGACAAGTCCCCCAGGGTGGATGCGCCTGTAGCCAAGATCTCTAAAAAATCCTCCCTGCCATTTGAGGACGTGGGTTCACTCAGAGACGGTATGGATAAGAAGTGTGAGTCAATCCTAAAACGCTCCTGGGAATCATGCACTTCTATGTTGCGCCCCAGCATCGCGGCTACATGTACTGCTAGGTCTCTTTCTGTTTGGTTGTCGCAATTGGAAGAACATCTACTGGCTGGTACTCCAAGGGAGGACATCCTTTCCTCTCTGCCTGTTCTCAAACAGGCTTCAAATTTTTTGTCTGACGCCTCTGCAGACTTGGTCAAGCTGTCTGCTAGGTCCGCTGCCTTATCTAACTCGGCACGCCGCACAGTATGGCTGAGATCCTGGTCGGGCGATAACACCTCAAAAAACCGTCTGTGTGGTATCCCGTGTGAGGGGGATCGTCTTTTCGGTTCCGTTTTAGACGATATTTTAGAGAAGGCGTCAGACAGAAAAAAGGGGTTTCCCTTGGAGTCCAGACAGTACTTCCAGCGCCGTTCCTTTCGTGGCCAGAAAAGGGGCAGGTTCGACCAGAAAAAAAGAGACAGTGCAGAGTCCTGGCGTTCTAATAGGGGCAAAGGCAGAGGATTCCTATTTAATCCAGACAAAACCCCAAGACAATCCACACAATGACGCCAGAGAGGCGGTAGGAGGCAGGTTGATGCAACATCTAGAGGGTTGGCAGAAGATAACATCCTCCCCCTGGGTACTAGATCTTATCAAAACAGGATACAAAATAGAATTTTCTTCTCCTCCTCCGGACCGCTACATGATAAACAGACCACTACCTGCACTGAAACAGTCTCTACTAGAGACCCAGATACTGCTGCTGCTCCAGAAGGAAGCAATTATTCAAGTACCATCAGAACAGCGGGGAAGAGGGTTTTATTCCTCACTGTTTCTGGTAGGAAAGCCAAACGGCTCCCACAGAGTGATAATCAATCTGAAAAACCTGAACAATTTTGTCTGCTACAAAAAGTTCAAGATGGAGACGGTAAAATCCACCATAAATCTGCTCTTCCAGAACTGCCTAATGATGACAGTGGACCTGAGGGACGCTTATTATCATGTCCCAATCTACGAGCCCCATCAAAGATTCCTCAGGTTTGCAGCATGGTTTCGGAATCGTCTAGCCCACTTCCAATTCAGAGTACTACCCTTCGGCCTCTCTTCTGCCCCAAGGGTGTTTACCAAGATCATGAGGGAAGTCTCAGGCTATCTCCATCAACAAGGAATTATGTTCATCCCTTACTTAGACGATCTCCTGATTGCAGCAGACTCACAATCCCGTCTCCTGCAGGACTTTCAGATGGTGAAGGAAACCCTTCTATCCCTAGGCTGGAAGCTAAACCTTCAGAAGTCCGATCTATCCCCCAGCAATAGGAAAATTTTCCTGGGGATTCTCTTAGATTCCTGCCAGATGAAGTCTTTTCTGACGGAAGAAAAGATTCTCAATCTAAGGTCAAAAGTCAGAATATTTCAGTCCCAGTCCTTAGTATCTATAAGAGAAATAATGGTGATACTAGGATTGATGACGTCCACAATTCCGGCGGTCAAATGGGCCCAGCATCACGGAAGAATACTTCAACACTTCCTCCTGACTGTCTGGAACAGGAGCAAATTCTCCCTGGACTCCAAGGTAGCCCTTCCACCCAGGGTAAGGATCTCCCTTCAATGGTGGCTTCGCAGAGAGAATTTGTCTCAGGGTGTTCAGTGGAGACCCACATCCCAAACTGTCATCACCACAGACGCAAGCGGTCAGGGCTGGGGAGCCCACTGCGGGGACCATCTGGTCCAGAACAGGTGGAGTCCGGACCAGATGTCTCTTTCGTCAAATACAAAGGAGTTACTAGCAATCCTTCTTGCCCTAAAAGCCTTTCTTCCCCTTGTCCGAAAAAAAGATGTAAAAATACTGTCGGACAACAGGGCAGCAGTAGCCTATGTAAACAAACAAGGCGGAACAAGAAGCCTTTGCCTTCGCAAGTTAACCTTTCAGCTGTTTTCCTGGGCCCAAGACAACATCAATTCCATCTCAGCGGTTCACCTAAGTGGCAGCGAAAATATCCTAGCGGACTTCCTGAGCCGGTCTCCCCTGAAGCCCGGGGAATGGTCCCTGAACAGAAAGATATTTCTCCAGATCTGCAGCAGATGGCAGACTCCAAAAATAGACTTATTTGCGACAAAATCCAATGCCCAGGTGCCTCACTTCTACTCCCTGTCATACAGAGATCATCCGACAAGAGTAGATGCCTTTTCGGGGCCATGGCCCCAGGAACTGCTCTATGGCTTCCCTCCAATTTCACTCATTCCAAGGGTCCTAACAAAAATAGTGGAGGAGAATTGCCACATAATACTAATAGCCCCGTTCTGGCCCAGAAGAACCTGGTTTTCTCTTCTGCTGAATCTCTCCAAGGGGGATTACTGGAAGCTTCCAGTGATTCCGGATCTCCTATACCAGGGACCAGCAAGACATCCAGGAATTCAACAGTTGAGCCTGACAGCATGGAGACTGAGCGCACCCTTTTAAGATCCAGAGGCCTGTCTGATCCTGTTATTGATACCATGCTCAAAAGCAGAAAACCCGTTACTTCAAAAATCTACCTTAGAGCATGGAATGCTTTCCTGACATTTGCGGGTGAGACTTGGGATCCTTCGTCTCCCCCTAACATTCCCATTATCCTGGACTTTCTTCAAAGGGGCTTACAGAGAGGCTTAAGAGTCAGCACCCTTAAAGTCCAGGTAGCAGCCCTAAGTGCTTTCTTGGATCTAAGGTTGGCTGAGTTACCGTTAGTTCAACGTTTCCTCAAGGGAGCACTTAGGCTAAATCCATGTGTTAGAACTAGGTTCCCTCCCTGGGACCTAAATTTGGTTCTTTCTAGCCTAACGGCTCCTCCCTTTGAACCTTTAGAAGATATTCCCCTTAGGTTACTCTCCTTTAAGACAGCTTTTCTCATAGCCATAACTACAGCCCGTCGGGTAGGTGAGATTCAGGCTTTCTCCTGCAGGCCCCCATACTTGTCCATTCTAGACGACAGGATCATTTTGAGACACGAACCATCCTTTCTACCAAAAGTAGTAAGTCGTTTTCATTGCCAGCAGGAAGTTTCCCTACCAACTTTTTGTCCTAATCCCACCACTCAAAAAGAAAGGGAGTTTCATCATCTTGATGTCAGGAGATGTGTGTTGTCATACCTGTCGGCTACTGAGTCTCTTAGAAAATCTGACCGTTTATTGATTCAGTTCGCAGGTAAGAATAGAGGTCTGGGGGCTTCGAAGACCACGGTCGCCCGCTGGATCAAGAGCACCATTTCTATGGCCTATGAACTAAACCATCTGGCTCCTCCATCTATGCTGAAAGCTCACTCCACCAGAGCTGTTTCAGCTTCCTGGGCAGAAGGAGCCTCTGCCTCCTTGTCCCAAATCTGTCAGGCAGCTACGTGGGCTACTCCATCCACGTTCTTCAGACATTATAAGTTGGACATTACTGCTAATAGGGATCTTTCATTTGGTCGTAAAGTCTTGTCGGCCGTGGTCCCTCCCTAAGTTTATTTTACTTTGATAAATCCTCCTGCTTAGTGCCGTTGGGAAGGCGTCTGGAAAATATGATAATTACTTACCGGTAATTTGGTTTTCCATTAGCCTTCACAACGGCACTGGGATTTTCCCCCCCATATGTTTTCATTTTTTTTTTTTTTGATCAGTTATGTTAATCCGAATTATCTTGTTATATGACTATACCTTTCTGTAGTTAAGAAGGTGAATATAATAAATATTGATTGTTCTGTATCCTGAGGTCCTTTTGTACTTACTGGAGAAGGTAAGAGGAGGAGGCCCCTTTATTCAAATTCTCCATGTTGTTTCCTGTCCCTGAGAGGCGGGGTTCCCTCCTGCTTAGTGCCGTTGTGAAGGCTAATGGAAAACCAAATTACCGGTAAGTAATTATCATATTTTCCTTTCCTTAACAACAAAACAAACCATAATATTTATTACCCTGATTCTGCAGTTTGCAGAAACTCCCCATATGTGGTCGTATACTGCTGTATGGGCACATGGCAGGGCACAGAAGGCAAAGAGAGAAATATTGTTTTTGGAGGACAGATTTTTGTGGAATGGTTTTTGGGCACCATGTTGCATTGGAAGAGACCCTGAGGTACCCCCACAGTGAAAACCCCCAAAAAGTGACCACATTTTGTAAACTACACTACTCAAGGAATTTTTAAGGGGTGTAGCGAGCACTTGACCCAACAAGCGTTTCATAGAATTTACAATACTTGGGTGTGAAAATGAAAAATTACTTGTTTTATTTTTTTTTTACAAGAAAATGGTGCTTTAGGCCCAAACTTTATTTTTCACAAAAGATAACAAGAGAATATCCCCCACAATTTGCTACCCATTTTCTCCTGAATACAGTAACACCCCAATTGTGGTCGTAAACTGTTATTTGCGGATAAACACCAGGACTCATAAGGGAAGGGGCGGCATCTGCATTTTCTAACATGGAATTTTCTGTCATGGTTTTTAAGAGTGATACCTTTTTTTATTTTTTTGTTCAGCAAGCTGCATGAGGGCTTAATTTGTGCGGGACAAGCTGTAGTTTTTATTGCACCATTTTGGGGTACACTTGGTTTTCTGGTCGTTTTTTATCTAATTTTTTGGGAGGTGAAGTCACAAAAAAAGCTATTTGGTGTCATTTTTCTATTTTTTTTTACACCCTTCACTTGATGGTGTAGATCATGTGATATTTTTAGAGATCCGGTTGTTATAGACGCAGCGATATCAAATATGTATAGTTGTTGTTTTTTTTATGTTTTGCATAAGAAAAACACTTTTAGGAAAAAAAAATCATGTTTTTGTGTGGCCATTTTCTTATAACCATAGTGTGTTAATTTTTCTGGCTGTTGTCTTGTGTTAGGGCTTGTTTTTTGCGTGACGAGGTGACGTTTTTATTGCTACCATATTGGGGTACATACGGCTTTTTGATCACTTGATATTATGTTTTTTGTGAGGTGACTAAAAAAATCTGTTTTGGCATAATTTTTATTAGTTTTTTTTTTTACACCGTTTATTTGATGGGGTAGATCATGTGATATTTTTGCAGAGCCAGTGGTTACGGATGTTGAGATACCAAATATGTCTATTTTTCATTTATTTTTTTTACATTTTACATAATAAAAACATTTTTATTAAAAAAACAGGTTTTTGTGTTGCAATTTTCTTAGAGCCATTATATTTTAAATTTTTCTGGCTATGGTCTTGTGTTAGGGCTCATTTTTTGCGGGATGAGGTGACATTTTTATTGCTACCATTTTGGGGTACATATGACTTTTTGATTGATTTAACGTTATGTTTTATGGGAGGTGAGCTAACTTAAAAATCTGTTTTGGCTCAATGTTTTTTTTTATGGCAATCACCTGATGGGGTAGATAATGCAATGTTATTGTAGAGCCGGTCATTGTGGACGCGGTGATACCAAATATGTCTATTTTATTATTTTTTTTTCTATTTTTAACATTTTTTAAAGGTTGTATTTGGGGATTTATTTTTTTTTTACATTTAACTTTTTTTTATAAAACTTTTTTTTATTTTTTATTTTTCACTTTGTGTCCCCCATAAGATCATACAAGACCTTTGGGGGACATTTAACTTCAGTTACAGGAGAAATCAAGTGTAAAAAAAAAAAAGTAAAGTTAAATGTCCCCCTGAGGTCTTGTATGACCTTAGGGGGACACAAAGTGTAAAATAAAAAATAAAAAAATAATTAAAAAAAGAGTATTATATAAAAAATAAAAATCACATATAAAAAAAATAATTTCCCCCAAAAAATGTCATTAAAAAAATCAATGTTACAAATAAAAATAAATAAATAAAATAGACATATTTGGTATCACCGCGTCCGAAACGACCGGCTGTATAAAAATATCACATGATCTACCCCATCAAGTGAACTGCGTAAAAAAAAATCTAATAAAAATTATGCCAAATGCATCCCAAAATGATAGCAATAAAAACGCCACCTCATCCCGCAAAAAATTAGCCCCCCCACAAGATCATAGCCCGAAAAATGAAAAAAAAATGGCTCTTAAATAATTGCAAGACAAAAACATGATTTTTTTTTTCTAAAAATGCTCTTATTGTGTAAAACGTTAAAAAAAAAAGAAATAAAAAATAGACATATTTGGTATCGTTGTGTCCGTAACAACTGGCTCTACAAAAATATCACATGATCTACCCCATCAAGTGAACGGTGTAAAAAAAAATTTAGAAAAATGCCCCTAAACTGCTTTTTTTTAGTTAACCTCCCAAAAATTAGGTTAAAAAGTGATCAGAAAGGCGGATGTACCCTAAAATGGTGCCAATAAAAAGCACAGCTTGTCCCGCAAAAAATAAGACCTCATGCAGCTCAGTCCACAAAAAAATTAAAAAGTTATCACTCTTACAAACCATGACAAAAAATTCCATGTTAGAAAATGCAGATGCTGCTCCTCCCCTTCTGAGCCCTGGCGTATCCCCAAATAACAGTTTACAACCACATGTGGGGTGTTTCTGCAAACTGCAGAATCGGGTTAATAAATATTGAGTTTTTGTTTTGTTGTTAACCCTTGATGTGTTACAGGAAAAAAAATTATTAAAATGGAAAATCTGCAAAAAAAGTGAAATTTTGAAATTTCACATCTATTTTGCTTTAATTCCTGTGGAATACTTAAAGGGTTAACAACATTTCTAAAACCAGTTTTGAATAGTTTGAGGGGTGTAGTTTCTAAAATGGGGTAATTTATGGGTGGTTTTTATTATGTAAGCCTCACAAACTGACTTCAGAACTGTACTGGTCCTTAAAAAAGTTGATTTTGCAAATTTGCAAAAATTGCGTCTAAAATTCTAAACCTTCTACTGTCCTAAAAAAATAAAATGACACTACCAAAATGATGCCAACATAAAGTAGACATATGGGGAATGTAAATTAAAAAGGATTTTATCGGGTATCACTATCTGTCTTAAAAGCAGAGAGATTCAAGTTTAGAAAACAGTGAATTTTTTCAAATTTTCGTTAACTTTTGGAATTTTTTTATAAATAAAATTAAAACTTATCGACTCAAATTTACCATTAACTTGAAGTACGATGTGTCACGAGAAAACAATCTCAGAATCGCTTGGATAAGTAAAAGCGTTCCAAAGTTATTACCACATGAAGTCACACATGTCAGATTTGCAAAATTAGGCCTGGTCAGGAAGGGGGTAAATGGCCCGGATGGGAAGTGGTTAAATAACAAACTCTCAGTATTACCACAAATGTTATTATGTAAAGGTACGGCTTGCTGTAGACTGACAAATTAATTGTACATATGAGATAGTCGGTCTTAATATCTACATAAATATAGTTGTCACAAACTATTTTAAATTACAGTATCTTCTACGAATGATGTCTACATAACTTTGTTAACTGTGATGGAAGAGAATATGATCTTAACATCTGAATCAAGTCATTCATGGTTTCTAAAGGATCTAACACTTATAGATGGAATAGATCATTCACAGGTAGGTACCCTCACAGGTATCCTTAGCTGCTGAATTGAGATTCAGGACATCCATGTTGTAACGTTCATGCACATTTCTGTTATGCTTGTTTTAAAATAATTGACTGATGTGTTCTCTTGCAGTCATTTAATTATAGCACCCTTTCCCTCTGTTAACTCTCCCTGGAAACTAGTCACTATGGGACAACACTTTCATTCCTCTCACTGTTCAGAGAGATTCCTGATTTATATGGAGTTTGAGGGCCCAAGGCAGAGCACTGTCAATAGGCCTTATCACTAGATAGTTTAACTTCCTCAGTTTTATTTTTTAATAAGACCAATGTGCAATATTGGAAAAAAATCCTGGGGGAGATTTATCAAAATTAGTGTTAATGGGGTTTTCTGGGATTTAACTACTGATGACTAGTGATGAGCGAGCCGGAGTGGCAAGATTCGGGATTCGCACGAATCTTGCCAGCTTCGGCTTGGCTCGGCATCCCGAGGCAGCGCGGATTCGTGAAGATTCATGAGTCACTGCCAATTTGAAATGCCCGGTTTTTTCAGCCAATCAGCATCAAAGGGAAGCCTGTGGGAACGCCTGCTGTGATGTAACAGCCCCTATACCTCCCCAGCAGTGATTGGCTGGCAGTGACATGTGACCTAAATTTACATAAGGTAGGGACCTGCAGCCTCAGGCCTCATTCACATGTCCGCAAAAATCGTCCGCATCCGATCCTCAATTTGCGGACCGGGTGCGGACCCATTCACAGTCAATGGGGCCACAAAAGATGCGGACGGCACACTGTGTGCCGTTCGCATCCGCACTTCCGTTCCGTGGGTCCGGAAAAAAATAAAACATGTCCTATTCTTGTCCGGATCCACGGACAGGAAAAGGTATTTCTATCATGTGCGTTCCGCAAATTGCGGACTGCACATGGGCCGCTGTCCATGTTTTGCGGATGCGCAAATTGCGGATCCGCAAAACACGGACAACACCAAACGGACGTCTGAATGAGCCCTTAGGGAGCCTCAGAGGCATCCCTACATGCTGCCCCTGGTGTTTCCTATGCATTTCCAAGGTGTTTCCATCATTTTCTGAGGTTTTCACATGTTGGGGCAAACTTGACTGTGCAGAACCTTTGGCCCCTTCAAAAAGATTCGGGTCTCCCATAGACTTTAATGGGATTCGTGATTCGGCCCGAATCCACGAATCCCGCGGTGGGATTCGGGCCGAATACCGAATCCCCGAATCTTTTAGGATTCGCTCATCTCTACTGATGACCTATCCTGACCTACCCCCGCCGATCAGCTGTTTGAGAAGGCACTGGTGCTCCTGTGAACGCCAAGGCCTTCTCTCAGCTTTTCTTAGTCCAGTGGCATCACGTTCATCAGTCACGTGGCCTAGGAGCGGCTCAGCCCCATTCAAGTGAAAGGGCTTGAGCGCGATACCAAGCACAGCCGCTATACAATGTACGGCGCTGTGCTTGGTGAGCTGAGAGAAGGCCTTGGTGCTCACGGGAGCGCCAGTACCTTCTCAAACAGCTGTTCGACGGGGGTCCTGAGTGTCGAACCCCCACCAATCAGATACTGATGACCTATCCTAAGGATAGGTCATCAGTAGTTAACTCCCGGAAAACCCCTTTAAAGAAAACTGACTTAATTGCCCATAGCAAACAATATGCTTGATCCTTTCATTTTCCTAAGGAGTTCTGAAAATTGAAAGGTAGAATCTGATTTGTTGCAATGGGCAACTGTCAGTTTTCCTTAGCACCACTTTTGATAAATCTCCCCACTATGTTCAAAAACTCTTCCAGAATAGATTGTCATGACTTCATTTTTGTTCATTTTGCTTTTCTTCAGATATATGGGGAAAAAAAGTTACATTTGCTAAAAGTCAATTTGTTTTATTATTAGCAGAGTTATGATGATGCATTATTGTTATTAATTGTAATGCAGTAGGTGTGGACCAACTGTGCCTACTAAACAGATATGGCTCTGGGCTACTCTTGAGCTTGTTTTCAAGGTAGACCCCTGGTTTTCACCTTTTCACCCCAGAATCAGGATCTGCACTTTGTTGCAGTGGAACTACCAGGCTGATACATCTTGGTATAGTCTCCATTCAGAGGCTGCTGACCCCAGTGGTCAAAAGATACCAGTATGTGCCACCAAGGAGACAGACAGGAGCTTGGTCAGTGTAGAAGTTATTCCTTGCATATTAGTTCACATCAGCATTGTGTTTTACATATTTCTATTCCATGAAATGAACAGAAAAACGGAAAGATAACTGATCCAGTTTGTGTCAGTTCTGTCAGTTTTTAGTTAATTTTGATAAAAGAAAACAATCCTACCTGTTGTACTTTTTCTCATGTCAAAAATAACAAACCTGATGGAAATTACCCAACTGATGCAAACTAATGCTCAAAATAAAGTGGATCATTTTTATTTTTTTTTCTGTTCCTCCGCTGGAACAGAAATACAGAGAACATAACATTGATGTGAACTTAGTTTTAGACCAATGTGCTTGTGAGATAATGACACTTACTAATATAGCCTTTGTTGAAATTCTGCACCATTTTCCATATTTCGCAAAGTATGCCACCTTGTTTACAAACTCTTTTGTGCTGTCCACAAAAAGGTCCTTTCCATAAGATGGCAACTGATGGAGGGCTATGTGACCAGGAATATCACCTCCATGTGCTGTTTCCTCCTTTCAGATACACTGCACCTGTACTAAACTTCCAACAGAGCAAGTGCAGATGGCAGGTGCGGTATATCAGGAATCCTTCACATTAGACTAACAAGAGCTTTTTGCCATCCCATTCTAAATCCATAGGCATTAATATGGAGTTGACCTTCTCTTTGCAGCGAATATAGTTCCACTCTTCTAAGAAGGCTTTCTAGAAGATTTTGGAGTATGCTGATGTTAGTGCGGTTTGGAACTTTGCAGTTACTAAGTCAGCGAGCCTCAGCACTTAGCAACCCTACTTTGTGGTAACTTTGAGGAGTATTTAACCCATTAGTGACCGCCAGTATGATTTTTATGGTGGTCGCTAATGGTTTCTGGTGTGACAGCGGGTTCCTGCTCTGATGGTCCGGATCAGCAGATGCCCAAATCCAGGTCATTTAATCCCTAAATGGTTTACAAGGAGGGGGAGTCTTCCTTTCTCAGGCATTGGCACCGCCATGAAAAAGATTGTGCAGTGCTGATGTCTTAGTATGGCAGCCGGGGGGCCTAATAAACGCTCCCAGATCTGACTGCAGTGTATGCCTAAAAGGCAGTGAACGGTGAACTTACTAGCGGCACAGAGCAAAGAAACTCCTTTGGGGTCACGACTATATCTGATACAAGAGGAGAGACCAGTCAGAGCATTTTCCTTCATATAGCAGGGGGAACAACCGATACCGGTGGTCCCCTAACACATAGGACGCCGAGACTCGGCAACTTACACATTCAAAAGCTGTGACTGCAGTCTGCGGCTAGGACACCTCCAACATATGAAGAAGTGGTAACGTAATGATGTTACATTATATATGATACAAATCCATACTTATTGACCCCATTACGATGTTCTGCTACAACAATTAAGGTAGCCGCTACTATATAAGGGCTAACACATTGATGCCATAATCTCCCGTTTTTAGGCCTCTTTTATAATGAAATTCATTTTTATTTCTTTGGGAGTTCTATTTTAATTGACTGGAGCAAGGATGGGATTTTATTTTACTTAACGGATTTGAACATTCCATAATACTGTTTGCAAGCAGATCAATATTTCAGGATCAATGCTATTCTTATTTGGACAAGTGCAAGTGTGTAATCAGAGACTTTCATGTCGATATAAATAGAGTTTGAATTGATACATATGAATTTATGAGGATATATATGCTTGTTGTAATAAGTAGTGTGAAGTTAGGGACTTTTATGTTGGTACATTGAGACTTATTTTAGGTATACATGGATTTACACACGAATCTATAAAGATATACATGATGTTATGATTTTGGAAAACCACTATCCATGTTTTGCAAAGCCATTGTACAATTACAATCCATGATTTTGATTAATTTGGTTTTCTATTTTTATTGATTTTTTACATTTGTTTTTTATTCTATAAATTGTTTTCTTGATTTTTTTCAATTATGAAACATGTATAGTGCCATTAAAATATGAAATTGGGATATAGATATGAGGTAATCATGACGCATTGATTCTCATGGATGTATATGAAATTTTTAAACATAATCAAGAAACTTATTAATATAATCATGATATTGTTAAGATACAATCAATGGTTATTCCCACATTTTTAGGACATTGAATGTATATATGGTCTTCATGCTATTTCTATTTTTATTTTTATATTGTTCCAATAAATTAATGAGTGCTATATAATTGAGATTCATAGATTTCTGTGCACCACCTGACATAAAGATATGGCGTGGTGTGGCCAGTCTCATGCACCGTTTTATATGCCTGTTTTAGGGAGATAGCTTACTTTTAGATCAGCCCTGGATATGCTGAAATTACATAGAGGCCAGCACCTCTACATAACTTCGGCGGATATACCGCCAGTACAGGGGCTTATTAAGACCGGCATCTAAAACGCTGGATCAATAAATGACCCCCATGGTGTATAGCTAGACACTTTTGTATAACTTTATGCCTATATGGCTTAGTTTGCAACACAATTTTGTTCCAAAACGTTGGTACAAAATATTGCATTTTAAGCCCTGCCCCTTTCACAATAAGTGACTTCCCTTTCTGGTAAGCCATGCCTACTCGGCAGATTATTTAATGAATGAAACTACGCACTCTTAAGGTTGTATGCGAAAGAAATTGTTTCATGTGATATTCCATGCTTAAAGCTTAAGTGCAAAAAAAGGAAAGAAAAAAACGTTTTATCCAAAAAGTAAAAAGTGATGTCAATGCTCAAAATTACTCTCCTTATGTTACTTTTGAGATATACTTTAAATTGTGATGACTGGGGAAATGTTTCAGTCTGCATTAGACTTTTTTCAAAACATTTTTGCAAAATAAATGTATCATATAAGTAATCAATGTGGCAGAGAGTGGGGCACTGCAATTGTGAGCCGCATCTATGTAGGAGCGTGGGAGACCAGAAGTTCGGCTGTGCATGCCCAGTGATGTCCAGAGGTAGTGGTGGCCATCTAGGATGAGGGCGCTATGTGCATAGAGGCCGAGCATGCGCACTAGTATTCGCAGCAAACAGCGACCATGATTGAGAAGGGGAGGGGGATAAGAATGGAAGACAGTATAGATAAATGAAACTGGGCGTCTGATAGCAGTGTATGTAAATGAAAATAACAATAATAATGATAATAATGATGTAGCTGTACAGTATGGTAGAAGAGTGGATAGTATGAAAATGCTGAGTGTGAAAAAATGTGTGTAAATAGGGAAGTATGAGGAATGGAGAAATATGCATGTGTGATAAATGGAGTATGAGTTAAGTGAAATGTAAAAAAACAATGATGAAAAAAATGATGAAAAAAATGATAAAGGAAAAAATGAAAAAATTATGAAGAAAAATGAATGGTGAAAACAAGATGAAAAAAGATTAAAAAAAATAAAAGAATAAATGATGAAAAAAATCAAAAAAGGGGAACAAAATGAATGATTAATAGAAAAAATAAATAAAGGATAAATAAATGAGAAATGAACACGTGAAAAAATGAACTTAGTAGGGACCTAATACTACCTGAAGTATGAAAAAAACGGAAGTCATCGCATCTGTAAATCAAAGGGGAAAAAAATTATTCAATGGTTTATGCAACAAGATTAAAAAGGTTTAAGTGGTCAATACAGTATATTGTACTCCTGATTAAGTCTGGTGGGTGAACATTTCCCAAGGGTATGGATCCAGTAGGATTCCCGTCTTTTAAGTAATGCGTACTTGCGTACTGTGTACTTGTTTGATGACTTGATATTTCAATTGTGACACGTTGTGTCCAGCCGATTTGAAGTGGTCTGGTAAGGGAAGCCATGTTTTGCCACACCTGATGGTGGATTTGTGACTTGCGATCCTATCCCTGATTGAGGAGAGGAGGCTGCAGGGGCATTTGATTAAATATATCACAAAGTTAGAGTCACAGATATAGTAGTCCGTAATTGAATAGGCCTTGCCTCTGTGTGGGTGATGGAAGATGTTGCCCTTCAATACGTTAGGTCAGCTCGCACAATGTAGGCACGGGAATGTCCCTTGTTTTTTTAGTGTGGAGAAAGAGTTGTCTGGGTATCTTAATCTGGCTGCCTACGTCTGCCCTGATTAAATGGTCACGGATGTTTTTGGGTCTCTTCAAGCACATGACGACTGGTTTATCGAAGTCTTTCATGATGGGGTAGGCTTTGTATAGGAGGGGCCAATGTTTGCAGATTATTTGTTGTAGTTTGGGAGCCATGGGGTGATATGTATGGATAAAAGCAACCCTGTTTGTGTTATCGGATTTTGTATGGGTCTTAGGTTGTAAGTCAAATTTTTTTTCTTTTTGCAGTATTGTGTCGGGATACCCCCTATCTCTGAACTTCTTGCTCATTTTTAACAATTGATTTTCTTTTTGAATAGGATCAGACATGATACGGTGGACCCTGGTGAATTGTGACCGTGGCAGGGATCTTTTAGTGTTAAGAGGGTAGCAACTGGTGTACTCAAGAAGACTATTTCTGTCTGTGGATTTTGTGTATAGATCGGTAGAAAGGTGCCCATGTCATCCTTAATGATCAAGGTGTCCAGGAAACATATGGAGTTGGAGTCAGAGTGTAATGTGAACTTAAGTTTTGGTCTGATCTGATTTAATTTGTCGACAAACTGAGTCAGGGTATCCGATGGGCCAGTCCAAACACAGAAAATGTCATCAATATAACGATGCCAGAGAGGTGATGATGAACAGAGAGCATGTTGTTTAAACAGGGCGTCATAGTAGACAAAACTGGACAAAAATTCGCCTATATACATATTGGCGTATGGGGGCACCACGTTAGACCCCATGGCTGTGCCGCATAGTTGTTTGTAGAAGGTATCATCCAGTAGAAAATAATTCTAGGAAAATACATAGAATACAACCGCACACTGCTACCAGATAAAGCACAAAATGCCATAATGATATAGAGTATTCCAAAGCTCACGCTATACTTGTTTGATAAATCAGAGATTCTTGGCAAATATATTTTGTACAAAATTATCTGAGCTCATTCACCGGATCATCAAGGTGTTCTCTGCAGAATGGGAACCTAACACTATCTCCTACCTGTTACGTGCCAGACTTGGCTTCCATATAATCAGGGGGTGTTTTGTTCCACATGTACGCTGTATCCACTCTGCCTTTTGCCATTTATGGTACTTCAAAGGCCTCCCCTAGTTCAGGAATGTAGATACTAGCATGCATGCCGAATCACTCGGCTATATGATTAAAAACAACCTGTGGGGCAAATGGGCTGGTCAGGAGTGCATGACCAAATGGAGTAGCCACACCTCCAGTACAAACTCTCCCTTAGTACTAGAGATAAGAGGTCGAGGCATAGATTGAGGGAATCTAAAGAGAGGGTGGCACTATTGATAGGGGTTCTATGTGTGGCTTCAATGCCTAAATCATGTCTGATGGAGGTATGGAGACTGTTAATATCTAATGTGACCAATAAACTGGTCAGGGGAATTGTAGCCAAGTTGTGCAGAATCGTCAGGAAATGGCCTGTGTCTAGAATAAAAGAGGGTGCATATTTTTTCGAGAAACACAGATAATGGGGCCAGAATTGAATCGGTAGAGGCAACTATGGGTCTCCCTGGGGGGTTTTCTAATGATTTGTGGATTTTGGGTAAAATGTAAAATACAGGGGTGATTGGATGGGGATTGTTGAGGAAATTGTAGGTTTTCTTATCAATGGTGCCCTTTGCTAAGTACTTAACCAATGTCTTTAGAATTTTGATGCATATGTTGGTGGTAGGATCATGAGATAGTACGGCATAAGTGGTGGTATCGGCACGTGGGACGCCATCTCCAGCCTCCACTCTTCATCTATTTACTAAGGTATCTCTCTTCCCACAGCCACATTATTTAGGTTATTTATAATGCAACTGTACTTGTTCTCTTCTAGCCCTACCCTATCTATTATAGCTTGGCATACACCTTACACCTTATTCTCTATTTACCTTGGAGTTTTTATTTGTGCCAGTATTTCAGCCACACTCCCTTACATCTGGTTGTTTATCTCTGAAAAGACAAATATATTTCTCATTCATCATATTACACTGACAACATGTTAGTTCATTTTTCTTTTTTCTTCTCACTTTCCATAATGTTCAACATGTTCTGTTTTTTACCAAGTTTGATTACTTATATGATATATTTATTTTGCATCGATGTTTTGAAAAAAGTCTTATGCAGACCGAAACGTCTCCCCAGTCATTGCAAGTACACCTCAAAAGTAACATGAGAGTAATTTTGAGCGTTGACATCAATTTTTGTATAAAAAAAAATTTTCGTTCCTTTTTTTGCACTTAAACTTTTGTTTTAAAGGGAACCTGTCATCAACTTTATGCTGCCCATACTAATGGCAGCACAAGGTAGAGACAGGCAAGTTGATTTCAGCGGTCTGTCATTTAAAAGTTAAAAGTAAGTGGTTGCCGAGAACCAACATCGCAATCATTCCAGACTAGGCCTGGAAAAGAGTCACGGCCACCTAAGAAGAGTCATGGTTATTCATGAATTCCTGCTCTCCCTGACCACCTGCTGATGATTGACAGTCTTCTACCTAGTTGTCTCCCTTTTTCTCTAGGAGAGAACTGCCCATCATCAGCAGATGGGTGAGGAGAGCAGGAGATTATGAATAACCATGACTCTTCTCAGGAAGATTTGACTCTTTTCAAGGCCTGGGCTGCAATCATTATGATGCTGGTTCTTCTCAGCAACCACTTACTTTTAGGTCATGAGTGACACACCACTGAAATCAGCATTTCTGTCATTATTTTATTCTGCCCTCAGTGAGGTCAGCATAAAGTTGATGACAGGTTCCCTTTAAGCATGGAATATCACATTAAATGATTTCTTTTGCATACAACCTTAAGAGTGTGTGGTTTCGTTAATTAAAGTCTTGGTTTGTGATATACAGCATCTGACCCCAATCTGACCCTAAGTGCATATCCCATTTACCTTATCAATACTCTGCAGATTAGACACCATGGATGGATAGCAGGGTGGTCTGTAACCATAGAAAAGAGCAGTGTATAATGTGATAGAAAAATGAATCCAGCCAGCAAAGGAATATGGATAATCACAATACATTAGTAAGTGGCTTGTATTAAATTTCTCTACATGATAAATGCAACTTACTGAAGTGAGACAACCCCTTTAAACAGGATGCACTAAAACAGTAGCGAAAATTCACCAAATTCTGGCACAGATTACACTACACTACAACAGAATTTTTGGCCTATATTTCTAATTACATTTCATTTTGAATAAACACATATTAATATCCAATAACATTATTGATCACATTTTAATCCTACAAAATAGTTGAATATAGGTACCACACTGTTATGATTTGTGACTAACCTTGAATTTTTGGTGCAATTTAGTGTATCTCAGTTGGAACATGGTTATGAAGCAAATAAGCCAAAAAGTGTTGGCCTGAGCTATGAGGTGCACTATAGCTCCTCTGCTTCTTCCTCCCACCCTCTCCCACTCTATGTTGATTCACAGGGCACAGCTTTCCCAGCATCATCCCGGCTGGCCTGTCAGTCATGTCTCTCATATGACATTTACCTGCTCTGTGGTACCATGATGCTCTCCCTTATAAACAGGCAAACAGATAAATACCATAACGAGATGGCATAGCTGTTCAAATTGGAAATAATTTTTGATGAAGATAATAAAATCAAAAGCTTTTAAATCAATGTCTGTACAATTAAGAGAGATGTTTAAGAATAAATAGAAAATGCTGTAGGTTACAAGCCTGACTTTTCTGCTAAAAATGAGAAGTCAAATTCAGTGAATTGCTTCATTTTTACACCACATGTTACTGTAAGGCACAATATTTGTTTGCTTTTCCCATGCTGTAGGTTTCATCTTCAGTCACAAGCTGTAAACTTCTATTTTTCCATGCTAAATAAAATGCAAAAAGGCACATGCATTTCTAGTAGAGGCTGAATGAGTCACATCGAAGAACTGTCCATGATGATGAGATTTCCATGCTCTGATGCTGATCATTCTACATCATCCAGATGACCGCATATGGGCAGCTCCCACACATAGCCCTGTGGAAACTAACAGCAAGAAGAGTTCTGTGGTACACACAATAATGTGGCCACTTGGTTATCTAAGTATTTAAGTGTTTACAATGGGATACAGAATGACTATGCAATATTGTAGTTGGAAACCAGTAAAAAGACAAAAATAATCTGGGACATCAAGACATTATGTGATATTTTGGGCAGCATTTTAATCAACTCTTGTGTAAACAATCCCTGTTAATGATAGTAACTGTTTTTATGATCTTGTAATAGTTACAATTCATAGTGCTGCCTACTCAGTAATGGGTCCCACCACCTTGTTGACCAACATCAGCACAACCCTGGCAGTTGCCACCTTTGTGCTTCTGCCCAAACTCTTTGCCCTGTAGAAAAGTTTTAATGTCAGTCTCTTAATGTGCTGCAGTGATAAAGTTCCAGATCTACTGGTGGGACTACAGGCAGGTTGTTGTTAGTTGCTTTATGACAACTATTGACTGGGAGGAAATATTTAATAAGTAGGAGAACCCTTTTATGTGTAGTTGATATTTATCTTTACACTTGCTCCGGGGCTCTGAATATGTTCATGAAAAAAATCTTTTGTCAACTGATCTGTTTTATATTTTACACATTTAGAGTAAAGCAAAGCTTTCTCCTTGCAGGACAATGCTGTGTTCACCATGCATTTTGATACTGAAACCTATAACTTGGAAGCCCATAGCACCGCATCTAAATACGCCTTCCTCCGTTGCCTGTGCAAGATGAGCCGTAAATATCTCCAAAATGAACTACAGTGGATTCATTTTGATCAGGACTTTGTAGGAAAAAGCCACCCTTTTTGGGAACCTGATGATGCTGTATTATCCATGCAGATATGTCTTGAGGTGTTTAGCTGTGCCTGTCTATGTAGCTGTTTTTAGCTGTTTTCTTTAATTGGTACAGATAAAAGTATTTTAATTCAGTAAACCTATTCATTACTTATTGTCTTTAGGGCTTGCTTACACCAACAGGTTTGAGATTTATATTTCTTGCTTAGTTCCTAAAATATGTATATAGGGATTGTCAGTAATGGAATTTGAATACAGTTATTGCACCCATAATACAGTGAAACCTATTTGAGCCGACACTCCAAAAAGTTATCTTTTATGGGGGTGGTTTTCTCCAAAGAAAAAAATACTGAATGCAGTTTAAATGGAGTCAGCAAACATGTACAGTACACTAATAAACACAAATAAAGATGTATGACCCCAAAAGTCTGTCTATATATACAATATTCATACAGCCAACCATCCTGTATTATAAGCTGTTCCCTAAAACCTTGCATTTGGGAAGCATTGCCCATCCCTGTACCTAATCTAGTTTTGCATTGATGTTTTTTATTAGGGTCTGTTATTTCTCCTTTTTATTTTATAACTGCTTGATTGTTTTTGTATACCATTTTATTTTGCATCATTTTTAGTTTTGTAATCACTACACCTCTTTTCTATTAAAGCTTAAAACTGCAATGTGCTTGTGTGTTTTAAAAGTATCTAAAGCCTTTTTAAGTGTGTCAACTGTTTGACTGCTGGAGAGCAAAGTGCACTTTTTGGATTTCCTATCCGGCCCAGAATTCAGTGGGTGGCACAGCATTTTTCTGGGATGTGTAGACTGTGTTGGGGTCTAATTTTTTACACAATTTGACTTTGAGCAGAAGGTAAGACCAAGATTAAGGAAGTGCAGATTGGTCAGTTCCTTGCAGTTGCACCCAAGTCATGTGCTGGAATGGTGCATATGTGACAAAGACCAACCAGGGTTTCCTGGGGAACAGGGAAGTGAGATTCTCAGCCTACTACTTTCTCCAAACAGCGAACAGTGTGAGAACCTTTCTTTCCACAGGGTGACTGAAGGGAGCTGTGTGTCTCTGCACTAGTGGAATTAGTATTTTACTATAACAATTTAAATTATGATAATGGAAATACTGAGTGGGCACACAACTGTCTAAACAAGTCCACAATCTAGTTCTGCATTTCTGGATAAAATAGTCACAGTAAGTTCAGGAAATGGTGGATAGAGCTATTACTTATCTAAAAACGGTTTAAATCTTCAAAATTGTGATTATCTCACCACTCCAGCATGGATACAGTTCCAGCAGTGTTTCAACATTCAACATACCACCTAAAAGTAAGACAGTCAGTGGCGTACCGACAATGGAGGCAGACCACACAGTCGCTATGGGGCTCGTAAGGTTGGAGGGACTGGCAGCCTGAATGACACTGCCCCCTCACTCTCTAGTCTCAGCAAGAGTCTACAGCAGCAGCAGGAGGGAAGTTTTACATAGTAACATAGTTTATAGGGCTTAAAAAAGACATCTGTCCATCTAGTTCAGCCTGTTATCCTGCAAGTTGATCCAGAGGAAGGGAAAAAAATACAACAACCCATCTCTATACCCATCACAGTCCCAGTCCTGGGGATAAATAGATGATGGGAAAGATCTCTGTACTGACCCCTGATATATTTATACATAGTTATTAGATCTCCCCTCAGTCGTCTTTTGTCTAAAGTGAATAACCGTACTTTTGATAATCTTTTTGGGTACTGTAGTCCACCCATTCCAGTTATTACTTTAATTGCCCTCCACTGAACCCTCTCCAGCTCTGCTATGTCTGCCTTGTTCACAGGAGCCCAGAATTGTACACAGTACTCCATGTGTGGTCTGACCAGTGATTTGTAGAGTGGCAGAACTATGTTCTCATCACAGGCATCTGTGCCTCTTTTGATGCAACCCATTATCTTATTGGCTTTAGCAGCAGCTGTCTGAAACTGGTTTGTTCAGCTTATTTTGCTGTTCACTAAAATTCCTAGGTCCTTTTCCATGTCAGTTTTACCCAGTGTTTTACCATTTGGTATGTACTGGTGACTTTATTCCTTTCCATGTGCATAACCTTACATTTGTCAGTGTTAAACCTCATCTGCCACTTCTCTGCCCAAGCCTCCAATCTATCCAAATCCCTCCGTAGCAGTATACTGTCATCTTCGTCGTGGTCAAGTCTAGAACTTACCTCCTCATAGAAACTGATTAAATTGGTTTGACATGACTGAACCCTCATGAAGCCATGCTGATATGGCGTTATTTGCTTATTTTCATTGAGGTATCTCAAGATAGCATTTCTTAGAAAACCTTCAAACAGTTTACCCACAACAGATGTTAAACTTACTGGCCTATAGTTTCCGGGCTCTGTTTTTAGACCTTTTTATGAATATTGGCACCACATTTGCTATGCACCAATCCTGTGGAACACTCCCTGTCAGTATAGAGTCCTTAAATATCAGAAATAAAGGTCTGGCTACGATATTACTTAATTCTTTTAGGATACGGGGATGTATGCCATCCGGTCCTGGCGATTTGTCTATTTTAATCTTTCTAAGATGCCGCTGTACTTCTTCCTGGGTCAGACAGGGCACTTTTAATAGGGAATTTACTTTTACATTCTGCATTTTATCTGACAGCTATGTTTATTTTCCTCAGGGAATACAGTGGAGAAAAAAATATTTATTGGCTTTGCTTTCTCCTCATCGTTCTCTGCAACTCCCCCCTCATTACTCTGTAAAGGGCCAACACCTTCAGGTTTATACTTTTTACTATTTATATAATTGAAGAACATTTTAGGGTTAGTTTTACTCTCTTTGGCGATTAATCTCTCAGTCTCTAGTTTGGCTGCTTTTATTTATCTTTTACATATTCTGTTCTTTTCTTTATAGTTTTTCAATGCTTCCTCGCCATCCTCCTGTTTTAGTGATTTAAATGCTTTCTTTTTGTCATTTATAGCTTTCTTTACAGTTCTATTTATCCACATTGGTTTTTTCTTGTTCCTTAACCTTTTATTCCCATACCTCTCACAATTTTAGGATGCCTTTAAAAATCCCATTTTGTGGCTGTATTTTTATTTTTGAGGACTTTGTCCCAGTTATTTAGGCCTATGACCTCTCTTAGTTGGCTAAATTTAGAATTTTTGAAGTTTGGTATTTTTATTCCTCCCTGAAGAAACACTTGTTTGAATGACAATTGGAAGGTTATTATTTTATGGTCACAATTTCCCAGGTGTCCCCCAACCTGCACATCTTTTGTTCTGTCAGGTCTATTTTAATACTAAGTCCAGTGTGGCCATCCCTCTAGTCGGGTCCTGAACCAGTTGGGAAAGGTAATTGTCTTTGGTTATTGCCAAGCACCTTTATGAAATGTACAGATTTCAGTTTCCCAGTCTATATCTGGGTAGTTGAAGTCTCCCATAATAACGACCTCATTATGATTTGCCGTTTCGTCTATTTAGTTTAGAAGTAGATTTTCTGTGGACTCTGGTATATTAGGTGGCTTATAATAAACTTCTATTAGTATTTTATTATTGTTTTTGCCTCCATGTATTTCTATCCACAGTGACTCGACATGTTCATATCACTCACTGATATCTTCCCGGAGTGTTGGCTTTAGAAAGGACTTTACATAAAGGCAAATCCCTCCCTCTCTCTGGTTTTGACGATCCTTTCTAAACAGACTGTAACCCTGTTAACTGCCCAGTTATAGTTATCATCCAGCCATGTCTCAGTTATTCCCAATATATCATAATCCTCCTCACACATCACTAATTCCAGTTCCCCAGTTTTATTAGTCAGACATAAAGAGAAACCTTCCCTTCCTAGATATATCTGGCCAATAAGCAGGAAGATACTCTGCTGCTGCTTATTGTCCAGCTGAATTTTGGCACCACCATCTCTGGGGTGTGGCGCGGTGCTCGCACATCTCATTCTGGCTTCTAGCTCCATTGCAGAGAGGTGAGGAGAGGGCTCGTAGTTCTTTGCAGGCGCACCTATGGAGGAAAAGTGATAAAAAGAAGCTGGAACAGTTGTCATCAAATTGTGTGTGAGTGAAAACCAACTATTAGTGCAGGGCAAACAGCACCTCCTTCCACCAACCCAGACATATGCTTGAAGTTCTGAGGAGGGTTCAGTCTCTTCTCCTCATTGCCCTATTAGTAATAACCTAATTGGAATTATATGTCTATATGGGATGGGAGCTCTGTGGCTTGTAAATATATGGTTAAAATATATAATACTGGTCTAGTTATATTGGTTTTATGTCTCTACCAGTTTTGCTTATCTATAGACTGAAATATTTGTCTATTCTTCTTTACAAAATAGCTCAAGATCAGTCAGATTGGATGGAGAACGTCTGTGAAAAGCAGGTCTTGCCACAGATTCTCAATGGGATTTAGGCTTGGACTTTGACTGGGCCATTCTAACACATGAATATGCTTTGATCTAAACCATTCCATTGTAGCTCGGGCTGTATGTTTAGGGTTGTTATTCTGCTGGAATGTGAACTTTGGCACCAGTCTCAAATCTTTTGCAGCCTCTACCAGGTTTTCCTCCAGGATTGACCGTTATTTAGCTCCATTCATCTTCCCATCAACTCTGGCCAGCTTCTCTGTCCCTGCTGAAGAAAAGCATCCCCACACCATGATGCTGCCACCACCACCATGTTTCACGGTGTGGATCGTGTGTTTCAAATGATGTGCAGTATTAGTTTTCTAACTCACATAGCATTTAGGCCAAAAAGTTTAACTTTGGTCTCATCTAACCAGAGCACCTTCTTCCACATGTTCGCTGTATCCCCTATATGGCTTGTGGCAAACTGCAAACAGACTTCTTATGGCCTGCTTTCAAAAATGTCTTTCTTCTTGCCTCTCTACCATAAAGGCCAGATTTGTGGAGTACACGACTAATAGTTGTCCTCTAGACAGATTCTCCCATGTGAGGTGTGCATCTCTGCAGCTCCTCCAGAGCCATGGGCCTCTTGGCTGCATCTCTAATTAGTGCTCTCGTTGACTGGACTGTCAGTTTAGGTGGGCAGTCATGTCTTGGTAGGTTTGCAGTTATGCCATACTCCTATTTTCAGATAATGGATTGAACAGTGGTCTGTGAGATGTTCAGCTTTGGATATTTTTTTATAACCTAATGTAACCCTGCTTTACACTTCTCCACAACTTTATCCCTGACCTGTCTAGTGTGTTCCTTGGTTTTCATGATGCTGTTTGATCATTAATGTTCTCTAACAAACCACTGAGGCCTTCATTATAACAGCTGTAGTTATACTGAGAATAAGTTACACAGGTGGACTCTATTTACTAATTAGGTGAGGCAATTGAATGCGATTGGTCATACTGGATTTTACTTAGGGGTATCTGAATGCAAATGCACACCACACTTTTCAGATTTTTATTTATTAAAATTTTGAAAATCATATAACTTTTTCTTTTCACGTTACACATTCTTGCTACTTTATGTTCGTCTATCACATACAATCCCAAATTCCAGAATTTTGCACCAAAAAATTAAGCCACAACCATTTCCCCTCTAAGTCATGTCTAAAACAATAAATTTGGTGCAAAGATGGCAGGGATTCTGTGTGGGGAGAAGGAAACACAACTTACAGGGGCTCTCTAGAGGATGGAGGGTCAACATGACTGACAAAGTATAGAGAGTCATCATTAAAAAAGAAATTAAAAACATTAAACTGAAGCTGTTGCCTGTTCAAAAAACAGGCAGACGGCAGTTTCAGGATCTCCCTGACTTTCCTTTCTCTCACAAAGAGACATTCCAGACTCACTGAGGGTGTCCATACATCCCCAATAGCTATTGGCTGATTGCCTGTCCAGCTTGTTAGGAGTATAGAAGTAATCCCTTTTAGATTCACACCAGCTTGAGAGAGAGAGACCACAATGGATATTTTACTCAAAAACTTCTCCAGCAAGTTGTTCAGTACAGATATCTAATATAGCCCCTTTATAAAAAGGAACACAGGCAAACTGGTAGCTCAAACAGGTATTAACGGTGACAGTCTCTTTCTAGATTATTCCAGTGTTCTTTATTCACCACAATGGCACTCCTAGTTATCAGCCAGTGCACAATGTGTATGTATTTATAGTCCCCTTACATGCCAAGTAACAGAACACTTAAAGGGAACATGTCACCTCCTATAGAGTAAATAAACCGTCAGCAGTACCTTAATTTAGGGACCAGTGTGATGCTGATGAATATCTTCATATGGAGAAGTAATTCCTCTAACTGTAAAAAATCCATCTTTTAATCCTGTTGAGCGCGCTGTCTTGCGTCAGCTTGAAGTCAAGGGGGCAGCGGCCTCCTTGCTTCAAGTCAAGCAAACCACTCCCCTCTTGTTGTTGAATGACAGGTTTGCTGTTGGTCCGGGGATCGCGCAAGTCTCGCGCATGCATGGTGCACGATTAGTTCCTGCGCGATCCCAGCTCCGGCTGTTCAGTTTGCTGGCGCTTTTCTCTATACAGCGCATGCGCCGCAGAAGCAAGCGAGCGCGCTTGCCAGAGAGCGCCCGCCATCCCCGCACGCAAGGGGTCACTGAAAGCGTCCTACCGCCCGGCCATACGCTTGGGTTTGCGTATCCTCTGGGTGAGCGTGACCTCTGGCTGCGTACGCTGTATAGAGAAAAGCACCGGCAAACTGAACAGCCGGGATCGCTCAGGAACTAATCGCGCACCGCGCATGCGCGAGACTTGCGAGATCCCCGGCCCAACGGCAAACCTGTCATTCAACAACAAGAGGGGAGTGGTTTGCTTGACTTGAAGCTGCCCCCTTGACTTCAAGCTGACGCAAGACAGTGCGCTCAACAGGATTAAAAGATGGATTTTTTACAGTTAGAGGAATCACTTCTCCATATGAAGATATTCATCAGCATCACACTGGTCCCTAAATTAAGGTACTGCTGACAGTTTATTTACTCTATAGGAGGTGACAGGTTCCCTTTAACTTTAGGTTTTCCCTCTGGTTCTTCCTGGGCAGAGAATGTATCTCCTGAAGTGATGATGTTTCAGATCACATTGGCATACCTCACAACGGTCCCGGATCCAGCGTGACAGTCCCGATTGCAGTGGCTGTCCCGGTACGGGGGAGGTATGTCCCGGTCTCTGGCAGCTGTGTCTGTGTCCATAGGACGCAGAGACAGTTGCCTATTACATGAAGAAGCAGACAGTCGGAATCGGCTACCTGCTTCTTACATCCTCCCTCCCGTCCCCCCTGCAGCTCTCCATACCTATTGTCTGGGAAGGGGGCGGGCCGGCCGTCAGTCAGCCTTGGCTCCACCCCCTCCAGACAAGAGAAGCCGATGTCCTGCTGGTGATGCTGCTGCTACGAAGAAGGTAAGTATAAGGTTTTTATTTTTTTTAACTTTCTGTGAGGGGCACAATGTGGGCACAACATATGGGGGGCACAATGTGGGCATATCACAGGGGGCACAATGTGAGCATATTACAAGAGGGCATAATGTGGGCATATTCCTGGGGGGCACAGCTGGTCATATGACTGGGGGCACATAACAGGACATATTACTGGGGGCTCAGCTGGGCATATGACTGGGGGCACATAACGGGGCATATTACTGGGGGCACAGCTAGGCATATTAATGAGGGCACATAACTGGGGAATATTTATGTGGAGCAGTAAGGGGACTGGGCGGGGTTAGGGACATGGTCTAGTGCTGAAAAAATTTGCAGCGGCGCACTAAGGGCAACGCACAATGTGTCCCTCTTTGTCTCTTTACAAAGTTGGGAGGTATGCATTAGACCCATGTGCAGCCTGCTTTGGATAAAGTCTCTGTGTGTAGTGTGCACGTGTTGGAGGCTTCTCTTCTCAAAGTAGATGATCAACTCCTATTATGCTTGCATGACTTTATGCAGCCTTATTCTCTGAGCTCTCACTCCTCTCTCTGCTTCTCTGCCTCTCAGCCAGAACTTTCCTGTTCCTTCCAGGAAGTGACATCATCCAGAATCTTCCTATAATTAATGTCAAAAATAGATGCAAGGTCTTGCTCCTAGATGGCAGCAGAGCACCAGTAATGGCATTGGAATGCACAAGTCAATATAGTTTTGAAGGGGATTTGCCACTATTGAACTTCTACCCCTTACAAGCTGACAGCTATCTCCCTAGTCTCTGGCATACACATACATGCTTGGTTCAGCTGAGAGTGTGTTTTTAGTGGGGAGACAGGAGAAGGCCTTTGCCAACCACTCAAATTCAAAGCACCCAATCCAAATCACCCTTAATATAATTTGTTGGGGAGCAGTCAGCAATCATACTTACACATTAGATTGTCTGCCCAAAAAGATGGATTCAGCTGACAATAGCCTAACATGTTATGTGGGCTCTTAGATCTGGATTGGGCTCTTCATGCTCCACTTCGGCTCACTAGCCATTGCTGCCTGATCTTTTGGCAGGGTACTTACAGCCCTGGTGTTGAGACTTTTCCATTTAGTAACCTATGAGCGAGTTCCCTTTACTGCAGGAGGAAGGGCTCATTAGTTAATGAAAGTTCCTATTTCAACATACATAGCATTTAACTGTGTGGCAAGTGCTTTCTACTGTAGTAATTGACAGTATCATTAGTTAGTCAGCAGTGCCTGTTGCACAGTTTAAGGCTATGACTTTCCATTAATCAATGAGAGCTATCATTTACTAGGAAGGAAAGCACTCATAATAGTCCTGTTTGGGCAATGTGGTGATCACAAGTATGTTCAAAAAGACAGGGGCTGCACAAGTGATCTGTCAGCCACATATTGTGCTTTAGTTTTGTATAATTCTTGGAACAGGTTTGTTTTTGTAGTATAGGTAGATTGATTTTATAACCCTTAAAAGTAATGACTAAATACCTATTCAGGCTAGATCCTATATCCCATACTCGGTGTGTACACCATTAAATACGTCACACCCGATGGTTATGGATCTACTAAATCTGGATCACTGTGTGGAGGCGTTGCTGCTATAACATTTATTCCAGCAAATCCAATATCCTCCTCAGTGTATCCCTATTTAATATGCACGTAGACAATACAGTAGCCAATATCGGACTTGGACTATTGCAGTGGCCAGCAGCGCTGCCAGAGTAGTGTATCCCTGCAGCACCAACTGCCACTATGCCAGATCAGATATAGAGGACCAGCACCACGTTTATTGCTGTATCAGTCTCTCCTGCACTACTTGTATATACCTAAAGCTACCTAGTATTCCTGGCTCGACGCGTTTCTTTTAGCATCCTACTGTGCTTATCATCAGGAGCCCATTCATACTATAACAAACACGCAGCGGCTGCACACCATGATGTCGGGAGTGCAGCCAGGTAGCACGCGGCGCTGTAATGCCATAAACATGGTAACGACATAAACGTGGTGCTGGTCCTCTATATCTGATCTGGCATAGTGGCAGTTGGTGCTGCAGGGATACACTACTCTGGCAGCGCTGCTGGCCACTGCAATAGTCCAAGTCCGATATTGGCTACTGTATTGTCTACGTGCATATTAAATAGGGATACACTGAGGAGGATATTGGATTTGCTGGAATAAATGTTATAGCAGCAACGCTTCCACACAGTGATCCTGATTTAGTAGATCCATAACCATCGGGTGTGATGTATTTAATGGTGTACACACCGAGTATGGGATATAGGATCTAGCCTGAATAGGTATTTAGTCATTACTTTTAAGGGTTATTTAATAAAGGTTTTTTAACGTGATCCACTCAGGCAGTAAATAGATATTTATTTTGGACACGGCAACAGTTATTTTTGTAGTTAATTGATTATTTATAGATTGATTTTTATAGATGATTTGTATAGTAAAGAAAATAAACAGTACATTCAGGATCTGTTTTAAAATACAAAAGGGAAAACACAGGTTAAAATATCATATGTGAAGAAACTGTAAGTACTTTTGGAAGAATTTATCACACCCTTCACTCTAGAATTCTGGCTTTATCAATTAGCAAAATAGGCTTTTTTTGTGAATTTTTCTATATAATTGTGCAAAAATGTTCTCCAATTTTTAAAAGTGGTACACAAGCAGCCATGGTTACCTATGCCACTTTGTTTTACTCCAGATTTATAATTTTTTTTTTTTTTTTAACGTTGCCTGAAGATGTATCAGCGGTAACAAACATTGTTTGATGTGATAAATTTGCTGCAAATTATATCAACACAGATAAATTCCCCCCTTGTGCTTGGTTGGTGGACTTCTGAGGAAAGCCAGGATGGTTGGCAGTAGAGATAAAAATTTGATTCAGCAACTTAACCAACAAGAAACTAGTTTTGTTACGAACAAGTTTGTCATGAATCGCTCTGTTAAAACCCCTTTCAGCCTATCAATCAATAGGACCATTTTTAACGGCCGGTTAAAAAAACAAAATCACTTGCCTCATCCACTTGCTTGAGCAGAGGCAGTCCACTCCTCTCTCGAGTGAAAAAGACCTGACGAAGAACCTGTGCTCAGCGTGATGATGTCACCATGCACTCCCAGTGTGGTCTTGTGGTGACGTCATCACTGAGGTGAGTATTTTTTTCCATTCTTTCTCAGACAACTCCTGCCGCCATTTTAGGAAAAATGATTTGTTTCTACGAAGAGCGAGGAAATTCGGCTTAGTTTAGAATCTGCTCAGCACTAGTTGGCAGCTCTGCCCTTCCATAGCATCAAGGGTAAACCATTCCCAAAACATAAGTCATAATCTAAACCATTTACTCATTTTTGTAACTTTCACAGATTTGACATTTTCTTCCATAGAGATATAACATGAATATATTATTAATATGTTTATTCTAATATTGCTATTATAAAGTTTCTCATTACCTAAGCAGAAGACTGCAGAGACATTAATAGTTACAAGTAGGATTTTATTGCAACAGCGAAGTACAAGGTACAAAACAAAGGTTGATTGCAAGCAGTTGGGGCCAGAATATGGTTTATTAGCAGACGCTGGTTCTGTAGCCAGTCATTTCACCCTATAATGCTAGTTTGTGAATTCTCCACTAGGTTTAACAGACATTGGGTGACTCATTCAAAAAGTAATAGTCGTTTGGAAAAGTATTATTACACAAGTTGTCTGTGTTTAGGAAGGTGGAATAGTTGAGCAACCTGGTTATGAAAATAACCGCGCTTCGTTTGTTTGTCCCATTTGTACAGTGTTGAATATGTTCAGCTTCATTCTGTAATACAAAACACAGAAAAATGAATTTTTTATTAGAGCTAACCTATTCTATAGCATAGTACAGAGTTTGCTTCTAGTCACGTTAAGCCGTGCTCCTAGTAGAGCTCACAATCCAAATAAAATTACTGCTTATGAAAATCTGTACAATTCTGGTACTCCCCTTCCCTTAATTCACATCCCCTCTTTTGGCTGAGCTTGATAGACATACAGTGCCTTGCGAAAGTATTCAGCCCCCTGAAACATTTCAACCTTTTGCCACATTTCAGGCTTCAAGCAAAAAGATATAACATTTTAAATTTTTGGTGAAGAATCAACAACAAGTAGGTCACAATTGTGAAGTGGAACGAAATTTATCAGATCATTTAAACTTTTTTTGTAATAATATAACTGAAAAGTGGGGCGTGCAAAATTATTCTGCCCCCTTGCATTAATTCTTTGTTGTGCCACCTTTTGCTGCGATTACAGCTGCAAGTCGCTTGGGGTATGTCTCTATCAGTTTTGCACATCTAGAGACTGAAATTCTTTCCCATTCTTCCTTGCAAAACAGCTTGAGCTCTTTGAGGTTGGATGGAGAGCGTTTGTGAACAGCAGTTTTCAGCTCTTTCCACATATTCTCAATTGGATTCAGGTCTGGACTTTGACTTGGCCATTCCAAGACCTGGATACATTTATTTTTGAACCATTCCATTGTAGATTTTGCTTTATGTTTGGGATCATTGTCTTGTTGGAAGATAAATCTCCGTCCTAGTCTCAGGTCTTTTGCAGACTCCAACAGGTTTTCATCCAGAATGGTCCTGTATTTGGCTTCATCCATCTTCCCATCAGTTTTAACTATCTTCCCTGTCCCTGCTGATGAAAAGCAGGCCCAAACCATGATGCTGCCACCACCATGTTTGACAGTTGGGATGGTGTGTTCAGGGTGATGAGCTGTGTTGCTTTTATGTCAAACATATCGTTTTGTATTGTTTCCAAAAAGTTCGATTTTCGTTTCATCTGACCAGAGCACCTTCTTCCACATGTTTGGTGTGTCTCCCAGGTGGCTTGTGGCAAACTGTAAATGAGACTTTTTATGGATATCTTTGAGAAATGGCTTTCTTCTTGCCACTCTTCCATAAAGGCCAGATTTGTGAAGTGTTCGACTGATTGTTGTCCTATGGACAGACTCTCCCACCTCAGCTGTAGATCTCTGCAGTTCATCCAGAGTGCTCATGGGCCTCTTGGCTGCATCTCTGATCAGTCTTCTCCTTGTTTGAGATGAAAGTTTAGAGGGACAGCCGGGTCTTGGTAGATTTGCAGTGGTCTGATACTCCTTCCATTTCAATATGATCGCTTGCACAGTGCTCCTTGGGATGTTTAAAGCTTGGGAAATCTTTTGGTATCCAAATCCGGCTTTAAACTTCTCCACAACAGTATCACGGACCTGCCTGGTGTGTTCCTTGGTCTTCATGATACAGAACCCTGAGACTATCACAGAGCAGGTGCATTTATACGGAGACTTGATTACACACAGGTGGATTCTATTTATCTTCATCAGTCATTTAGGACAACATTGGATCATTCAGAGATCCTCAGTGAACTTCTGGAGTGAGTTTTCTGAACTGAAAGTAAATGGGCCGAATAATTTTGCACGCCCCACTTTTCAGTTTTATTATTACATAAAAAGTTTAAATGATCCAATAAATTTCGTTTCACTTCACAATTGTGACCCACTTGTTGTTGATTCTTCACAAAAATTTAAAATGTGATATCTTTTTGTTTGAAGCCTGAAATGTGGCAAAAGTTTGAAAAGTTCCAGGGGGCCAAATACTTTCGCAAGGCACTGTAAATCTTTGTTCATCCACACTGCAACTATATGTAACTGTGTGCCCCTTCACTTCAATGGGAGAAGCGTTGCAATAACCAGCTCCGTCTACTACAAAGTGGATGGATCTGTGCAGTTATGGTGCCAATGATTGGTGGGACTACAGAGTTTATGTCCCCCCCCCCCCCAAGCAGATAGTGATGGTCTATCCAGAGGATATGTCATCAATTATAAAACCCTGGAACAGCTCATTTAAACAGGAAATCAGAAGCCTTTATAAACTGCATCTGTCTTCTCTCTAGGGTCTGATACAGCTGGGTACCCATGTAGGTAAAGACATGTAGGCGCTGCCATACATTGTCAAAGGGGTTTTCTCATCTTACAGCATTGTAAGATACAATATTTAATGTTCAGTTACTATACAGGTGTATCTCAATAAATTAGAATATCATCAAAAATTTAATTTCAGTAAGGCTACATGCACATGTCTGTTAAAAACGGATAAACTGTCCATTTTTAACAGATGTTTTTTTCACTGATGCCTTTCTGAGAAACAGACGTTAAAAACGGACCCATTCAATTGTATGAGGATAGTCGGTCAGTGAAAAAGAGACAAGATAGAACATGTTCTATTTTTTTACGTCCATTATTCACTGGCTGTCAAAAAAATTGCTGTGTGAATAACCCCATAGATGAGCATTTGTCTTAAAATGGATGTCCGTTATTTGTGTGCATGTAGCCTAATTCAATTCAAAAAGTGAAACTCGTATATAGATTAATTGTACACAGAGTTATCTGTTTCAAGCATTATTTTTTTTAATGTTGATGATTATGGCTTACAGCTAATGAAAACCCAAAAGTCAGTATGTTAGAAAATTAGAATATTGTGAAAAAGTTCAATATTGTAGACTGATAGGGGGAGATTTATCAAAACTGGCTTCATAAAAACCTGGCTTAGTTGCCCATAGCAATCAGATTCTACCTTTCATTTTTCAGAGCTCATTTGGAACATGAAAGATGGAATCTGATTGGTTGCTATGGACAACTAAGCCAATTTTTCCTTTACACCAGTTTTTATATATCTCCCCCCTAGTGTCACACTCTAATCAGCACAAAACACCTGCAAAGGTTTGGCAAGAAGATTTGCTAATTGACAGCTTTGCACTAGTGGGAGAGAGTGCATTAAAGGGGTTGTCTCATCTCAGACAATAGGGGCATATCGCTAGGGTTATGTTCCCATTTTCTTATATGTGCGGGTTTCACTACTGAGACCAGTACCTATATCAAGACCCAAGCCCTGCAAAATGGTGACTAGAGGACTCCGGTCGGGCCACCACCAAGCGCTCTCCCCAAGTGAATGGGAGCATACCACGCATGACTGGCCACTGTTCCCATTCACTTCTATGGACCTAACCCAATTTTCTAACGGAAATAGCTGAGCCAGCGCTAGGCTATTTTAAGCGGCTCCATATAAATGAATGGAGGGCGGCTGCGCATACCACCACTTACTTTTATTTTAACACAGCGCTTCTTCAGTATTTCTATGCAGTTTTTTATGCGTTGGACTTTAGATTTTACAGCATGGTCTTGCATGTTGCGTTCGGAAACTATTTCAAATCCGTCTTTAAAGGTGTTCAAGTATGTTCTCAAGCACTCATGATGTCGTTTCTAGAGAAAAGTAAACATGTTTTAATAAAAAGGCTTCTTCTTTGGATATCTAGCAAATGCAAAGGTTATTGGCACCGCAATCTGCGACTTCCCCGCTCACGCCAGGTCTAAAAAATGGTTAGTAAGAGAAGTACCACTGCACACTCAAGGTTTTCATTTAAATAAAAATTCTTTTATTATGACATATCGTCCATATAGTATATAGGCAAAAAAAGGAAAGAAATGGCTGTTATTAGACGTGACTATAAATCTTGACATTTCGATCAAACCCAGACCTTGGACACTAAATAAAGCAAAAGAGAGTCCATTAGTTATAAAGTACAGGAGCAAGAAAACAACATAACATGATTAGTTCAATTAATCATAAAGGATCAGTCATGTTTGTGGGTAAAAGGAGAATGCAAGTCAAAAGCTTGTAAAGGGCTATGTTGCTCTGTGGCCAGTTTCAGTGGAGCTATAGTACATGACCAGAGCTGAAAAGACTAGGAATGTGGCGTCGAAAAAGAGATGAAGGGCCGGCAAAGAAGAGCTTACAATAAAGAAGAGATGATAATTGAAGGAGGACCCCTTTGGCACAAAATGTGTGGGCGCTGCTGGGGAGGCTGGGGGCATGTGTAGGGAGGACGTCCAGCACGGCATCTATGTAGGCCTGGAAGGAGAGGTAGCTACTAGCAGGTCAAGTCTTGCCAAAACACGCAAGACTACGGCCGCTCGCATGGCTGAGGGGAAGAGAGGGCAGTGAATGTATTGATAATCTGGGATGGTATAAAGACATGAAATCGGGTGTGTAAGCTGTGGATAATGGCATATAGGGAAAATACAATTAGGAGTGTATGAAAAGAATGGCAGTACCAAATATGGTGAGTGTGGACAGCGCAGCCATCTTAGATGTGAGAAAAGAGGGCAAGGGAATGTGAGTATGGTGACAGACTGGAAAAGTGGGGGCGTGGGTGGGGAATGGGACAGGCCGGCAGGCCCGTCTCATTTACCATTTACTATGTCTGTTTTAGGCATAGAAAATGGTCTAAGGGTAAATGCACATGATCAGGATTGCGTGTGGATTTACCGCGCGGATTTGCGTGCGGAAAATCCGCACCGTAGGTCATGTACATTATATTCTATGAGAATTTGAAATTCTCACACACACGATGCAGATTTTGACCTACGGTGCGGATTTTAAAATCCACAGCATGTCAATTTATTTTATTTTTCCTGTCTGGATTTTCTCCATTCACTTCAATGGGGACAGTAAAATCCGCATGCAGAAAAATCTGCACCAATTGATGCGGATTGACCGCACTGATTTCCCTGCGAACACCTGCGGATTTCAGTGTGGATTGTCCACAGATAAATCCTGATCATGTGCATTTACCCTAAATGTAAGTCAGATAGGAAGCTGGCTTACATTTAGACTGGCAGTGGATCCGCCAAAGTTATGTAGGTAACATCAGGGGCGTAGCTATAGGGGGTGCAGCGGTAGCAGTCGCTACCGGGCCCAGGAGCCTGAGGGGGCCCAAAGACCCTTGTGCCACATAAGAAGAAACACAGAACACAAAGGGAAGGAGGGCCCAAGCTGAACTCTTGCTCTGGGGCCCATGAGCCTTTAGCTACGCCCCTGGGTAACATCAATTTGGCGCATCCACCACCAGGGGTTATTTAAAGCCGACATCTAAAAGGCCGGTCTTAATAAATTTACACTCTTAGCCCTGCTGCTGGTGTTTTTTTTTTTTTGGCAGAGCATCCATGCTAAATTCCACCGTCATAAAAACCGCATGTGAATAGGGTTTTAGAGGTGGAAGCTAAGGGCTTGATGTAGTGAGTTAAAGGGAACCAGACATTTCAGATAATTTTAGCTGCCTACAGTATCTTATTCATGCACATGTGGGTCTCTGGAAACAGTTCTTGTTAAGGTATACTAGTAAATGCACTGAAAATGCTGTTTTAATTTTCTTCCTGCTGTGTTAAAAAGAGTTTGTTCAAGTCAAGATTTACTACTCCGATTCAAGGTTTTCTAGTCCGCCCTTGCCCCCTGCAACCTAAGGCTAGGGCTACACAACGACATTTGTCATGAGACAAAAGGGGTACAACTACATTGCAACATTTTTTTTAATGAGGTACAATTACACTGTGACATGTGTCGCGCAACATTTTTTGTAATTCTAGTCTATGATGTCCCTCTGCAACATGCTGCGGCTCCAACACGACAGTCGCACAAAAAATACAACTTGGATGGATCTTTGTGCGACTGTCTTGTTGCAGCATGTCGCATGTCACAGTGCAACAGACCGACTGTCGTTATAATAAAATGTTGCACAACATTACTGCGACAAATGTCATTGTGTAACCCTAGCCTAAGGGCTCATGCACATGAGCGTGTGCAGTCAGTGCCCGTGCTGTGGACCGTAATTTGTACAGACTCTTTTACAACCTTCCAAGAAGATTAGCCATTTACTAATTAGAATACTGCAACATGAACTGATTCCAGAACCCCATCACTGCACAGCTCCTTCTTTCCTCCAGGCCCTGCCCAGCGGTGACGTCATAACTTATGTCTCACTGCTGCAGCGGGCTGGAGGAGAGAAGGAGCGCAGGGAGATGAGCTGTGGTTAGTGAATGAAAGGACCACTGGCTCCCCTGCACTCCAGCAATGATAGGTATGTGAGGGGGCCACTGGGTGGTCATTACACTGTGTGAGGGCCCCTGGCACAGTATAATGACCCCCAGGGACCCCATTCAATATAATGAACCCCAATGACCCCAGTGCCCCCTCCATACCTTATAATCCCCATTGTGGGGGGTCATTATTCTGAATGGGGGCGACTGGGGGTCAGTATTCTGAATGGAGGGCCACTGTGGGGTCATTATACTGTGTGAGGGACCACTGGGGGTCCTTATACTGTATGGGGGCCACTGGGGTTCATGCCGCCCAAGGGCCCACATGAACCTGGAGCCAACCCTGGTTTAGGTGGTCTGTTAAAATGGGGGGGGGGCGGCGTTGGAGTGTAGATTAAAAATTTGACCAGGGCTTCTAATAAAGGCATCTGTAAAGCTATGTCACACAGAGTGGCCGTATCACAGCCAGATCCCCCATAAGTGTCATCCTCAGATCCCCCATAACAGTGTGCCATCCGCAGATCCCCCATAATAGTGTGCCATCCGCAGATCCCCCATAATAGTGTGCCATCCACAGATCCCCCATAACAGTATGTCATCCACAGATCATGACCCTTATCAGCCAACAGAAGCTTGCAGGCCGTTAGTCTCCTCACACACACACTGTTTCACACCAGGTTTCCATAACAACGCAGCCATTTTTCTTCATTGCTGTAGGTCAGCTTTAAAGGGGCAGGGCACTGTGGATGACACTGTTAAAGGGGTATTACGGTTACCATAAATATAACTTATGTTTTAGACTAATTCATCATCAATCATTACCTAAAATAATGTAAATTTCACATATTTACCATTCAGTAGTAATAATAGATGTTTTCTCCCAGGTCCCGCAAATCCACAACCCCGATCCGGTCCCCTCCCACTCCGCAGCCGACGGGGATTGAAAAAATGAAGGTAAAAATCAACTTCTGTCAGCTGCAGGGGTGGGAGAAAGGGTGACTTTCTTCCTGCAGCTCATGCTCAGACTGCACAGTGTTGCTGTCTGAGAGTGAGCAACACTGCGCCAGACGGAGGACAGGGAGTCTGAAAGCCAGACTGTCCGGCCTAAAACCGGACCTCTGGCCACTCTAGGGGCAGGCTGATGTGGAGGTCACAGTTAAAGGGGAGGGTGCTGTGGAGGTCACAGTTAAAGGGGAGGGCGATGTGGATGTTACTGTTAAAGGGACAGGCTGCTGTGGAGTTAAGGGAGGAGGGGACTGCGGAGGCCGCTATAAAAGGGTCAGCAGGGTACTGTGAGGTCACTGTTGAGGCAGAGGCGTACTGTGAGTTTACTGTTAAGGCATCAGGGTAGTGTGAGGTATCTGTTAAGGCAGCAGGGTACTATGAGGTCACTGTTAAAGGAGCAGTTGCTGTGGAGGTCTCTGTCAAGGGGGCCAGTAATGGTGGAGGTCAGTTAAGGGGACTGTAACCTATGTTCAGTGTAAAGGGGTGGGTGCTGTAGAGGTCACTGTTAAGGGGGCGCCCCTGTGGAGGTTACTGTCAAGGGGGTGAGGTGCTGTAGAGCTCACTGTTAAAGGGTCAGGCTGCTGTGAAGGTCAAAGTTCAGGGGGTGTGTAGAGGTTACTGTCGATATCTTTTAATATGACACTCGCAAACATTAAATGAAATAGATTAAATATACCCGGGCGCAGCCAGGTCCTTCTGCTAGTTGTGTATAAAAATATCTCTATCTATTTCTAATATATCTATGCTGCTCTTAAAAAAATACTAATATATATATATATATATATATATATATATATATACAGTACAGACCAAAAGTTTGGACACACCTTCTCATTCAAAGAGTTTTTTGTATTTTCATGACTATGAAAATTGTAGATTCACACTGAAGGCATCAAAACTATGAATTAACACATGTGGAATTATATACTTAACAAAAAAGTGTGAAACAACTGAAAAGATGTCTTATATTCTAGGTTCTTCAAAGTAGCCACCTTTTGCTTTGATTACTGCTTTGCACACTCTAGGCATTCTCTTGATGAGCTTCAAGAGGTAGTCACCGGAAATGGTTTTCACTTCACAGGTGTGCCCAGTCAGGTTTAATAAGTGGGATTTCTTGCCTTATAAATGGGGTGGGACCATGAGTTGTGTTGGGCAGAAGTCAGGTGGATACACAGCTGATAGTCCTACTGAATAGACTGTTAGAATTTGTATTATGGCAAGCAAAAAGCAGCTAAGTAAAGAAAAACGAGTGGCCATCATTACTTTAAGAAATGAAGGTCAGTCAGTCCGAAAAATTGGGAAAACTTTGAAAGTGTCCCCAAGTGCAGTCGCAAAAACCAACAAGCGCTACAAAGAAACTGGCTCACATGAGGACCGCCCCAGGAAAGGAAGACCAAGAGTCACCTCTGCTGCGGAGGATAAGTTCATCTGAGTCACCAGCCTCACAAATCGCAGGTTAACAGCAGCTCAGATTAGAGACCAGGTCAATGCCACACAGAGTTCTATCAGCAGACACATCTCTACAACAACTGTTAAGAGGAGACTGTGTGCAGCAGGCCTTCATGGTAAAATAGCTGCTAGGAAACCACTGCTAAGGACAGGCAACAAGCAGAAGAGACTTGTTTGGGCTAAAGAACACAAGGAATGGACATTAGACCAGTGGAAATCTGTGCTTTGGTCTGATGAGTCCAAATTTGAGATCTTTGCTTCCAACCACCGTGTCTTTGTGCGACGCAGAAAAGGTGAACTGATGGACTCTACGTGCCTGGTTCCCACCGTGAAGCATAGAGGAGGAGGTGTGATGGTGTGGGGGTGCTTTGCTGGTGACACCGTTGGGGATTTATTTAAAATTGAAGGCATACTGAACAACCATGGCTACCACAGCATCTTGCAGCGGCATGCTATTCCATCCAGTTTGCGTTTAGTTGAACCATCATTTATTTATCAACAGGACAATGACCCCAAACACACCTCCAGGCTGTGTACGCCAGATGACCTGGCCTCCACAGTCACCAGACCTGAACCCAATCGAGATGGTTTGGGGTGAGCTGGACCGCAGAGTGAAGGCAAAAGGGCCAACAAGTGCTAAGCATCTCTGGGAACTCCTTCAAGACTGTTGGAATACCATTTCAGGTGACTACCTCTTGAAGCTCATCAAGAGAATGTCAAGAGTGTGCAAAGCAGTAATCAAAGCAAAAGGTGGCTACTTTGAAGAACCTAGAATATAAGACATTTTCAGTTGTTTCACACTTTTTTGTTAAGTATATAATTCCACACGTGTTAATTCATAGTTTTGATGCCTTCAGTTTGAATCTAGAATTTTCATAGTCATGAAAATACAGAAAACTCTTTGAATGAGAAGGTGTGTCCAAACTTTTGGTCTGTACTGTGTGTATATATATATATATATATATATATAAGAGAATTTAGAAAGCTACGTTGTCTCAGCAAAGCATTGTGTGCTCAGAGGGGTTATTTAAAGCGGCTCTGTCACCAGGATCAACCCTATTAAACCAGGCATACTGGCTTGTAGACCTCATCATGCTGATTAAAACAGTACCTTTCTTTTGTCTATATGCTAAACAGCTGCAGAGGAATCTGTGTTATATATTTATTCATATGCAAATAAGAATTTTGAGCACCAGGAGTTGGGGCTGAATCATCTGAGCACTGCTCTGTAACACCCCCTGTGCTTTGCACACTCCCCCTCCCAGTGACAGGGCTCAAAATCAGGCTGAGAGCAGAGCCCTGTCCAAGAGCTGTGTGCTAGCAATATCATATCACTATGTACTATAGCTTCAGCACACTGAGTTCTGCTCAAAAAGCTAAAAAACTGTGAGAGAAATTGCAGTTGCCAGCAGCCCTGACCAGTGTGACAGCATCTATTTACTGTACTCACTGACCATATGTTGGTGACCTAAGTCTAACTGAAGTAAGTGCTGTGCTGCTCTGCTGCTAGAGATGATGTGCATAATGCAGCACAGTGGCGTAGCTATAGGGGTCGCAGTTGCGACCGGGCCCCTAAGCCAGGGGGGCCCCGAGGGCTTCCACTTGCAGGGCCGCACCGCCAATTAGGCAAGGTGTGGCGTGGCCCTGCGCACAGTTGGGGGAAAACGGCGGCAAGGCAAAGGGAGATGAGCGCTTCCATTGTGGAAGTGCTCCTCTCCATAGTCATCTGTATGTAAACAGATGCCTGTGCTGCGGGGCAGGAGAGGCGTCTCCCCTGCCCATTCCTCTGATACGCTACAGGTACTAGGCCTGCAGCCTATCAGAGACCAGCTCAGGCGGCGTGATGACGTCATCGCGCCGCCTGAGCCCTACAGCGTGGGACACAGGCCGGAAGAGGCCTGCATCGCATCGCTACCAGCCTGATGGAGGTAAGTATGTGTTTTTTGTTTTTTTTTAATTAAGTTTTTTTTATTGGTATTTACACGGACCGGAGCTCTATTGGGGGCACTGGGGGCATTTGTTACTGGCACATGGGGGCACTGGGGGCATTTCTTACTGGCACTTGGGGCATTTCTTACTGGCACATGGGGGCAATGGGGGCATTTCTTACTGGCACTGGGGGCATTTTTTACTGGCACTTGGGGGCACTGGGGGCATTTCTTACTGGCACATGGGGGCACTGGGGGCATTTTTTACTGGCACTGGGGGCATTTCTTACTGGCACATGGGGGCACTGGGGGGCATTTCTTACTGGCACTTGGGGGCATTTCTTACTGGCACTTAGGGGCACTGGGGGCAATGGCACTTGGGGGCACTGGGGGGCATTTCTTACTGGCATATGGGGGCACTGGGGGCATTTTTTACTGGCACTTGGGGGCACTGGGGGGCATTTCTTACTGGCATATGGTGGCACTGGGGGCATTTCTTACTGGCACATGATTTGGGGGGCATCTAAGGGGGTGGGACACTTTTTACTGGCACATGATTTTGGGGGGAATCAATGGAGGGTAGCACTTCTTACTGGCACATTATTGGGGGGAAATTTTGGGGGCACTTCGTACTGGCACATTATGGGGGCACTTCTTACTGGCACATTATTGGGGGCACTATGGGGGCACTTCTTACTGGCACATTATTGGAGTGCACTATGGGGGCACTTCTTACTAGCATATTATTGGGGTGCACTATGGGGGCACTTCTTACTGGCACATTGGAAGCATTATTACTTCTGGGGCACAGTGGGGACATTAGTACTATTACTAACAAGTGCACTCTGGCAGAGAATTATTAGTTGGGACTTTGGGGAGCACTATTACTGTGGGGGGCACCCTGGCACAGTATCATCATAGCACATTTATTTCTGGGGGACGTTATGTTTACACTATTACTGTCAGGGACACTATTTGCTGGGCGCAGTTATTTTAGGACACTGTGTGCCAATAATTATTGAAGGGCACTATCTGTGTGGTACTAGTGGCACAGTACTGGGGGTGGTAGGATGATTTGTCCAGAAGATGGGAGGATGATGGAAAAGTAATAAACTCAGATTTTATTCTGTCAAACTGCAGAGATGAGAAATGGCTGAAAAATGGCGTCTGGTCTGAAAGGAGAAGATGAGGAAAGAGAACGTCTACATCAGAAGAGACGTCACTGGATGTAAGAGGTATGGGGCGCTGTATTAGGCTACATTCACACGAATGTTGTGTTTTGCAGTCTGCAAATTGCGGATCCGCTAAAAAAACGGATGATGTTCCGTATGGCATCCTTTTTTTTTTGCAGATCCACTGTAACAATGCCTATCCTTGTCCGCAAAACGGACAAAAATAGGAATGGACATACGGATGCGGACAGCACACAGTGTGCTGTCCGCATTTTTTGCTGACTCATTTAAGTGAATGGTCCGCATCTGAGCCGCAAAATATGCAAAAACAACTGTTGTGTGAATGTAGCCTTACCCTATATGTTCTGTAGTAATATACGTAATGTTAGGAGGGAAAAGGTTAGGGTGAGAATTTGGCATGGGGGAGGGGTTAAATTTTTGACTTGGCCAGCAGAAAAGCTAGGTGCACCAGCGCTGAGGGAAGGGGGGGGGGGGGGGGGGGGGAAGGGGCCCAAGCTAAACTCTTGCACCAGGGCCCATGAGCCTTTAGCTACGCCCCTGATGCAGCATCATGCGGATCAGAAGTGTCAGGACTCAGGAGATTACCCACATACCCACTTCTAATAACTAAATAGTCTCAGAAACCTCCTAAGACTAGTTAGTTTATTAAACTTAGTAGTGGTGGTAATTTCCTGAGAGGAAATAACTACTTGTTAACTGATAACTAGCTATAAAGCTGTATGGGCACTCATTGTATGGAACTTTTAGTTCTACTACCACTAGGACAGGGCCAGCGTCAGCACCCAGCATACCGGGGCAAGTTCCGGCGTCCACTGCTCCTGGTAGGGGCCCACAGCACAGGTGATTGTAATGGTGAAAGAGGGAGCCGTTCGCTCCACCATTCAGAGGCTGGCGCTCCACATCAGCAGCACGATGTCCTCACACATCGTGCTGCTTGTCTGTGTAGGAGGAGGTGCAGGGCTGACTGGGAATCAGCCTCTGCTCCTCCTCCTACACAGCAGTGGATGTGTCACAGTATCCTACTGCTGCTGGAGAGTGCAGATCATGGGAGGAACCAGTTGAGTATTTACTGTTCTTTTTTTTTTCACTTCCTGTGAAAGGAGCACATATCTGGCCATAGCTTCTGTGAGGGGCCACATCTTGGCACATCAACAGTGAGGGCTCACATATCTTGACATATCAACTGTGAAGTTTGCATTCCTGTGACATATGGTATATGCTCCTTTTTGTTTCTACTGGTGATCAAAAACAGAATGTGCGATTATTTATGTTGTAACTGTATTATTTTCTGATATACATACTGACTAATGACAATCTTGGACTGTAGTCATAATGGGTCTCTTCACGGGTGGTGGTCTCTATCCCTTGTCAGGGACATTTAGGGTCTACCAGGAGGTTCCTGACACGGGATCGCCCCTATTAGAGCGGCCATTCCGTTTTTGTAGGCCCATAGTTTAGAAGGGCAATTGTGAGGGAGAGTTGGATTTTCTTTCTTGTCCAGCCCTGCCTCAATAGCTCAGTGTTTGTGAGCACTATTTGGGTGAATTTTGACCCTTACACTCCCAGCGCTGTACATGTACAGCGCTGGAAGCCGGGACACAAATCCCAGCACCGTACTGGTACGGCGCTCTGATCGGGCAGGCGCAGGAGCTGCGCTCGCCCGATCAACTGCAGTGGTCCAGCAGTGGCCAATAGCCGGACCCCTGTTGTATGCACCAGCATCGGTGAAAACACCGATGCTGGTGCATTAACCCTCGCACTTCCGCGGTCAGTGCTGACTGCTGCATGTGCGATGTCGGCGCTGGGAGGAAGATCTCATCAGCAGCACGGGGACCCGATGGCAGGGAAGGCAGCCCAATGCCCCCTGGATCTCACAGGCAGGAAGCTGTAAGTGTATTACACTGTGTAATACACTTATAGCCAATGCATTACAATACAGAAGTTTTGTAATGCATTGTGCAGGGGATCAGACCCCCAAAAGTTGAAGTCCCAGACTGGGACAAAAAATAAAGTAAAAAAAGAAGTTAAAAAAAGTTTAGCAAAAAATAAATAAATAAAAGTAAAAAAAAAAAGCGTCATTTTCTCAAAATAAAGTAAATTGTAAAAAATAGGAAAAAAAAGAAAAGCAGGCATATTAGGTATCGCTGCGTCCGTATCGACCTGCTCTATAAAAATATCACATAACCCACCCCGCTAGGTAAACGCTGTAAAAAATAAAAACAATGCAAAAAAAGCCATTTTCTGATCACCTTGCCTCACAAAAAGTGTAATAGCAGGCGATCAAAAAGGCGTATTTACCCCAAAATGATACCAATCAAACTGTCATCTCGTCCCGCAAAAAATTAGACCCTACCTGAGACAATTGATGAAAAAATTAAAAAAATATGGCTCTCAGAAAATGGCAACACAAAAAAAAAAGATTTTATTCTGTTCAAAAATGCATCTAATGTGTAAAACTTAACAAAAATAAAAATGTAAGACATATTGGATATTACCGCGTCCGTAACAACCTGCTCTATAAAAATTTTACATGAGATGGCCTCCCAGGTGAATTCTGTAAAAAAATTTAAAAAAAAACTATGCCAAAACAGCCAATTTTTTCCCTCTTGCCTCACAAAAAGTGTAATAGCAGGCAATCAAAAAGGTGTATTTACTCCAAAATGGTACCAATTAAAGCGTCATCTCATCTCGCAAAAAATAAGACCCTACCTTGGACAATCGCCCAAAAAATAAAAAAAATATGGCTCTCAGAAAAAGGCAACACAAAAAAAGATTTCTGTTCAAAAATGCATCTAATGTGTAAAACTTAACAAAAATAAAAATGTTAGACATATTGGGTATCACTGCGTCCGTAACAACCTGCTCTATAAAAATATCACATGATTTGCCCCTTTGGGTGAATGCTGTAAAAAAATATTTAAAAAAAAACTATGTCAAAACAGCTATTTTTTTTCACCTTGACTCACAAAAAGTGTAATAGCAGGCGATCAAAAAGTCTTATGTACCCCAAAATGTTACCAATGAAAACATCACCTCATCCCGCAAAAAATGAGCCCCCACATAAGACAATAACTCAAAAAAATAAAAATCAATGGCTCCCGCAAACTAATCCATCAAAATCTGTGCTGCAAAATTCATATGGCGCTCCTTCTGTTTTGAGTCCTGCCATGTGCCTCCACAGCAGTTTACCACCACATATGGGGTGTTGCAGTATTCAGGAGAAAATGGGTAACAAATTATGGGGTGCTTTTCTCCTGTTAACCCTTGTGAAAATGAAAAATTTGGGGCTAAAGCAACATTTTATTGGAGGAAATGAAACTTTTCATTTTCACAGCCAAATTCCGTAAATTCCGTAAAAGGGGGTCAAAGTGGCCAGTACCCCCCTTAATATATTCTTTGAAGGGTGTAGTTTCCAAAACGGGGTCACTTTTTGAGGGTTTCCACTGTAGGGGTACGTCAGGGTCTCTCAATTACAAAATGGTGCCTAAAAACCATTCTAGGAAAATCTGCCTCCAAAATCCATATGGCGCTCCTTTCCTTTTGACCACCACATATGGGGTATTTCTGTAAACTGCAGAATCAGAGTAATGTATGTTGAAGTTTAGTTTGCTGTTAACCCTTGCTGTGTTGCAAGAAAAAAATTATTAATGTGAACAATCTACCAAAAAATTGAAATTTACAAATTTCACTTCCATTTTCCTTTAATTCTTGTGGAACACCTCAAGGATTAATAAAGTTTGTAACATCAGTTTTTCATAATTTGAGGGGTGTAGTTTCTAAAATGGGGTCATTTATTAGTGGTTTCCATTAGGTAAGCCTCCCAAAATCACTTTATAACTGAATTGGTGCTCAACAAAATGCTTTTGGAAATTTTGTTGAAAATTTGAAAAATGGCTTCTAAACTTCTAAGGTTTCTCACGTCCAAAAAAAGTAAAATTACATTTATAAAATGATGCCAACATAAAGTATACATATGGGGAATGTAAAATAATAACTATTTTTGGAGGTATTACTATATATTTTGAAAGTAGAGAAACTGACATTTTGAAATTTGCAAATTTTTCAAAATATTTGCTAAATTTGGTATTTTTTTATAAATAAAAATGAAATATTTTGCCACAAGTTTACTACTGTCGTGAAGCACAATGTGTGATGAGAAAACAATCTCAGAATGGCCTGGATAAGTAAAAGCGTTCTAAAGTTATTACCACAGAAATTGACACATGTCAGATTTGCAAAAATCGGCCTGGGATTTAAGGTGAAAAGTGGCTCGGTACTAAAAGGGTTAATGATCATCAGTAAAGGTTATGTTTTACACTGGTAAAGGTACTCTGTGATATATACCACATCATGATGTAACCTGTTCAAGTCACATGATACACAACTCTTGCATAGTCTAAGTGGAACAAAAAACGTGGACCACCTTAAGACGGTCATTTTGTAATTAACTTTACACATCTGTGGCAGCCTGGCAACTGTTCTGTTGAAAAGAAGAGATTAGACTGCAAAAGTAATTCCAAAATTACCATCTTAAGGCGCTGTTACCTAGGACACTCATCAGGACAATAATGGGGAAGGGACGTTCATGTGAATGCTTGCTCTCAATAATTGCCCTGTGTAAGGGCTATTTCACACCACGTTTTTGTTTCAATGATGGCGGTGAGGCCATAGGGGGCCCTACACAATTTGCCTGTATGGGGCCCTGAAATTCCTGATGGCAGCCCTGGCTGACCCCACTGCAAGCACACAGATACCTACAATTGGTGGAGGTATGCAAAGGGCAAGTTGCTAGGGGCAACAGCATGACAAAACAACACGTGAAGCTGAATGCTGCTGAAATTTAAAGGGGCAGAAGCCAGTTTTGGAAGCAGGTGTGTTGAAAGAAATCTTGCTGGAATTTAAAGAGCCAGAAGCCCAAGTTAAAAGGACTGTCTGGATCATCGATTCAAAGAATGAGCTGATAAAGCAGCTAGCACAGGCCAATGCACTGCAAGAGGAGACCAACCAGTGGAGTACCCAAGGGTTCCATATGCAAAGTCTGAAGTGGCAAGAGTAGCATGAAAAGAGAATGGAGGAGTTTGCCAAACAAAGGGAAGGCTGGACTCAAAGCCAAGATGTTTCCCATTGTGACCACTGTACAGAGGAACTGGGCAGTGACCTTGTGACCAGGAACCAAGGGCCAGAGATTCCTGGGACCCAGGAAAAGAATAAAGACCATCATGGAGATGTCCCTACAGCACCCTCATCTCCCGAGAGAGACAATCCTGTGACTCTGCTAGTTAAAAAAGCTCTGTTTGATGGGGTAGAGTGGATGTGTGTGTAGAGAGGGAGCAAGACTCTGGAGGCTGGGCATGGGCAAAGGACTGTTGTTGGTTACCAGTGGCAAAATGGCCCCAGTAAGACCTCAACAAGGAGATCAGGAATGCTCCAGTGCTGAAGATGCCATGAGTGGGGACATATTTCTGCCCATTGCCTGTGTACCTCTGAGGCCATGGACTGTGGTGTTAGCCAGCATCAGTTCATTTAAGCTGATATGGTTGGTATTGCGTTATCTGTATTAGAGACTGAGCCACATGTATGTGACTTTATGGTGATTGGCAGTGAAGGCATTGTTAGACTCGGGGAGCTGGGTAACCTTGGTGCATACTGGCTGTGTTGCTGAGAACTATGTGATAAAAATCTGAGTGTGATGTGCATCTATGGAGATAGCAAGGTGTACCCCATGGCCCTCAAGTGTGAGACTCTGGCTGAAACTGTGACTTATGAGGTAGGTGTGGTAAATGTTCTCATGTATAACGTAATATTGGGCCATGATTTCCCGTTGTTCTAGGACCTAAGGCAAAGAGGAAACTACTCTGCAGCAAGTGAAGAAACTTCTGAAGAACCCTTATCTTCCCCTTTAAATATTGAGTTAAGTGAAATGCATGATGAAAATAATGAGTTAAGTGACATGCCTAATAAAAATGTCAAATTTCCTGAAAAGAAAAAGGGGGTCAGTCAGCACATCCAAGTGTGCAGGTGCACAAATTTCCTGAAATACATAATGAAAATGTGGGGCTATGTGAAAAGCGTAATCATGATGGTGAGGATGATGATGACAGCTGGTAAAAAAGTTCATAATTTAGAAATGTCTAGACAAAATTTTGGTAATGCACACTTTGGTAAATGCTCGGAAAAGTATGACAGTGATAACTGGTGTACCACAGGAACCAGTGGCTCAGCTAGAAATCACTGGGCCCCACAGGAATTTTTGAATGGGGCCCCCCTCAATGCAATCCCCTCCTCCCGTTCAACCCCCACTCTTGTGGCTAATCAAGATCGCTCTCTCACACGAGGCCCAGCAGCTGTTTCCTACAGTGTCTCTGCATATAATGTAATTTTACAATACTGTTGAGGGTGCCTAAACACTAAAATATTTTAGTCCTCCTCTTGGGGGAGCCCCTTCTGAGTTTGGGCCCCAAAGCAGCAACTTCCCCTCTTCCCCTCTAGCTACGCCCCTGACAGGAACCATATGCTGACCAGCAATTTCCACATTTTTGTCTTAAAAGTAATGTAGTGTATAGAAGTATCAAAGGTAATGGTGGAATTGTGGAGCAGCTTCTGGTACCAAAGCCATACTGTCGTATGACATGACACATAATTATGTACTTGGGCAATATTTGTGGACTAGAAGGACACGAGAGAGTGCTACAAAGGTTTCACTGGCCTGGGGTGTGTCAGAAAGTGAAGAACTATTGTGAGTTGTGTCCCACATGCCACATAAGTGCCCCAATATCCTGCATTCGTAGGAAAAGATGGGTGACATGAGTTACAAAGTACACCAGCCAGATAGTATAGAGCCTGGGAAGCTTTATCACGTAAACCTGATCAAGTCCTGGAAGGTCCGGGAATCATTGGTGGCCACACATAACATGATTGAGTATGTGTCGCAACTAGTGATGATCGAGCACCCTGATGCTCAGGTGCTCTGGCCGAACACTAGATGGTGCTCAAGTGCTCGGCCGAGCACCCGAGTATAATGGAAGTCTATGGGAGAAGACCAGGCACCCCCTGCTCTGCAGAGGGGAGGGTATCTGGTTGATAGGGAAACGTCAGAAAATGGTGGAAACACCACAGAAATGGTTAGGGAACAGCATGGGGAGGATGTCTGGAAGCATCTTGGACACCGAAGTCGCTGCTATTAACGATGATGTCCGAGTATTACGCCACTTTTACGGAATGACAAAAATACCCCCTCCCAAACTTAAATTATGGTTTACATACAGCAGAGCTGAACGTGTTAAAAATTATGGTTGACATGCAGCAGAGCTGACCATGTAAAAAAATTATGGTTGAGGGCCAGCTGGTGAGCTGACCGCCTAAAACATTATGGTTGACATACAGCAGAGCTGACCGTGTAAAAAATTATGGTTGACATGTAGCAGAGCTGACCGTGTAGAAAATTATGGTTGACATGCAGCAGAGCTGAACATGTTAAAAATTATGGTTGACATTCAGCAGAGCTGAGTGTGTAAAAAATTATGGTTGATATGCAGCAGAGCTGACCGTGTAAAAAATTATGGTTGACATTCAGCAGAGCTAACCATGTTAAAAATTATGGTGCAGGGCCAGCTGGTGAGCTGACTGTGTAAAAAATTATGGTGCAGGTCCAGCTGGTGAACTTCAAGGGCAGCCTAAGCAGTTTCATATGATGGAGGATGAGGAGGAAGAGGATGAGAAGAGGAAGGGGTACATGGGAATACAGTGTATTCAATACACCCTAAAAGCCACATTTAAGGTTCCTTAATGTTAAGTCGCTTTCCTCTGGTGGAGTAGAGAAGTCAGGGGCAATCCAGGCCTTGTTCATTTTGATAAACGTCAACCTGTCAGCATTGTCAGTTGACCGACGGGTGCGCTTATCAGTAATTATGCCCCCAGCGGCACTAAATACCTGCTCAGACAAAACGCTGGCGGCAGGGCAGGCCAGCACCTCCAAGGCGTAGAGCGCCAGTTCGTGCCACGTGTCCAGCTTAGACACCCAATAATTATACGGCACAGAGGGATCACTGAGGGCGTTGACACGGTCAGCTAGGTACTCCTTTACCATATTCCAAAACGTTTCCCTCCTTGTGACACTAGACCGCTCATCAGGGTGAGGGTGCTGGCGGGGTGTCATGAAACTGTCCCAGGCCTTGGAGAGTGCCGCCCTGCCTCTGTTAGAACTGCTGCATGTTCCCCTTGTCTCCCCTCCTTGGGTGCCCATGGAACTACGTACTCTGCCACCAGTGTTGTCAGATGGAAATTTTTGGAGCAATTTTTGACAAGGGCCTTCTGGTATTGCAACATTTTACTTGTCCTCTCCACCACAGGAATGAGAGATGAGAAGTTCTCTTTGTAGCGGGGGTCGAGAAGGGTGAACAACCAGTAATCGGTGTTGGCTAATATGCGTATAACGTGAGGGTCACGGGAAAGGCAGCATAGCATGAAGTCAGCCATGTGTGCCAGAGTCCCAACAGACAAGGCTTCGCTCTCCCCACCAGGAGGATGACTCTCAATATCCTCCTCGTCCTCTTCCTCCTCTTCGGCCCATCCTTGCCGAAGAGATGGTGTAAACGTGGTATGGCTATTCTGTGTAGCGGTGGCAACCGTGTCCTGCTTCTCCTCCTCGTCCTCCTCCAATTCGCGCTGAGAAGACGAACCGAGGGTGGTCTGGCTCTCAGCCTATGTAGGGTCTTCCCCCATTTCCGCCTCTTCCACACGCAGAGCGTCGGCCTTTAATGTGAGCAGTGAGCTTTGTAGTAGACACAGAAGTGGGATGGTTATGGTTACGCTGATAATTGCATTATCGCTGCTCACCATCTGTGTAGATTCATCAAAGTTGTGCAAAACCTCACAGAGGTCAGACATCAATGTCCACTCATCGCTTGTGAAGAGCGGAAGCTGACTAGAAAGGCGCCAACAGTGTTGCAGCTGGTATTCTACAACTGCCCTCTTTTGCTCACAAAGCCTGCCTAACATGTGGAAGGTGGAATTCCAGCGCGTGCTCAGGTCGCACAGCAGTCAGTGAGCTGGCAACCGCAAGCGCTGCTGCAGTGTTGCCAGGCCGGCTGAAGCTGTAGATGACTTGTGGAAATGGGCACACAGGCGACGCACCTTCACCAGTAGCTGAGGCAAATTGGGGTAGGTTTTTAGAAACCGCTGAACCACTAAGTTGAAGACATAGGCCAGACAAGGTATGTGTGTGAGGTTGGCCAGCTCCAAAGCCGCCACCAAGTTGCGGCCGTTATCAGATACAACCATGCCTGGCTGTAGGTTGACTGGCAAGAGCCACAGCTCAGCCTGCTCCCTTATGCCCTGCCACAGCTCTGCGGCGGTCTGCTGTTTGTCACCTAGGCAAATAAGCTTCAGCACGGCCTGTTGCCGCTTCCCGACTGCTACACTGCTTCCAGCTACTGACAGAAGTCTGACTGGTGCTGCAAGATGGCAATTCTGCATGGGAACTGGAGGAGGAGGTGGAGGAAGAGAAGGAGGGGTTGCAGTCGCTACTGTAGGTGGTTGCGGAAATCCGGATGGATGTAGGGCCCGCAATCCTCGGCGTGGGTAGCACCTGTGCCATCCCAGGGTACGACTCGCTCCCAGCCTCCACAACATTCACCCAGTGTGCTGTCAGGGAAATGTAGCGTCCCTGGCCACAAGCGCTTGTCCATGTGTCAGTTGTTAAGTGGACCTTGCCAGTAACTGCGTTGGTCAGGGCACGGGTTATGTTTCTGGACACATGCTGGTGTAAGGCGGGGACGGCACACCGGGAAAAATAGTGGCGGCTGGGGACTGCGTAATGAGGGACAGCCCGCGCCATCAGGCTGCGAAAAGCCTCGGTGTCCACCAGCCTAAACGGCAACATTTCCAGGGCCAGCAATTTAGAAAGTTGCGCGTTTAGAGCTATGGCCTGTGTGTGGGCGGCAGGGTATTTGCGCTTGCGTTCAAATGCCTGGGGTAAGGACATTTGAACGCCGCGCTGGCTGATGGTTCTTGCGACGGTCCAGGTGCAGGGCGGGAGGCATCTGTGCCTGCGTCTTGGACAGTAGGTAACAGAGTGGAAGAAGAGGCAGTGGTGTGACCTGCAGACACAGATCGTGGACCCAGGCGTTCGGCCCACCTTTTAGGGTGCTTTGCTGACATGTGGCGGATCATGCTGGTGGTAGTCATTGTCCACCACCTCCTCTTCCACTTCCTCACTCTGTTCCTCCTCCTGACATGGTGAGCTAACAAGAACCTGACTTAACTGCGTCTCATCCTCATCAACAAACTCTTGAGGCACTAGTTACCCTTGACTTATTGGCGACTGTGTCTCATCATCATCATGCACCTTGTGAGACGCTACTTGCTGTTCCCCACGTCATCTTCTTCAGACTGTGTTTGCTCAATAGGTTGGAAATCAGGGCACAATATCTCCTCATGTCCCACTTCAAGCGGCCTTGGCGAGAGGCCCGAGCCAAGGAACAGTGATGAAAAAAGTTCCTCGGAATATCCGAATGTGGGATTAGTTCTTTGCCCAGACTCTGCATGGTGGGAGGAAGGAGGATCAGGGTGAGGATGTGGTTGCCCAGACTCTTGGCTTCTGAGACTGGACTTTGTGGGTGGAGGGGTGGTGCTTAATTGACTGGAAGCATTATCAGCTGAAATCCAACCGACTGCCTGCTCGCACTGGTGTGGCGAGAAGAGTTGTGTCTTGCGCTGCCCTGCAAACTGTGACATGAAGCTAGGAGTTTTGGATGACTTTGTTTCTTGGGCTCTGCCAGCAGGCACAGTTTCACCGCGCCCAGAGCCATGGCCTCTGCGTTCACCATCAGCAGCACCCCCACTTCCCCGTCCCTTACTGCTGGCCTTGCGCATATTATATAGAATATATGCAATTTTGTCACAAGTGCAGTAGTGCAGATTTTTATTAAGTGTAAGATCAGAAAAATTTCGCCGAATGTCAAATATTTAGAATGCGCAAATGTTATAGAGCAGCCACAAATGAGATACGGCCTAAATTAACAGTAGAAAAAATACCAACGGATGTCAGGTATATAGACTTTTGAAAGGTTCTAATACACACGCTGTGCACGTGCTGGTAGTGTCAGGCACACTTAAAAAAAAAAAATGCAGCCAGATTTAACAATGGACTTTTGTGTCTTTTGAACAGAACTACTAACCCTACCTAGCCAAATCTTTTCCCTGCACTATAAGTCCCTTCTGGCGCAAATGTTATATAGCAGACGCAAATGAGGAACAGCGGCCTAAATTAACGGTAGAAAAAATACCAACGGATGTCAGGTATATAGACTTTTGAAAGGTTCTAATACACATGCTGTGCACGTAGTGGTAGTGTCAGGCACACTTGGATTCTTTTTGCCCCCCCCCAAAAAAAATGCAGCCAGATATAACAACGGACTTTTGTGTCTATTGAACAGAACTACTAGCCCTTCCTAGCCAAATCCTATCCCTACACTATATGTCCCACCTTGCGCAAGTTAAACTGCAGACGCAATTGAGGAACTGCGGCCTAAATTAACGGTAGAAAAAATACCAACGGATGTCAGGTATATAGACTTTTGAAAGGTTCCAATACACACGCTGTGCACATAGTGGTAGTGTCAGGCACACTTGCGTTCTTTTTGCCCCAAAAGAAAAAAAAATGCAGCCAGATATAACAATGCACTTTTGTGTCTTTTGAACAGAACTACTAACCCTGCCTAGCCAAATCTTATCCCTACATCATAAGTCCCTCCTTGCGCAAATGTTATATAGCAGACGCAAATGAGGAACTACGGCCTAAATTAACGGTAGAAAAAGTACCAACGGATGTCAGGTATATAGACTTTTGAAAGGTTCTTATACACACGCTGTGCACGTAGTGATAGTGTCAGGCACACTTGGATTCTTTTTGCCCCAAAAGAAAAAAAAATGCAGCCAGATTTAACAATGGACTTTTGTATCTTTCGAACAGAACTACTAGCCCTACCTAGCCAAATCTTATCCCTACACTATAAGTCCCGCCTTGCGCAAGTTAAACTGCAGTCGCAATTGAGGAACTGCGGCCTAAATTAACGGTAGAAAAAATACCAATGGATGTCAGGTATATAGACTTTTGAAAGGTTCAAATACACACGCTGTGCACGTGCTGGTAGTGTCAGGCACACTTGCGTTCTTTTTGCCCCAAAAGAAAAAGAAATGCAGCCAGATTTAACAATGGACTTTTGTGTCTTTTGAATAGAACTACTAGCCCTACCTAGCCAAATCTTATCCCTACACTATAAGTCCCTCCTGGCGCAAATGTTATATAGCAGACGCAAATGAGGAACTACGGCCTAAATTAACGGTAGAAAAAATACCAACGGATGTCAGGTATATAGACTTTTGAAAGGTTCTAATACACACGCTGTGCGCGTAGTGATAGTGTCAGGCACACTTGGGTTCTTTTTGCCCCAAAAGAAAAAAAATGCAGCCAGATATAACAATGGACTTTTGTGTCTTTTGAACAGAACTACTAGCCCTGCCTAGACAAATCCTATCCCTACACTATATGTCCCGCCTTGCGCAAGTTAAACTGCAGTCGCAATTGAGGAACTGCGGCCTAAATTAACGGTAGAAAAAATACCAATGGATGTCAGGTATATAGACTTTTGAAAGGTTCTAATACACACGCTGTGCACGTGCTTGTAGTGTCAGGCACACTTGCGTTCTTTTTGCCCCAAAAGAAAAAGAAATGCAGCCAGATTTAACAATGGACTTTTGTGTCTTTCGAACAGAACTACTAGCCCTACCTAGCCAAATCTTATCCCTACACTATAAGTCCCTCCTGGCGCAAATGTTATATAGCAGACGTAAATGAGGAACTCCGGCCTAAATTAACTGTAGAAAAAATACCAGCGGATGTCAGGTATATAGACTTTTGAAAGGTTCTAATACACACGCTGTGCACGTAGTGGTAGTGTCAGGCACACTTGCGTTCTTTTTGCCCCAAAAGAAAAAAAAATGCAGCCAGATTTAACAATGGACTTTTGTTTCTTTTGAACAGAACTACTAGCCCTGCCTAGCCAAATCTTATCCCTACAGTATAAGTCCCTCCTTGCGCAAATGTTATATAGCAGACGCAAATGAGGAACTCCGGCCTAAATTAACGGTAGAAAAAATATCAATGGATGTCAGGTATATAGACTTTTGAAAGGTTCTAATACACACTCTGTGCACGTGCTGGTAGTGTCAGGCACACTTGTGTTCTTTTTGCCCCAAAAGAAAAAAAATGCAGCCAGATATAACAATGGACTTTTGTGTCTTTTGAACAGAACTACTAGCCCTGCCTAGCCAAATCCTATCCCTACACTATAAGTCCCTCATTGCGCAAATGTTATACAGCGAGACGCAAAAGAGGTACTGCGGGCTTAGCGAATAGTGTATTTGGCTGAACATGTTCGCTCATCACTAGTCGCAACCTATTCCCCTTGTAAAAATAGGAGAGTGCACCAATAACAGGAAGTTAAGGAAATCCTTCAGAGAAATAAAGGTCAGTTTTCTGATTGTTCATGCTATACCAACCTAATAAAACATGACACAAAGACCAAGCCAGGTTGTAAAGTGAACAGTAAGTCATACAAGATACTAGAAGCACCCAGGGAGGTGGTGTTGATTAATCAAGAAACAAGTCAGGTTGTTTTTCAGTGTCACTGGTTACTACTGACGGTTTGTGACAATTTTTCCAAATTATCTGACTTAACAAGGGGTGGTAATTTTGACTTGTACTCCAGTGGCAGAGGAGGCTTTTCAGAGCCTGTAGTCTGCTCTGGGTAATCAGCCAGTATTTGCTAACCTAAAGTTTAGGAAAGACTTTTGAGTCCAGACAGGTGTGTCTGATACCCATCTGGGATACTTGAGCAGAAAATTGACTCCTGCCGAGAAAAGCTATGCAATGATTAACTTACAAGGTTTAGCCATCAAGTGGGTGTTGAAGTTGTTCAGATACTGGTTGGTGGGTAGAAGGTTTATCTTGGTGATAGACTATGATGTGACAGAACAAAGAGAGAAATGTCAGGTGACCAGGTGGGTAATATCTTTAAGAAATTAAACTTTTTCCATGCAGCACAGGTGAGAAAATTGCATAAGGTGTCTAGACCACTGGTCTGGAGCAGGGTAGGGAGATATGTAACAAAGGGCTGTATGTGTTTTGTGGTCTGCAAATTGCGGATCCGCAAAACACGAATGCCAGCCCTTGTGCGTTCCACAATTTGCAGATGGCCCTTGGCCGCCACTCTCATAGAAAATCCCTATTCTTGTTCGGAATTGGAACAGAACAACGGATGTGGACCGCACGCGGCATGCTGTCCTCATCTTTTGTGATCCCATTGAAATGAATGTGTCCGCACCCTTTCCGCAAAAATGCGGAACAGATGTGGAACAAAACATATGGCTAAATGAGCCTAAAGTGTGTGGTAATGTGCTGGAAGGGGTGTCTATTTCACCTAGAATGCTCAGCTAGGTGAGATAAGAGAATTCAAAAAGCTACGTTGTCTCATAAAAGCAGGTTATTTAAAGGTTTTTTTTTTTTTTTTTTTTGAATATTGATGAGTGCCGGGTGTCGGCCAAGGCCAACACCCAGCACTCTTCACAGTTTGCCTGCTCGCTGTTGAAACTGCAGCAGTGATCAGGTGTAATTACAGATCAGCTGTCTAATTCACTTCAATGATGAGGCTCTGTAGTGTTCACTTGAATAGTAAAGTGCGGTTCCTTTGAAATGAATGGGATGGCTGAGCTGTAAGTACACCTGCTCATCACTGCAGTTGCAGCAGCAAGCAGGTAAACAAATGAAGAAAACACAGCACTCGCATGAGCCCTGCTTTCTCTTCAAACAGCTGATTGGTGGAGATGCTGAGTTCAAACCTTCACCTCATCCCGCAAAAAATGAGCCCCTAAGTACATAAGACAATCGCATAAAAAAAATAAAAAATAAATATGTCTCTCAGAATATGGAGACACTAAAACATGAAAGTGAAAAAAAGTGAGTTAGGGTAATAGATATTGAGTTTTCTTTGGCTGTTAACCTTTGATGTGTTACCGAAAAAATGGATTAAAATGGAAAATCTGCCAAAAAATGAAATTTAGAAATTTCATTTCCATTTGCCTTTAATTCTTGGGAATACCTAAAGGATACACAAACTTTGAATAACTTGAGGGGTGTAGTTTCTAAAATGGGTTCATTTATAGCAGGCTTCCACTAAGTAAGCCCCAAAAAGTGACTTCATACCTGAATTGGTCCTTAAAAAGTGGGTTTTAAAATTTTTCTTAAATATTTTAAGAATAGCTTCTAAAATTCGAAGCCTTCTAACATCCTAAAAAATAAAATTACATTTTCAAAATGATGCCAACATAAAGTGGACATATGGGAAATGTTAGGTAATACACATTTTATGAGGTATCACTTTTTGAAACCAGAGAAAATGAAATTGGGAAAAGTGTGAAGTTTAGGTATATGCACAGAGGCCTCGGTGAGGAATGATGCATTTCACTTGCAGGAATTGAAGTAGCTGGTAGGATGGCATATATGCTGAGTGTTTTCAAATGTTTGGCGTGTTCTGCCAACAAGCTTGAGTCCTTGGCTTTATGCTAATGCTAAAAGCTGGTATCAGTGCTGCTGTTTTCCTGGCCTGAGGGCTTTGAGAATGGTCATTTGTACCTTACCCATTTACTCTTCATAGAGGTCTGCTTCTCAGTCTAGGCATAGACTTTATGAAAAATGCCAGCAGCCATTAGCAGATGAAGTTTTTGGGGATTTGTGTCAAAACTGTAAATCTCCCAGTACTGCCTCTAATCAGAATGACACCATTAGCTTTCTTTGGTTTAAAGGCCAACTGTCTCAAATATTTAAGGAAGCTAAAGCATCCCATAAAACAAAGGCATAGAAAATCCTTACCATAAGTAGATCTTTCTTCAGCCTCCTCAGAATCTGAAGGTGAAATAACATCAGACTTTATGTAATTTGAAAGAATAGCTCAATTCTCTCCTTTCAGCTGTAAAAGATTGTAAACTCTAACAAACATGTGGTGTATAAGTCTAGACCTGACAATCTGTGCTGGCGGTAGATCTGCTGAAGTTATGTAGAGGTGCCAGCTACGGTATAGACAATTATAAATGGGCCTGGTGGCTGGCTCATGCCACACCCCCTTTTTTTAGACCTGGCGTGAGTGGGGAAAAGTCACAGACATCCAAAGTGTTTTTGGGTCATATTGTCCTAAATGAATGGATGAAGTGGGACTGTGAGAAACCAGACAAAAAGTCAGACCCAGGTACAAGATTTTCTTATAAGACTACTTATTAGTGATGATCGAGCACCCCGATGCTCGGGTGCTCTGGCTGAACACTAGGTCGGCCGAGCACCCGAGTATAATGGAAGACTATGGGAGAAGACCAGGCACCCCCTGTTCTGCAGAGGGGAGGGTGTCTGGTTGATAGGGAAACGTGAGAAAATGGTGGAAACACCACTGAAATGGTTAGGGAACAGCATGGGGAGGATGTCTGCATGCATCTTGGACACCGAAGTCGCTGCTATTAACGATGATGTCCGACTATTATGCAACTTTTACGGAATGACAAAAATACCCACCAAAACCCAAGACAACATCGATTTTAGAGGAAATATTGTTAGGAAACATATATTTACTTGTATGTAAAGCGCAAGTAGCAGCACGCCCTCACCCCTAATGTTTTACACTGTCAGATCAGCAGCAGGCACTCGCCCCTAATGTTTTAGACGGTCAGATCAGCAGCAGGCACTCGCCCCTAATGTTTTAGATGGTCAGATCAGCAGCAGACCCTCACCCCAAATGTTTTTGAGTGTCAGCAGCACTGAACGTCAACTTGTCAGGATGAAGACCAGAGTGAAGAAGTAACATAGTAACATGGTAACATAGTTTATAAGGCCGAAAAAAATACATCTGTCCATCCAGTTCGGCCTGTTATCCTGCAAGTTGATCCAGAGGAAGGCAAAAAACCCCTGTGAGGTAGAAGCCACTATTCCTCACTTTAAGGGAAAAAATTCCTTCCCGAAGAGGAAGTAGTGGACGGTGAAATCACTGTCCCAACATGGGAAGGAGGCAAGCTGAGCGAGGACAGCAGTACAGAGGGGGAGGGATGCGCAGCACCGCAACAGGCTGGAAGAGGCGGTGGGGTGGCAAAAGGGAGAAGGCAGGCCACACCAACAAGTGTGGACGATAAAAGAATTGTCATTTACAACCTGTGCCGTACCAAAATGAGCAGGGGCATTAACACTAGCAACCTGACCACCACCAGCATGATCTTCATGGCAGCAAAGCACCCTAATAGGTGGGCCAAATGCCTGGATCCACAATCAGTGTCTGCGGGTCACACCACTGCCTCCTCTTCCCTGTGTTACGTGCTAGCCAAGACGCAGGCCCAGATGCTTCCCCCCTGCACCTGGACCCTCGCAAGCACCATCAGCGAGCACATCCACTTCTGTGTCCCAGTGCAGCGTACAGATGTCCATACCCCAGGCCTTTGAACGAAAGCGCAAATACCCCGCCAACCACCCACAGGCCATAGCATTAAATGCACACCTTTACAAATTGCTGGCGCTGAAAATGTTGCTTGTGGACACTGAGGCTTTTCGCAGTCTGATGGCGGCGGCTGTCCCTCGTTACTCAGTACCTAGCCTCCACTATTTTTTGCTGGTGTGCCCTTACCGCCTTACACCAGCATGTGTCCCGTAACATAACCCGTGCCCTGACCAATGCAGTTACTGGGAAGGTCCACTTAACGACTGACACATGGACAAGTGCTTCTGGCCAGGGACACTACATTTCCCTGACGGCACACTGGGTGAACGTTGTGGAGGCTAGGAGCGAGTCGCACCCTGGGATGGCACAGGTGCTACCGACACAAAGGATTGTGGGCCCTACTTCCATCAGGATTTCCGCCACCACCTACATTAGCGGCTGCAACCCCTCCTTCTCCTCCACCACTTCCATCTAGGAATTCTAATCTTGCAGCACCAGTCAGACTTCAGTCAGTAGCTGGAAGCAGTTTAGTACAGCGGTGGGGAAGCGGCAACAGGCTGTGCTGAAACTTATTTGCTTAGGTGACAAACACACCGCCACAGTGCTGTGGCAGGGTATAAGGGTCCAGGCTGAGCTGTGGCTCTCACCACTCAACCTACAACCAGGCATGGTTGTGTCTGATAACGACCGCAACTTGGTGGCGGCTTTGGAGCTCGGCAAGCTCACACACATACTGTCACGCTCAAGTGTGGGGGGAAAACCACAGGCCTGGAAACTAAGGAAGGTAGATGGACACCTCCTAAAGGAAACCATGACTCTAATCCTGATTGACTACCAGTAGCAACAGGCCTCAAATGTAGGCGAGTTCATACACAGGATAAATCTGTTAGTTTATGGATGAGCACACCCTATCCAGTACTGTATTATTGTAGGATTATAAAGTATGCAGATAGTGTAGATTATCAATATAATATTTATTATTAATACATATAAAATAATAGCTGGCCAGCTATGAATGGGTCAGTAATAAAATAGATAAAAGAATCTATCCCAGGGGGGGTAGGGATAAAAGAAAAAAGTAAATGATGATTAACAATGTCTTGCTAAAAAAGAAAACAGAAATATGAAAAAATGAATAAAAACGTGGAGTTTTTGAACAGTAGTAGGTAGTCTTTGTATTAGCGCTAATGTATTTGTGGCGCTACAGCTCAGTTCAATTGAATTGGCAGTCTTTGTGTATTTGTAGCGCTTCAGCTTAGTTCAATTGAATAGACATTCTTTCAATACAGTTTCCCATATTGGGCTTAATCATATAAGTCAAATTTTGTACGTTACCCCTCTGTTCAATACCGTAGTGTCTGGGGGGCGATATCTTCGTTGCTAACGGCCGTCAGCACGAGGACGCCGTTCTTCTATTAGTGTAGCGGCGGCAACAACACAGTGTGAGCGGTTCTTTTCCCGGCTTCTATACAGCGATGTCTAGCGTGGCGTCCCACGTATTGGTAAACAGCTGTTGTTGTTTGTAAATGGGCCGGTGTTCTCAATATCCCTTTTGGGACCTTAGGATTCAATGAGTAGCCTCCTCTTTGTATGTTCAATATAGGGGCTTGTCTCGGAGGACAAATAATAAATAAAGAAGTAAAAAAAAAAAAAAAAAAAAAATAAAAAAAAAATATAAAGGAGGTAAAATCAATCCAGTAAAATGGTAGTTGTGGTGAATTTCAAACTTCTTAATGCCAGTGTCCGTACTTGTCCTTCAGATGCCAAACGCGTTTCGGGGCGTATTCTCCTGCCCCTTCCTCAGTGGCTACCAATAATGGACTATGGACCTGGCAAACTTAAATAGTCCTAGGATAGTGCATCATTCCAGTGACATGGAAAAATTGACGTGGATTCGGATTGGGATCAGCGTTTGTTCTTATAGTCTTAACAGGAAAAGATTATACGTGAATTCATATTTATATATCAATCAATAAATGGAAAAACGTGGAAAGCAAAACATATAGAGATATGACTTGCGTAAATTGTGAAGTGAACTTTCAACTGCTGACTTTTCGGTGCTTTGTGTCAGTGCAGGTTTAGTTTTATTTTCTTTGAAAATCTGTTTATATATCAATCAATAGATAGAAAAATGTGAAAAACAGAGCGTATAGAGATATGACTTTCGTAAATCCCTATTTTGTGAAGTGAACTTTCAACTGCTGACTTTTCGGTGCTTTGTGTCAGTGCAGGTTCAGTTTTATTTTTTTGACAATTTATTTCTTCCTTATATATATTCTATGTGTATACTGAAATAGGTAGTATTAATTTCTTTGCTCATTTGTATTCATCGTTACTATATGTGTATATTTTATTTTTTGTTTTTTGTTTTCTTATTGTTTTTTGTTTTCTTATTGTTTTTTAAAAAAGGGGGTTTTTTGGTTGTCATTTTTCTTTTTCTTTTTTCTTGTGTGTATATACACACAAGAAAAAAGAAAAAGAAAAATGACAACCAAAAAACCCCCTTTTTTAAAAAACAATAAGAAAACAAAAAACAAAAAATAAAATATACACATATAGTAACGATGAATACAAATGAGCAAAGAAATTAATACTACCTATTTCAGTATACACATAGAATATATATAAGGAAGAAATAAATTGTCAAAAAAATAAAACTGAACCTGCACTGACACAAAGCACCGAAAAGTCAGCAGTTGAAAGTTCACTTCACAAAATAGGGATTTACGAAAGTCATATCTCTATACGCTCTGTTTTTCACATTTTTCTATCTATTGATTGATATATAAACAGATTTTCAAAGAAAATAAAACTAAACCTGCACTGACACAAAGCACCGAAAAGTCAGCAGTTGAAAGTTCACTTCACAATTTACGCAAGTCATATCTCTATATGTTTTGCTTTCCACGTTTTTCCATTTATTGATTGATATATAAATATGAATTCACGTATAATCTTTTCCTGTTAAGACTATAAGAACAAACGCTGATCCCAATCCGAATCCACGTCAATTTTTCCATGTCACTGGAATGATGCACTATCCTAGGACTATTTAAGTTTGCCAGGTCCATAGTCCATTATTGGTAGCCACTGAGGAAGGGGCAGGAGAATACGCCCCGAAACGCGTTTGGAATCTGAAGGACAAGTACGGACACTGGCATTAAGAAGTTTGAAATTCACCACAACTACCATTTTACTGGATTGATTTTACCTCCTTTATATTTTTTTTTTTTTTTTTTTTTTTTTTTTTACTTCTTTATTTATTATTTGTCCTCCGAGACAAGCCCCTATATTGAACATACAAAGAGGAGGCTACTCATTGAATCCTAAGGTCCCAAAAGGGATATTGAGAACACCGGCCCATTTACAAACAACAACAGCTGTTTACCAATACGTGGGACGCCACGCTGGACATCGCTGTATAGAAGCCGGGAAAAGAACCGCTCACACTGTGTTGTTGCCGCCGCTACACTAATAGAAGAACGGCGTCCTCGTGCTGACGGCCGTTAGCAACGAAGATATCGCCCCCCAGACACTACGGTATTGAACAGAGGGGTAACGTACAAAATTTGACTTATATGATTAAGCCCAATATGGGAAACTGTATTGAAAGAATGTCTATTCAATTGAACTAAGCTGAAGCGCTACAAATACACAAAGACTGCCAATTCAATTGAACTGAGCTGTAGCGCCACAAATACATTAGCGCTAATACAAAGACTACCTACTACTGTTCAAAAACTCCACGTTTTTATTCATTTTTTCATATTTCTGTTTTCTTTTTTAGCAAGACATTGTTAATCATCATTTACTTTTTTCTTTTATCCCTACCCCACCTGGGATAGATTCTTTTATCTATTTTATTACTGACCCATTCATAGCTGGCCAGCTATTATTTTATATGTATTAATAATAAATATTATATTGATAATCTACACTCTCTGCATACTTTATAATCCTACAATAATACAGTACTGGATAGGGTGTGCTCATCCATAAACTAACAGATTTATCCTCTCCATACAAAAAGGCTGTGGGTATAGCCTAGGATTTGAGCACCCCGACGTCTCATTGATCCCTAGTGGTGAGCCACTCACTGTTGATTTATTCAAATTTTACCCGAGTTCATACACAGGAACCTAAACCAAACTGACCCTATAGGACCCTGGAACTAATGACAGGAATGAGTCTACCTGTTCCTCCAAACAGGAAGGACGCAACAGGAGTCTTCCTTCAGGCCAA